>CM032233.1:80707500-81237500 GCA_019009955.1 Riptortus pedestris
ATGCCATATTATCGAGTAATCAGGGTAATCTTTTCTCAATTTGGATATTTTTCCATTTACGGCCAGTCTGTAATTGGTGTTGTGCCTTCTGTTAGCTAATGAAATAAAATTATGGACCTATTTCTGTCAAGTTGTACTTAGATCTCATAAATTATACCTGATTAGTATTAGAGCCATGACTACTTAAATATAAAATTATTTTATTTAGGATTTTTTTTTCAGTTAAACTGTTTTATTTGAAGCTTTTCTTAATACATGTTTAGCTTTTCTTGTTATCTTATAAATATAATCATAGTTTAACATGTTAACATTTAAGTCATTACACATTAGAGGGGGGGGAGGTGAAATTGGTACAGTAGATAATGTTCTGCTCTAGACTCCTGTACTAGAGTTGCCAAATTTGAATCCAGGAATTGCAATTAAATTTTATTTAGTTGTGATGCTACCGTGTTGGACATAAAGCAAATTTCCTAGTGCCCACTCAGCTTTGTATGGCAATTGAGTAGGTGCTTGCTTGAATAGAGCAACTATCTTTGGTCTGTAATGCCACCACCATATGGCTAGGAATGTATTAAGCTGACCACTTGACTTCCTGCCAATGCCGTGTGGCAGGTCCTGGCCCGTCTTGGGCTGTTAAGCCAAAGATTTTCATTTTTCATAGTATATTAATTAATTCTCGCTTCTTATACAAATTTTGGCACTTTATATTTGCTATTTAGTGTTCATTTATTTTAAGCAATGTAAGCATATTCAGTCTTCATGCGTGTATAATAGCTTGCACTAGTTTGAAATTGTCATAATTGCTATTGGAATTTTATTTTTATATTTACAAATTCAATTGTTCAATAGGTTTTTAATAACTTAAAGCTCATGTAGGTTGTAATAAAATGTGTGTAATATATGTGTCTTGGTTAGAAATGGTTTTTACTTATTGTTTATGTGCAATTATTTCTGAGAATTATATTTATTACTTTTAATGAAAATTAAAATATTATTATGTAGACATTATTTCACAATTTTGAGTTATACCATCTTCAGAATGTCATAAAATATACGCACATGTGGAATCCGCATAAATAAATGTGAATTATAATTATTACTTTACCTATTTCTCTAAAAATTATATTCTTGCCATTACTTCTGTAGTATACATTCTACTTGATTTAGAATTTAAATGTAAAATCTTACAATTATTTTAGTTCTATTTGTGTTCTTTCATCGTCTTCCTTCCTTATTTTAAGTTCCATGCCCTTATCACTTGTTTAATGGTTCATAGATATATTTGTAAATATACAGTCACTAGCGCATTGACATGTATCTACCTGCATTGTAAATATCTCTTGGTTACCTGAAAGAAATATCATAAAAGTACAAGGATTTTCAACATGTAGATTAGTTAATTTGCTATGTGAGTGTATGTCCAACAGAGGTACTTTGGAGCATACAAAATTTTATTGATATTATTATCAATATGATTTATAATTTATAAATTCATACCAAAGGAGTGATAAAAATTTCTTGATAATTCTTCGTGATTATTTTTTCATCATTCTCAAATTTAGATGTCAGTTCAATTTGTTATAATAAGTATGTTTTGAGGCTAGTTTAACTTCCCTAATTAAAGGTTAAAAAATTATAAGATAAGATTTGTTTTATTATTATTATTTTTTAACCATGTAATATAAAAATGCTATAATTTTGTGTGATACATGATACATGAGCCACAGAACTGACTTTATTTCTATTGTATATTTAGAAGAAATGTCTATATTTTTTAATTATTTTGTATTACTCTTTCATAAATCATAGACCTTAGTTTTACCATTGGAACCTCTTATTTTAGTTCATAGTCATTTAGTCATAGAAAGTCTTTTTTGTTTTATTTTTATATTATATATATATATATATCCATATATTTGTATTTGAGAAGGCCCTAGATAACTGAGAATCTGGAAATTATTTTTAATCTACAGTATGCGCCTTCAGAATTTTAATGTTTTCCAGGATATTTCTGGAATTTTGTAGTATTTTTGTAATACAATTAAAATTTGTTTTTTATTATAAAAGATGTTTTACAACTTTTCCTTTTAAGTCATTTCCTCATTTGTAATCATACACATTTTTGATACTTTTGAAGAAGTTTATATTTTTATTTAATGAGAGTATGGAGTAAAATGGTACCCAGATTCAAAAATGATAAAGAAGAAGAAAATTCACTTCATTAAAAATGTTGTGCTGGTCAATTATACTTGATTTGTTCAGAAAACAGCATACTAATCAACCACATCTATGGGCAATAGTCATAAATAAAAAAAGAAATGCATGGTTTAAAGTAGATACAGTGAAAATGAATATCTAAAAAGGAAACCTATTTACACAACACACACAAATCCTAAAAATAATTTGACAAAATAAACAACAAATGAGCCAACGTTAAACGAAACAATTGTGAAAATAAACAAATTGGTTAAAATTATTGTCCATTGATGTGATTTTTTTTTCTCATTATTCCTACTAAGTCCATAGTAATGAATTCATTCAAAAATAATATAGAAAAAAAGTTAGTCTGTTTGAACTATATGATTGTTTTGTTTTTTTAATGATCAATGGGTGCTTCAAAATGAAATTTTAATTATATACATTTCTAGGTCAAATAACCTGCATGGATTAAATAAAGAAATTTGATTAATTAAAATTTTATCTTTATAGTTTTGCCTAATTATACATCAGTGTTCAATATTACTATATTGATATTTACTAGATGTTTGTTCATAGAGATCAATTGAAGTATAAAAGCATGGTATAATATCAGGATGTATATGAGGATTTACTGATACATAAAACATCTTTTTGGCCAAAGGCATCTTTAGGTCTATCTTCTGGAAAAATGTGAAATTGAATGTGTTAAAAAATAATGTTTTTTTTTTATTTTATAGAAATTTGAAAATAAGTCAAAATTAATATCTTACTTCTAATAAACTCATAAAAACTACCTGCTCCTTGATGGTGGTTTGCCATTAACATTGTAAATATTATCAGAATATGCAGATCTACAATTGACCACCAGGGCAGATCTATACCCTGGATAAACAATAATTATTGTTTATAATGCAAATAAAAATCAGATGAATTAGAATAAATAAAATAAAAAATTGTTGATGCTTGAATTGGTGTAGTGTAAACATTGGTAAACCTCATGTGAGAATGCACGTTAATACTGACACAATTAAAATAATAATTAAAGCCAATTTGTATAAAACATTTCTTTGATTTGTTTATTAAGACATCAAATTAAACCTGCAAAAATTTATTATGTGATATAATAATATTTTCATCCTGAAGTATATTGTCTTCACCATCAGTGAGTATGGAGAATAAAAACAATATTTACCTTCGTATAGGCAGATCAAAACATAAATATCTTTATTAATGTAATTCTCCTTACATTTTTAATATGTCTGAGTAAAATAAATTAATTTTATTTGAATTTGTTTCATAGTTTACTGAGCATATTGCGAATTTTTAGTAATATATTAGATCTCTATACATTTTCTTCTCAAACAGCTTCCTTCTTTGCATATTATTTTGATTTCTTCAAATCAAGTAGATATTTATAGGTTTTGACATACTGGACAACGGCTATCGCTGGTCCTTTGGTATTTTTATTAATATTTTTACATCTATTTTGATGTTAATTATTTACTTTATGGAGCTATTGGGAGCATTCCCCAATTTCCATTAGTAGGAAAATAGACTTATTAGTCTGTACAATTTTCAGAATATTTCATATTATCTTTCTTAAACACATTTTATTTGAAACCCTGTTTTGATTTTAATATCATCAGTTATATTACAAGATTTATATGCTTTAGTTACAGACTATATGAATTCCTCCATGTATGTGTATGAGAAATATTTGTTATCAATTGCTACCTTTTTAGGAGTTCTATGGTATTTTTTTTAATAGTTAGAGTGCTAACATTTATTAATAAGATTAATAGGATATAGATTTTTACTGAAAACTTCCAATAAGTCTATTTTGACTAAATTAATGCATTTCAAGTCAGTTAGTTTTATTTATTTATATGGGTAATGCAATAAGTGATTTATTATTGTCGACCTATGAACACCTTTTTAGTCCATACAATCTTTGAAATTTCTTGACCTTTCATAATTAAAATACCTATCTAAAAACCGCATTTTATTATCACATTTTTAATTCATAGGTGAATTATAGATCTTTGTACTAATCATTTATATTATTCAAACATATTTCTATTTTAGCCTTATTCAAAGGTAGTGTAAATAATTCAGTCTTTGCCTTGATTTCCTTTTTATTTAAACCACTATTTAATAGCCTATTTATTTTAAAATAGGTGGTTTGTGATGAAAAAAAAAACACCTATCAAGCCATTCATTGACTTGTTGATAGATTTTCTCTTTATATATTAGAAACTGGTTACTATGTATTAGTTTAAGGTCTTCAAAGCTAATTTCTTTACTCTTAATGCAAGTAAATGGTTCTGTGCCCCTATTCTTCTTCTATAAAAACCAAAGAAATATTTTTCACATGACAATTTAAGCATTATTAAACGAGTTTGAATTGACATGCATGGTATATGAATCCTCACATTGACATTACCTATGTTTATTCTACCAATTTGGGGCCTTAAAGTTTTTTGGTTTTAACTGATTTTTTGTTTTATAAAAAATAATTATTGTTTGGGTGTGTTATGGTTATTTGTTGTTGTATTGATCAGCATATTCCAATATTTTTTACAAAGACAAATCCAATCAAGAGTAGACAGTTTTTATGAAGAATTTAATTGGAATTAACATTTTGACATATAATTTACTGTAAAATATACATACATTGTTTCATTGCATTTTCAATAATATTTTCTCAAAAGATAGACCTGAAGATGTCCTGGGCAAAACATAACTTTTACTAAATAAGCTCAGGATGGAGGCCAAAGGCTTGTTATTATTGACTTTACATCCTATATACATATTATTAATATTGTGATTTGTAGTAATGGCAACATACAAGGAGATTTAGAATTAAAAATTAATTGTATGTTACAAAAATATTTTAAGCATACAATGAGGGAATATTTATATAACAATTTGTAATAATAACTCACATAAACCCCAGTCTTCATATATCTAACTTCAGAAAACAGACAATATTTACATACATAAGTATTACTGTTGGAAACCAGAAGCTTTAATGTTTTTATTAATGGCATAAGTGTTCTAGAGAGGTTATATCATCATTCCAGCACATCATTATTTGCTATTTAAATTAACTGAAATCAATATTTTAAATTCAAATATGAATAAAATAACAAAAATATCAGGAACAGGCAAAATACCCTATCATAACTACAAACAGTTTTAACTGCCATCATGCACACAAGCTCAAACTTGGATCCACTTCTTTAGCTGGGGATTTCCAGATGATGTGTCAAAGTGCCATTTTGTGAACAAGTTTTTGTGCTGGGTAGAAAGCTGTCCTTCAAGACTTCAAGAGTATTACATAAGACGAGTAAGTTTTATGAACTTTCTTATATTAAGTATAAATAGAAACAAAATTTGATCTTGAAACATTGTATTGGTGCAGACTTACTTTTGCTTCTACCGATTTAGAAGTTTTTCTCTAATTAGTAATTTATCTGCAGAATAGTGTTTAGAGGTTTTCAATCCTCACGAGTAGTTGCAACACATTTGTAGCCTCAATCTGCCAGAAAAACAAGTTAATTTTCGTTATGTGACCTTACTGGGAACCAAATAGACCATATTTTAACCCTAGTATTACCGAGCTCTCCCAGGTCGCATGGATTACCAAGGGGGGGGGCTCCTCGAGCCCACAACCTTAAAAACCTTTTATTTTGGTTCTATAATTTTTTTAAAATTTTTATTTCTATTGGATTATGTTTAATGAACGTTTCTTATGACACCTGTGGAAAAAAAATTAAAAAAAAAATTAAATACAAAAATAAAAAATAATTAAAAAAAAAGTTCGGATGGGGAAAAAAGGATGACTTTAAATTAAATGTAATTTTATTCTACTAGAGGAACATATCTAAACATTGTTAGAATAAAAAGTTATCTATATCTAAGTTATTATAACATTATAATAGAATAATAATTTCAGAAAATCTAATTATCAGATTCGTAATTGCAATTATCGGTGCTTTTGCACAATCATTTTTTTTCCGAGTGTTTGTTATACACTGAACGTTTACATTTGAAGGAACGCTGTTTAGATTTTGATAAGTTGTTGTATTTTTCTTTTTTTGATTTGGCTTCTCTAACACAAGTGTAACACCTTAGCCTTCCACTTGATGAACCTTGTTCCTCCAATTGGGGATAAGTCAGTTCTCGCCCTAGAGCATGCTCCATGGCCTTCACTGAAGATCTAGGAATGCCTACAAGATTTTCACTCCTTTCAGCAACACACAATTTTACTAAACTCTCAGATAGTTCAAATAAAAAGTACTTTCTTCGGCCAGCACTATTTCTTCTCCATGTTGTGTCCAGGATGCGGCATGGACTAACTGTTCCCCTAGTTGGGAACAACCTAGAAAATCTTCTCTTTTCTAAAAAAGTACCTATCAGGAGCAATAATTATAACCATCTCAGTAATATATTTTTTATATGAAAAAAAATTATGTGGAGAATATATATATTTTTTATTGGGAAAAAAAAAACTTGAGAAGGTTTGTGTATGTTAAAATTACATCAAAGTAATTATTATTTGAGCAATATAATTAATAACACTTGAATTACTAGTTAAAAGTAGTATTAAATATCAGTGGGCTCGAGGAGCCCCCTCCTTGGTACTTAAGTGTATAACCACCCCTTGCATTACCAAGGGGGGGGGGGCTCCTCGAGCCCATACGTCAAAAAAAAATTTTTTTCTCAACATAGAAATTTTTTAATTTAATTTTGTTGTTATGCCCTCATTCTAGGATGTTTTTCTGAGGAATACATAAAATATCCCATTAAAATTGGGTGATAGGGAACAAAAACAAAAAGTTGTGGGCTCTAGGAGCCCCCTCCCCTTGGTACGTCTAGGGTTAATCATCACAGGGCACTCTGATGCATGGGGATAAAGGGGTGATGAATGTAGTTCTGATCATTTCCTACTAGCTGTGCCCTGGAAATTGTTTACACTGAGGAGGAGAATTTCGGGGACAAAAACAAGTCCCTTTGCAACAGAGATGATGGTAGATTAAACTGTGTTAATGGAGATCCTCTAAAACCAGTGTCTGAAGAAGAAAGGTGGGGCGATTAGAAGAAAAAATCAAAGCTATGGTTGGCATGACGTATTGGAAAGTGATATAAAGTTAGCGAAGGTAATTAAGAAAATAAATGTGCCATGGCTGAATAAGCTCAAAAGGAAACTTTAAACACAATCCAAAAATAGGAGAAACACTAAAAGATATATGTGTAAAAAGAACTTTTGAATATAAAAAACCTGAAGAAATGCAAGAAGCATTCCCTCAAGTACTAACACCCATTACTTACTTAAATTCCTCTCTCTGGCAGGGATTCTGTCACCAGACTGAATGCTGTAAAGACCAGCAAGCCTTGGAACCTTCTCACTGAGAGTGATCAAATCAACGCCCAAAGGCCAAGGGTATTAGGGTGGGCCTAATACTTCAAAGAAATATTAAATGTAGAGAGAGCATTCATATAATGTATACACTAATTAGTCAATCTAACTATGACAATATTGAGGAAGCGTTGTCACTTGATCATGAAGAGAGCGAAACCTCAAATCAAGTCTCTTAAAAATAATAAATCACCTGGGCCTGATGACATTCCTTCCTGATGAAACATGCACAGATACAATCTTGGATGTGGCTTACCAGGTAATATAGGATATCTGGAATAATGAAAGAACACCTATGAAATTGGATATAGCAGTCATTGTGCCTATTCATAAAAAAAGGGGGGGGGCAAACAAACTAAAATGTGAAAATTATTGGGAAACAGCTCATAAGATAAGATAAGGCAGTTTTTCAAAGGTTGATGGAGAGGGGTTAAAGTATACTGGGAAAGGACCAGAGTTTTCCCCCAGGACATTCAATATTATAATATATTTTCCCTAGGCAGACATTAGAAAAACAAATGAAGACAATATTCTGTGCCACCTCTATTGACTTCTGACAGACATATGATAGTGCAGATAGGTTGAAATTACTAGGGGCGTTGCAGAACCTGAGAATATCTACAAAGCTTATCAGATTAAAAAGAATGATCCTCAAAAGTTCTTTTTTTAATGTCAAAATCAGTCCGGGCTGCTGCCACAGCTTTGAGGTTACTAGGTGTCTAAGGCCATGATACCCATTTTCACCATGGTTGTTTAACTTGACCCTTAAAATGGCAACCAAAGGAATAATAACTAATCCTGGTGGTAATATATACATTGGGCTCACACAGTATATGGTGTATGCCAACAATATATTAATTGTAGTGTTGGACCAGGAATTCTGTAAATTTTTTCCTTTGCCTTCCTGGAAAGGATGTTGAAAGTATCTGGTTCCTGTAACCATTCTGCATTTTATATCTGTCTCTCTGTATCGATCTCTCCAGCTACTTGAAGAAGCCACAACTGATATCTTTCATTACTAATGCAAACTCTTCGCAAGTAACATCCATACTATTGTCAGTGCTCGGCATATTGTTAGTATTCATTATATGAGTTTGAGACTACTACATATTGTACCATCTGCAAGATAATAGACTTCCTTCTCTTAAATCACTATTTAGCTCAAAGCAATCATAGACAGACTCCAATTTGGACCTTGCTAAAAGCCTTTTTCCCAAAGCCACCATCAATAACCTGAAAGCTATCTTTGCATTCCCACTGACTACAATTCCTCCATCAATTTTTAGATAGTCTCAAATTCCTGCTGTAAGTCAATGAAGAAGTGGGCAGACGAACATTTTGTTCATATGGCTACTTAAGTATAGAGAAAAAGTGATATGTGGTTCATCAAACCAGAGGAGGCAAAGATGATCCATCCTGTACACTAGACAAGTAGTGTCTGTAGATGAAAGCACAGTAATGCATACACAAATACAGTTCATGGGCACTGGTTATCCAGTACATAAAATGATGAACTTAAAGAATGGAAACCTGAGATCTGCTGAAATTACAGCAGAAGAAGTGCTGAAGCAGAAAGCCAGCAGAAGAAGAGTAATATGAATTTGATGCCTTTGGCTTCAAGGAGTAGATAGATAAAAACGACTTTAGTTTTTAGGTTAGAATATATTGAATACAATGCAGTTTATAAAAGAATATAGGAAACCAATGGCTGAGAGAACTATGTACGTCGGGAAACTCATAGAGCAATAAGAAGTGTAAAATACTAGGCTGTTACAAAAGTCCTTGTGCATATCAAGTTGTTTACATTGAGGTCTCTAATTTAATCCTTATTTCATCTCTGACGAATACAATTCTTATGTCAATGTTTACATTAACTAATCCTCTAATTATTTATGTTCGCCAACTGTCCCTGCCTTTCATTCAGTTTATTAAATTTCACTAGAAATGTCGGAAGAAAAGGAGTTTCAAATGCTACAATAAGCCGGCATTTCAAAAAGCTTGGTGTCCAAAAGTCCGTTCAAATACCAACCGCAAACAGTGGGTTCACCAAGGCGAAGGGGCTCAAGCAGAGGTACGCCAAGATCGATTCGGAAAAAAGATTATGCTTTGTATTTGGTGGAATTATGAAGGCATTTTGCACTTCGAGCTGGTTCCAGAGGGCAGGGCTATCAATGCTGAGCTATACTGTGAACAGCTCGATAGGGTATATGAAGTTTTAAAAGTGAAATACCCCGCTTTGATTAATAGGAATCAAGCGTTATTTCAGCAAGACAACGCCCCTGCTCATCGCTCACGATTAGTTAAAGAAACATTTTCAGAAATGAACGGGATTAGCGTCTTGCCCCACCCTCCTTACAGCCCAGACGTCGCACCGTCTGACTATGGACTTTTCAGGTCAATGGCGCATTTTTTGAAAGGTCGGCGCTTCGAAAACTTCGATGATGTCAAATTTGGATGCGATGAGTTCTTTGCCTCGAAAACTGCAGAGTGGTATCAATATCAAATACAACTTTTGGCTGAAAGATGGGTTAAAGTATTTGAAAATGATGGCCTGTATTTTGAAGAATAAATTTGATTTGTAAATTTTGTATTCACATTTGAATAAAATTAATTTTGTGAACAAGGACTTTTGTAACAACCTAGTATAGGTATACTCTATTAAAGCTTCTTTATATTCTTGAGAAGAAACTGTAACATCACCAGCATACTTGAATCAAATGATAAGAAAATGGTTTGAACTTAGAAGCTGCTTTAAATATGAATTTTTAAAAATCTGTTTTGATGTACCAACACATGAAGGAACATAAATAAGAAAGCTTAATTTTTATTGAGATATTGGACAAACCGCGTTTTTCTAGACCTAGAAAGGATATAGTTATAAAAAGTTCAAATATTGTTTATAAACCTGGTCTAAAAAAGAATTTCATTAAAGGAATTTCAATAAATATTTTCATTTTGTTCAACCCTGCTGAATTAGGTGTGGCATATCAATACAGTGTATTTAACATATGATAAAAAGACACATATGATAAACAAGAGAATGAATAGTAATATTGAATGACCATGTAAAGAATGAATTATGGTGTTGTGTTAATATGAAAATAAAGTGGTTTATGTGAATATATTACACTAAGGTTAGACAAAATGAAAATTTTATAAATTGGTTCCAAAAAAAAATGTGAGTAGCCAAAATTGTATTGATCATTTAGGTGAATTTTCATTAAAAACTGATTAGACAATTTTTAAAAGGCAATTACACCAGTATTTTTTGGGTAATGATATTGTGGATGAGGAGCAAAAAGGCAATCCTCTTAAATTCATGCACAGAAGATGCTTATAGGCTAGTGATGAATTTGTTAATACCTGTCTCACCTTGTGACACACCTTTAGAATGTATTATTGATTGTCTTGATCAACATTTTATTTGTAGGAAATCAAAGTTTCCTCATAGATATAAATTTAAATAAATGAATGAAAGATATGATGCCATGAATCACCTGTACCTTACAACTTTGTCTAAATATGAAACCATCAAAGAAGAACATGAAAGTCTAAGAAAGTGTTTTGATGATCTAATTGCTTGACATTCTTCAGCTGTGGACAAACTTGACCTAGCTCAGGAGGAGGTTGGTCGTATAAAGAAGCAGCGTGATGAAATGGCCACTGAAAGAAATCAGGCTAGTAGTGAAAGGAATAGCTTTAAACAACAGTGTACAGCAGCTATCCGGCAAAGGGACATTGCACTTTGAGAACACAACGAATACCAAGATGCACTAGTTAAGGTACAACAGCAACATGAGGAAGCAGTAAAAGAAATAAACCAAGCAATGGCTGTGAGGATGAAAGCTAACAAGGACTTAAAAAGACTGACTGAAGAGTGGAATGCTGCTATGTTAATATTCACTGATAATGTCGGAATGAGAAAACGTACACAATGAGATGGAAAAACTCATTGAAGACCTTTCTCAGGCTATGAAGAACAAAGCTATTGAATCTGAGAACAAAGAATTGGTAGAAGATAAAAAAGCATTATGTTATCAGG
This sequence comes from Riptortus pedestris, assembly GCA_019009955.1. Taxonomy (NCBI): domain Eukaryota; kingdom Metazoa; phylum Arthropoda; class Insecta; order Hemiptera; family Alydidae; genus Riptortus; species Riptortus pedestris. The sequence continues at coordinate 80,719,164 of CM032233.1, forward strand.
TAGAAACATTGAAACGGGAGAAACCGTCAGGTCTTCACGACAGAGACAAGGCTCTCAAAGACTGTAATAATTTGGAGAGTTCACTGCTGAGGAAGGCGGGTAACGTTCAACAAGAACAAAGTAACTACAGGAGGAAAGTTAAATTTGACAAAGGGGATTGGCTTTGCAGTGTGGAACAATAAACTTTGCTAGAAGAAGTAAGTGTTCCCAGTCCGGGAAGATGAAAGGCGAGGTATGGCCAGGGGCAAGAAGAAGCTGGGGCAAGAGATAGGCAGAGTATTTGCTGACAAATATCGGGGGTTATTTAGTGCTGATGACTGACAGTGCGTTAAATGTGCATATGTTAACTGGCTAAGGTGGTAACAATGCAGCAGGTGCAATACACCTAAGTTTGGTGATGTTGAAGAGCATACTGGAAATATTGGGGCATATGACGACCATGGTTGGGTTGAATACATAAAACAAAGAGATGGTGAAAGTATTATAATGAATTTGGGAGAAGAAAAAGGAGGAAAAATTGACAAGGAGTCTGAAGGCAAGTGTGGCGAAAAATTAAGTGAGGAGGGATACACTGGAAGTCATCATGATGAGGCAGTTTTGTCATAACATCCTCATAATTTGGAAAAAAATCATACTAACAATTCTGCAAATTTTATGAATAATAAATCCAAAAGTGGTTTTCTCAGTTTCTTTAAAGGGGGAGAGTTGTGATATATCAATAAGTGTATTTAACATATGATAAAAAGACAATTGTGAAAAACAAGAGAATGAATTGTTGTGTTGTATGACCATGTAAAGAATGAATTATTGTGTTGTGTTAATATGAAAATAAAGTGGTGTATGTGAATATATTACAGTAAGGTTAGACAAAATGAAAATTCTAATAAATTGGTTCCAGGATCAGAGAAGTTATTTACTGAGCAACTCGACTAGCAGGATGATGATTCATATCATCTATATTTCTACTAAAATCAAATAGATTTATATGTTTTTCTGAGCTAATATTTCATCTGCCGTCAGACCTGTCTTTAACAAGTGATATTATTGCTTACGAATGTCCACTTTACGCACTTTAGGCTAAAACTCTCTTTAGCAAAACTGACACGTTTACAAATCAATTCAGTACTTTATGTTCTTCCTCCTTTTCTTTTCAACAAAATATGGGCACTTTCAAATTTGTGAATCTGAAATATATAGTAGCTGCATAAAATGTGTTTGAAATGTATACTTTGTTTTTTTACAAAATATTATTCTAACGAATCTGACCCTCCTTCCACATCTTACCATGTAATAGAGCTCTATTACTCCTTTATAATCATTCATGTCAGTGTTTTTAGACAAATGTATTATATTGTTCTATATAAATTAGAAAGGGAATAAACAAATTGCAATTTAAAATACTTTATATGTTTTTTTTAACCAAATAAACACAAGCAGCTTTAAAAATTAATTGTTTGCAAAATACCATTTGGACTTGAAAATATTTTTATCTTACTTGAGAGGGTTTAAAAAAATGGCAATAGTACTAATACAGAATTATATTTGTGAAAATAAAGTATAAAAGACAAAATAGTGGAGTATTCAATGATGACTGAAATCTTCTCATTGAGAAGTTGCAAGCATCTGCATCTGAACAACTCTGCAAACACCCTCTTAAGTACCTGAAAAATTAAATAAAGATGATTTCATTTTTATTGAAATTTAATTGTAATTTTACTTCCTAGTTTGAGAATGTCTTATGTTCCACCAGGACTATTTATGAGATAAATCTTGGTTGCCTTGAATAGTTGTGTTAACATATTTATATTAAATGGTTGAGGTACTAATAAATGCTATCTGTATTACTATAAATAGCAGTATTTTTGACTGTCAATGACTTTTTGCACTGACGATGGATCCAATTACCATACTATGAAAATAAATAGAGATAACAAGATGATTATTGAAATGATTTGAAGAGATCCCATATGCTATATACAGAAAGCTGTTTGTCAAGTGTACAGCTATCACCATTTTTTTTTTTCAAAAGTTCTACTCAAATTAACCCCCAGTTCACGGGAATAAAAATATAGTCTTAAAGTTAATTGAAAATCATTGGATTACTTGGAATTCACAAATGATGTTGAATTTTTAGCAAATGGTATAGAAGATGTGCCAGAAATGATTTTAAAATTATGTTTAAAGAAAAACTAATGTTATAACAGAGAGTGTTTGCGGAAGAATGAAGTCCACGTAGAGTGAAACCAGTGCTCACCAGTCGGTGACGTCATCCACCGTTCGCTCATCCTTGTCCTGGAATGGGTGCCTCACTGCTAGCGCTTCCAGCAAAGAGGGGGACCCACGAGAAAAGGCATGAAGAGCTAGAACAACATGGAAGCCTAGTTCATCGCAGGTGAACCCCCCCCCCCCCAAAATGTGCGAGTAGGCGCAAAAAGGCCCTTCGGGCGATGTAGCTGAGGAGCGGGGAAGAACTATGAACAGGAGAAGAACTATGATGATATGAATTACGTGAGTACTCACATTCAAAATCACAACTTCAAGCCCCACATGTGCAAGGCAACTATAAACATTTTCCCCACATTTAAGGCGCAACCGTCCTTCGTCAGATGCAGAAGAGACCTATCAAGAAATTCATCATCATCATCTTCCTCAAGTATCGCTACAACGAACAAAATAACCATAATTGTCCCCGAAATAGGCTTACCCCCATAACCATTGTACAGTACCATAATATATAATGTCAATTTTCTCATAATTACATTTAATCTACTATTTATCAACCCCATACAGTCCATTTTCTCAATTCACAAATGGGGCGAAGGGTCGTCTCCCTATACTCATTTTTATGGGAAGGCTCATCGACCCCGAAACAGAGAGCGACAGGAATGAGACCAAAATCTATTATGTGGAGGACTATATTTCTCGCTCTAATTTATATACGTCTATATGTAAGTATAAGTACAAGTAAATTGAAAACAAAATCTACAAATGATTAATACAACTAAATAAGTCTGATTGGCTTAAGTGTGTCAAACCTGTCCTCGAAGTAAAATCCACCACAGTGAGACATGCGGATGATTTCAGTATCTGTTGTGAGAGTTCCACTGTCCAAGGCACAGCCTCTGATAGTTAACGTTTCTCCTGTATCATCTGAAAAATATTTCATTTGCCTTAGTAAACTTCAGAGGAATTCCTAGTCTCCATCTTGACTATGGAGAATGAAGAGATTTTGTTTAAATTCAAGGACAAAGAAGGGTTTCTGATTGTAGAACCCAATTTAATAATTAATACCATAAAATCCTAATCCATTTATTCATTATAATTTCTCTGAAAACACAAATCCTAAAAACTAGAAATTTAGTATATCTATTTCATTTGGATTGCAAGGATTGGAGATTTGTGGAAGTTCAAACCAATGGAGATTTACTTAAAAATCCAAATACAAATGTATCAATATTACAGTTTCTGATGATTTAATAATAATAAAAAGTGTTTGTATTTAAAACGTATATTTCGAAATTAAAATTTTTTTTTGAAGTAGAAGATGAGAGCACTGACTGCTGGTCAAGAAGTTATATTCCTAAAATTGGAGGATATCCTCCAAAGACAAGGTCTAATTTAAGATAAAAACTAATTGTAAGAGCATTTCTTTATTTATAACTATTGCCTTATTTTTCCGAGGATATCCTCAGTTCCGAATTAACGGCGAGCATATAGGAATTGAGCGGTATTTGTATAGAGTGACAAATTGTGTATGGTTACGCGATACTCACCTTCTTTTACTTTCCTTAGTTTCACTCCAAAAAATCACCTTGCATTAAGCATCATTTTTATTATCATTGGCGTAACTTATTTTATAAGAAACATGAATTGTGAACTCTAACAAGGTAATCCAAAATGTTAGAAGTTCAGGGTTATGCACTCACCCCTGGATCTTCTCTTCACTGAAACTATAAACTATTGAGGTCGTACTCATGACGTAATTTTCGACATTTTTCTTCAAATGTCCATCAATCCTACCCAGTAGACGACGAAAATGAGGTCCGTTCAAAATTATATATATATATATATATATATATATATATATATATATTTGTCTGTTACCGCTCTAGCGGTCGTAATTTGTTTTTTGATCGTTACCAAACTCGATATTTAGTCGTTTTATGTAAAGAGAAAGATCAAGTAACGTTAATGGCTGAAATAGAACAAGGGGGAGGGGGGGTTTAGAGGGGGGAAATTCGAAATATCTCCGTTACTATAAGTCGAATCGAAAAAGTGTATAGAATAAATCTTATTGCAAATTGAATGTGCTATAAATATTGTTATATACATTTACTCCCTATCTTGAATATTACCCGAGACATTTGCATTTTTCAGATTTCAGCCTTCAGTAAACCCTCATTTCTAATCGTGTTACGTAAACAATAGTCTGTTATATAATAAACCACATTGTTCGAAGCTTAAATACCAAATATTGTTATCAAGAGACTTTTATTATACGAGTTATATGCAAATATGTTCTTGTGACTCCCCCCCCCCTGTCTTAAATTCTTGGACTACAAAAATTTGATTGATTGAGATTAAATTAATTATGATTCATTATAAATAACACTACTAGATATAGTAAATAGTTTTCAATAAAATTAATATGTAATATTCTCATATGTTTCAGTTATTGTTTTTCTTTCTGGTGTCGGAAAGGAAAACAATAACTGAAAGCCGTTGTCATACCAGTTTGTTTACATTTGAGATACTTTCTGCCTGGAGGGAAAGATCTCTTATTACCATTGGTATTTATTCACCTAATATTCACGGTGGTGTTGTGTTAGCAGTTTGTAGGTTTATCTATTATTAAAATTCACGTGGGAAATCTGCTTAGATTACGCAGCCACTTTATTATATACAGTGTCTTGGTGACAGCAGTCTCGAGCAGTTCGCGCTTCGTGTGTGCCTTTTTCTAAAAACATTTAAATGCAGTTTTTGTGCCCGCTTCAAGTCATGAACCATTGTGATTGCGAGTGAAATTACTACAGTGGCCGCAAGACACAGTCAGGACCCAACCTCGGTGAGTTTCATTATTTAATTGAACAGTACTTCGAGGTTATCTGAGTGAGGTTAACCGGGCGCCATTTGGCCAAGCCCGTCAGCCATATACTCAGGCGAGGACTCAGCTTCTCCTCTGAAATATCAATGAGTGCGCAGGCAGTAAGATCCAAGACTTGTGGACAGTGTTTATGTATAGAGAGATATGGTGTGTATAAACAGAGGGGAGAGTGGGGGGGGGGAAGGTTTGTGGCACGTGGAGTCGAACATTCCCGAGCTCGCTCGGTCCTTCCCGAATGCTCCCTTCCCTGTGACAGGATGCTGGGTGGGAGACATCCCCCACTCTCGGAGCCTGTCGACATATACACAAGAGCCGATCATATCCGAAGCCTCATTGCCACCACATGGGGCTCTACATATAAATTTAAAACTGGGCAGACAGCAATTAAAAAAAACCACTTAAATATTTTCACAGCCCAGACTCACACCGACATTAATGATTAAAATTCACAGGACTATATTACAAGAAATTAAACATTTATGTATCTTGGACCGACTATAGACAAAAACTAGGGTGGACTTTACATATTATCAACTTACAAACAAAACTACTAAGAATAGTTCAGGGGCCTTCCAATATTGCTGAACTTAATTGGGGTATTTCAACAGAGGCATTGCACATCATTTATGAAGGGGCTGTGCTTACTATTATGACATACGGCATTGAATTCTAAGGATATGTTCTAAGGGCGAAGCTCAATTTAAAGAAACTAAAAAGGGTGCAACGATTAATTACTATTAAAATTATTAAAGGTTATAGTACAATCTCCCATGAAGCAGCTTCCATGCTAGCCAAAATTGTTTCTACCAACATTAAAGCTTCAGAACTAACTAACAAGCATTAACTAATTAAATGAAGGAGACTATAGACGACAATGACATTGAAACAGTCACAACACCTGACAATTGGTTACATCCCGCAACATACTTAGAAGGCACTTTCCCACTGACTCCGAACATAGAAATTTATACTGACGAAGTAAACGTGCTCGCTTGTTGCATATATTGGCAGTGAGTTGGTTAATACATACAAAGAGAGACTCCATGCCAATTGCACAAACAACCACAAGGGGCTCCTATCCCACAATTCCTTCTTTCTTTTTGCATCGATGCACTCATTTGAGTGTTGCACTTGCTCTGCAATGATTCATATTATTCTATTTGCACTTTTTGGGGTAGCTCTTGGGATTGAGAGTTTTGCTTGCGCAGACAGAATTCGTTAAAATTCTATGCCCTATCTATATATATATAAAATTGTAACCTCTGTCTGTACATTGATTTTTTTCGCGAAATTTCACGATACCTTTTCGTTTCACATGTCATAGACACCATAACTACATTTTGTTTCTTTCGTGTCTGTTTGTTTGTTTGTTTGTTTGTTTATTTGTTTGTTTGTTTGTTACCTTTTCACGCATAAACGGCTGAACCGAATTTTATGAAACTTGGTATGTATATTACTACTAGCCCAACTTAGACTTTAGGCTATATTAATATTCTCTAAGACGAACAGGAGTGGGGGTTATAAGGGAGACCTGAAATTAAAAATAGCGATATTTCGATTCCTATTGCTTTTTCAGCAAATATGGACATAACAAAAGTTGTTTATTTTGTAATTTAAAGTAACTTTTGTTATATGCACTTTTGACGTATACGGAAGCATAAATGAGTTATACGCTATAAACTAAAGCGGGAGTCCACAATTTTATTTGGCACTAAAGACTAAACCGAATTAAACCAAACTCGGTATGTGAATTAGTACTAACGCCTTCATTATAATAAGCCATACTAACATTTCTAGGGACAGGCAGGAGTGGGGGTTATAAGGGAGGCCTGAAATTAAAAATAGTGATATTTCGTTTCCTATTGCTTTTTCAGCAAATATGCACATAACAAAAGTTGTTTATTTTGTTATTTAAAGTAACTTTTGTTTTATTCACTTTTGTCGTATAGAAAAGTATAAACGAGATATACACTAAAATCTAAAGCGGGAGCCAACAATTTTGTTGGGCACTAACGATTGAACCGAACTTAGCAAAACTCGGTGTGTGAATTAGCATTAATTCTTCCATGATTATAAGCTATATTAAAAATTTTAGGTTCAAAGGGGAGTGGGGATTATATGAGAGGCTGAAATGAAAAACTCGGTTTTTCTATTTTCTATTTGTTTTTCGGCAAACATGCACATAACAAAAGTGGTTTACTTTGTTATTTAGAGTAACTTATGTGTGCATTCACTTTTGTCGTAAAATGAAGTAAACACGGGATATATGCTAAACGGGAGTCAATAATTATATTAGTACTCATTTAAGGGGTTTTAATAAATGAATACTATGACCAATGATGTTATGCATTCGTCTTATATGATAGTTCAAAGTATGATTCGGATTAGTGAGGTATAAATCTTCGTCACCCCCTCCTCATTTATTAATTTTTCCTAGAAAATAGCTTTGTTATTTATTTCCAATAGAAATATAAACTATAAGAGCCTTTCCATTATTTAATTTGTATAATGTACCTTGATGTTATTGAAACAAATATGTGCTATCATAATAATTAAACGTTAATGGTAATGTCATTATGACAAAAAACAATATGCGTATATGATATGATATTTTCAGGGTACCTCTATTATTTAATTTTATTTAATTCCATCCAGTAGATAAATTATTAAAATAATGTTTTGAATCAATAATTTAAGTAGAAGAATTTTGAGAAGTCTCATGCGGGAGCGGAAGATGAATGGAGCTTTACTAGATAATTGAGTTTACTAATTTCCCGTCTGGCATTACTGAAAGTAGTTTCCAGTGTGATTCACTATTACAAATATAATCTTACGTGCAAAAACTTTGCCTAATATTATATGAGCTCGGATTGGCTTTTGAAAGGAAATATGTTCATTATAGATGATATTTAATTGTAATAAATGCTACCCATGATTATGGTTTGAATTACGAGTATTGAAAAAAGGTGAGTCAAAAAGTGTAAAGGGATAGATTAGGAACATATTTTCATTTATTCTTCAAAACTAAAATTTCTATTATATCAATCCCCTGAAGGTACCCTTCAGGGTTGGCTATTTCGGAAAACCATTACGTCTTGGATGGAAGTGTAATTGTACAGATTGAAGTCTTGCTATCAAAATGCCATCATTAGTAAGTCAACAATGATTTCCCGGGCATCGCCGGGTACCTTAGCTAGTATATATATATATATATATATATATATATATATATATATATATATATATAAAATTGTAACCTCTGTCTGTACATTGATTTTTTTCGCGAAATTTCACGATAACTTTTCGTTTCACATGTCATAGACACCATATCTGCATTTTGTTTCTTTCGTGTATGTTTGTTTGTTTGTTTGTTTGTTTGTTACCTTTTCACGCATAAACGGCTGAACCGAATTTTATGAAACTTGGTATGTATATTACTACTATCCCAACTTAGACTTTAGGCTATATTAATATCCTCTGAGACGAACAAGAGTGGGGGGTATAAGGGAAGCCTGAAATTAAAAATAGCCATATTTCGTTTCCTATTGGTTTTTCGGCAAATATGAACATAACAAAAGTTGTTTATTTTGTTATTTAAAATAACTTTTGTTATATACACTTTTTTCGTATACTGAATTATAAACGAGATATACGCTAAAACCTATAGCGGAAGTTAACAATTTTATTTGGGACAAAAGAGCCAACCGAAATAAATAAAACTCGGTATGTGTATTAGCACTAACGTCTTCCTTATAATAAGCCATTCTAGCATTTCTAGGGACGTGCAGGAGTGGGGGTTATAAGGGAGGCCTGAAATTAAAAATAGTGATATTTCGTTTCCTATTGGGTTTTTGGCAAATATGCACATAACAAAAGTGGTTTATTTTGTTATTTAGAGAAACTTTTGGCATATACACTTTTGTCGTATACCTAATTATAAAGGCGTTATACGCCAGTGATAGCAGAAGTCAACAATTTTATTTGGCACAAAAGACTCAACCGAACTAAACCAAACTGGGTATGTGAATTAGCACTAACGTCTTCCTTATAATAAGCTTTACTAACATTTCTAGGGATGGGCAGGAGTGGGGGTTATAGGGAGGCCTGAAATTAAAAATAGTGATATTTCGTCTCCTATTGGGGTTTCGGCAAATATGCACATAACAAAGTGGTTTATTTTATTATTTAGTAAAATTTGCTCAACAATTCTTTGGAACTACAAGGTACCTCACCGGGAAAAACTAATTCAAATGTATGTTCATATTTTGTGCTTAATAATTCAAATCTATGCATAATGCACAGGAAACGGTAAATATGACAATATGTAGAACAGTGAAGTCTTACATAAAAAAATAATTTTATTATTAACAAATCCACAGAAACGACGGGTATTTAAACTAAACACTGGGACGGGCAAATGTCAAAATATTGTGCAAAGTAAAGCCTTGCCAAAAAAAATACCATCACCATTAAGCCTCATATGAATTCCCGAGCGAAGCCGGGTATCTGAGCTAGTATATATATATATATATATATATATATATATATATATATATATATATATATATATATATATATATAAATATATAAAATTGTAACCTCTGTCTGTACATTGATTTTTTTCTCGAAATTTCACGATTACATTTCGTTTCACATGTCATAGAAACCATAACTGCATTTTGTTTCTTTCGTGTATGTTTGTTTGTTACCTTTTCACGCATAAACGGCTGAACCGTATTTTATGAAACTCGGTATGTGTATTACTACTAGCCCAACTTAGACTTTAGGCTATATTAATATTCTCTGAGACGAACAGGAGTGGGGGTTATAAGGGAGGCCTGAAATTAAAAATAGCGATATTTCGTTTCCTATTGGTTTTTCGGCAAATATGCACATAACACGAGTTGTTTATTTTGAGTAACTTTTGTTATATACACTTTTTTCGTATACAGAATTATAAACGAGATATACGCTAAAATCTATAGCGGAAGTGAACAATTTTATTTGGGACAAAAGACCCAACCGAAATAAATAAAACTCGGTATATGTATTAGCCCTACCGCTTTCATTATAACAAGACATACCAACATTTCTAAGGACGGGCAGGAGTGGGGGTTATAAGGGAAGCCAGAAATTAAAAATAGCGATATTTCGTTTCCTATTGGTTTTTCGCCAAATGTGAACATCACAAAAAGTGGTTTATTTTGTTATTTAGAGTAACTTTTGTTATATAAACTTTTTTCGTATACCGCATTATAAACGAGATATACGCTAACACCTATAGCGGAAGTGAACGATTTTATTTGGGACAAAAGACCCAACCGAAATAAATAAAACTCGTATGTGTATTAGCACTAACGCTTACATTATAACAAGCCATACCAACATTTCTAGGGACGGGCAGGAGTGGGGGTTGTGATTGAGGCCTGAATTTAAAAATAGCTGTATTTCGTTTTCTATTCGTTTTTCGACAAATATGAACATATCAAAAGTTGTTTATTTTGAGGTCTAGAGTAACTTTGGTCATATTCATTTTTGTTCTTTAACAAAGTATAAACGAGATATACACTATAAACTAAAGCGGGAGTCAACGATTTCATTGGGCACTAACGAGTAAACCGAACTTACAAAAACTCGGTATGTCAATTAGCATTAATTCTTCCATGATTGTAAGGTATATTAAAATTTTTAGGTTAAAACGGGAGTGGGGGTTATTAGGGAGGTCTGAAATAAAAATTCGCGATATTTCATTGTCTATTTGTCTACGGAAAATATGACAATTTGGAGGACAGTAAAGACTTACATAAAAAATTAATTTTATTATTAACAAATGTCAACAACGGGAATTAACCCTAAACATTGGGACGGGTAAATGTCAAAATATTGTGCAAAGTAAAGTCTAGCCAAAAAATTACCATCACCATTCAGCCTAAAATCAATTCCCGGGCGAAGCCGGGTATCTGAGCTAGTATATATATATATATATATATATATATATATATATATATATATATCAGTGTAATGCACACGCAATAAGCGATGTCTACCAGATCGGCGGATTGTTTGGATTATGTCTCGTCAAATATATTTTAGCAGATTTCCCTGAAGGGAAATCAGCTTTTGAGGTCGTATTCATGACAGAATTTTCGAAATTGTTCTTCAAATGTCCATCGATCCTACCCAGGAGATGACGAAAATGAGGTCCATTCAAACCTGTATATATATATATATATATATATATATATATATATATATATATATATTTGTCTGTTACCGCTCTAGCGGTCGCAATTATTGTTTAATCGTTACCAAACTCGATATTTAGTCGTTTTGTTTTGTAAAAAGAAAGATCAAGTTCGTTAACGGCTGAAATTGAACCAAGGTGAGGGGTTTTAAAGGGGGAGAATTTTGAAAATTCGAAATATCTCCGTTACTATACGTCGTATCCAAAAAATGTATAGGATCAATCTTATAGCAAAGTAAATGTACTATAAGTATTGTTATGTACATTTATTCCCTATCTTGAATATTAACCGAGATATTTGCATTTTTCAGTTTTCAGCCTTCAGCAAACCCCCACTTCTACTCATGCTACATAAACAATACTCGGTTATGTAATAAACCACATTATTTGAAGCTTAAATGCCAAATATTGTTTTCAAGAGACATTTATTATACTAGATACATGTATATATGTTTTGGTGACCCCCCCCCCTTCTTAAGTTTTTGGACTACTTAAATTTGATTGATTGAGATAGAAATTATTCTGATTTATTATAAATTACAGTACTAGATATAGTAAATAGTTTTCAATCAAATTAATACATTATATTCAGATATATTACTGTAATTGTTTTTCTTTCCGGTAAGAAGTTGGCAGGAGTGTTTGTTTACATTTCAGATGCTTTCCGTCGGGAGGTTTCTTATTATCGTTTGTATTTATCCACATAATATTCTTGGTGGTGTTGTGTTACCGGTGTGTAGATTTATCTATTGCTAAACTTCACGCGGGAAATCTGCTTAGTTTACGCAGTCCCTGCGTGACGGACTTTTGGATATTGCCTAAAGTAAACTTACAATATCAACAAGAACTGAAAACAATAAATATCAAAGTCTATGAAACACAATGGCGTTGATAATAGAAAACCGCTTCAACGACTTTGTAGAATGGTACAAATAAGCAAAACATATTGTGTTGTCATAGCTATCGGTGAAGACCTCCGTCGCTGGCTGATGATCGAGGACAGCTGACAAGCGCTTACGACACGTAATCTTCAAACCCGTCAAAAGTTGTACTGAGTTAGTCAGCAGGTTTTATGTCTGTAATCCGTATTGGTTTAACACTGTTAACACATTTTGCTTTCATCAAATACTAATGAAATGTAATAAATGATTTTTAAATGTCTTTGTGGGTATATTAAATATGAAGCTTTTTGGAGGTGTAGTACCTATTATCTTAAGTAAATGAGTTTTACTTCCCCGGGTAACTTTTTATCAAGTTTTTAGTCTTCATGTAATTAAAAATACACTTTTATTCTAATATTCCAGTTGTTATATAGTTATGTGCGATAATTATGTTATTAAAATGAGTATAGTTGCAATGGCCATTACATTTCTTTTCATTTGTTTATGAATTGGTCTAAGAATACACTATTTATTTCCCCCCGTTTATTACGTTCATTAATAGTTGTTGTTTAAAAACATCTTCAACAAATCCTATGAAATTTATTATTATTTAAGTTTATTAAATAACTAAAGACAAAAAAAATTAAATAAATGATCTTATTAAAGAGAATATTATTATTCTATAGATTAAATATTTGCTGCGTCATTTACAGAGACTAAAGAAGCACGGTACTTATATAGAAAAACGAAATTACTTAAGTAAAGCACTCAGGAAAAAATGTCTATTTTGACCGTGAATTTTCAAGCACCTTCGTATTTTAAAAATATGCATCAGATCAATATCGTAATAAGAAAAATGAATTATTCGGCATTATTTCCCAAAATGTGTATGGGCCCAATGCGGAGAAGGATTGAGGTGGTGTATCTCCACAAAAAGGGAATATGTGGGTATAATCTTTATGCCAAACATCTAGCCTAATGAGAACTTATCGATTTTTGAACACACAAAGGACTGTTGTATCGAGCGTGCCTGCATGTCGCTAGCAAATGGGTTTGCACGGCAATACCATTCCAAATATGGCCCTTACTATTTTTAGCAGATTTCCCTTCAGGGAAATCAGCTATTGAGGTCGTACTCATGACGCGAGTTTCGAAAAATTTCCTCAAATGTCCATCGATCCTACCCAGGAGATGACGAAAATGAGGTCCGTTCAAAATTATAAATATATATATATATATATATATATATATATATATATATATATATATTTGTCTGTTAACGCTCTAGCGGTCGCAATTTTTGTTTGATCGTTACCAAACTCGGAATTTAATCGTTTTATGTAAAAAGGAAGATCAAGTTCGTTAATGGCTGAAATCGGACCAGTGGGAGGGGGGGTTTAGAGGGGGATTTTTGAAAATTCACAATATCTCCGTTATTATGCGTCGGATCGAAAAATAGTATAGAATCAATCTTATTGCAAATTAAATTTACTAGAATATTATTCTATACATTTATTCTGTATCTTGAATATTAACCGAGATATTTGCATTTGTATTCTGTGTGTCGTCGGCAGGAGTCGGCTATGTTCGGGAATTTCCGCCGAGAGCTCTGGCGGCCGTTTCCATAACTATTCTTCCCTCTTGAATAGGTTTAGAGATACCTTACTACTACAGGTGTTATTGGGCAGATTTATCTACTGGAAAACGTCACGTGGGAAATCTGCTTAGTTTACGCAGCCCCTGCGTGACGGACTTGTTCTATAATATTGTATTTCAATGCTAGACATAATTTTATGACATCTGTTAACAACAAGTTCGTCTGTATATTTTATATTTCTCAAAAAGCTGTGTTCTGTAACATTAACAAAAATTATTTTCAATGAATTAATTATCCCGAATTGAAAAGTTACTGATGAAAACAATGTGTAAAACTTAATCTTCGTTTTTTTTTTGTTTCAAGGGCGTAGATAATTATCCAGTCCACTAGTAACATCTTTTAAATAATTGAGTATATGTTTCTGCAAGTTATAATATCTGACAAACCACAAGCCAGGCGAGGCGGGACCTTTATTATGGGCAGTCAGTTGGTTTTCAATTCTGGGAGCACAAATGTGGATCATTGAACTATATTGCATTTATTCTGTAAACGAAGACACTTAAATACACATGACTGGAAGATGAATTCCGTCGTAACAGGAATTATATTGTTAGTAGGAAATTATATTGCGGGCCTTTCGCCTTGTTTATCTCACTACCATGGACACACCGACTATATTTATTTACTTATTTAGAAATTCCTGCGACTAGGTGATTTTTCAATACCTAATGAAGGCAGGTATTAAGAGTGAATAAATATAAATACAAATTTTTATTAGTTACAATTTATTTTATAAGTTGGAAGGAGCAAGATTTTTTTTTTATATATACTATTAGAAGGTATATGGCAGGATCTGTATAATCTGATTAAAGAAGAAATTCTATAATACGCCTTTGACCATTGCGCATAACTCAGACGGATAAATGAAATTAAATGAAAAGTATTTATTTCCATTAAATGTTAATATAAAAAACTGTACTATATATTGTTTTATACAGAAAATATACTAATATAATGTCAATTAATTTCTTCACATATTATTAAATAGCATTTATACTTATATAACAGATTCGCTATAAAATTCCATGAATTTATTTTATGAAAACTATCAATTTAATAATTATATTAATAATAAATTAATTTCATTAACAATCTTAATGCCACATTAAATATATAACATGCTTTTTTTTTTTTATTGGCATGCTTTGTTAATAGTCCTTGACTTATTAAAGTATGGAGTGCTTTATAAATGGTCACAAACATATTTCCACCTTAAAGAGACGAACATCGTCGTAAAAAATAAATTATTTTTTGACCAATTTTTATGGCAAACACTTTGTAGTTCTATTTACTAATTGAAAATGTTTGATAGTATTCATCTTGTGTATAAAAATATCCTTCAGAGATGATGCCCTTTAATTTATTTGTAAACAAAGATTTTTTTTTTATATATTTAATACATTCGGGATATGCGTTTCGCGGAATATTTATGTTTAAGTATATTCTTGTATCTTATTTTATGATTATGACTTATACTATTTCTGTAAAATAAGTTCAAGTTTTCACACAATCAGTACTGTTTCGAACATATATCTTGAGGAAAAAGCCATTATTTTCCTAAAAGAGTGGCCGACAGGAGTCTCAACATTCTGTCAAACTTATGCTTACTTCTGCAATTTAAGTATTAAAATATCATTTTTTGAGTTATCCCAATAACGCCATAACTGACTATGGAAATAAAAATAGTATATTAGTAATAGAGTTTCCATTGGACGATATTTAATAACACAGTTTCCTACTTAATTAGTAGATCAAACCTATCTGGGCTTTTATCCATAGCCAGCCCTAAAAACGTTATTTATTGTTATCATTCCAGAAGAATGTGAGTTAAGTTTGCTGAAATCTAGAATATTTCATTTCGACATGTTCATAGCTAGCTTATTAGCCATTAACCTATCAGATAATGCATTAGTAGCAGCAGAACCAACCTGTTTCAGTTTTTCTGGGCCTGTACCTTTTATAATTATATTTAGTTCGCCTGGGTTTTAATCTTCATTTACAGTAATATAGCCAGTTTTTTTTTTTTAATTTCGGAGGTTGGGGTTTACTGGAAAGGGTATGGGGAAAATTATTTAGGTGAATATAAGATATTCAATTACTCGTAATTATATAAATAGATAGAATTTAAATTTTTTTCTGTGAATGTGTCTGCTCATGAGTTTCCTTGAAGAAGCCCGTTATTTGGCTGAGTAATATGGATTTAATATCATAAAAATACAATTTCACGTCACATCATTACAGTGAGAGGGGAGGCCCATCGAAATCCATTCCCCGAAAATATTATGATAGGCTCTTCAAAAAAGCTAGAATGGAAGTACCAACAATCATTTGAGGTTGTACTCATGCGGAAACATATTTCAAAGGTCCATCGATCCTACCCAGGAGATGACGAAAATGAGGTCCATTCAAAGGTATATATATGTGTATGTATATCTGTTAACGCTCTAACGGTCGCATTTTTAGCAGCTATTGAGGTCGTACTCATGACGCGATTTTCGAAAATTTTCTTCAAATGTCCATCGATCCTACCCAGGAGATGACGAAAATGAGGTCAGTTCAAAATTATATATATATATATATATATATATATATATATATATATATATATATATATATATGTATATTTGTCTGTTAACGCTCTAGCGGTCGCAATTTTTGTTTGATCATTACCAAACTCGATATTTAAACGTTTTATGCAAAAAGACAGATTATGTTCGTTAATGGCTGAAATCTGACCAGTGGGAGGGGGGTATTTTCAAAAATTCGTAATATCTCCGTTACCATACGCATAAGTGTATAGAACCAATCTTATTGTAAATTAAATTTACTATAAATATTGTTCTATACATTTATTCTCTATCTTGAATATTAACCGAGATATTGGCATTTTTATTAAATTTGGGCCGATAACGTAGGACGGAGTTTCCCGCCAAAAGCTAGTTCGGTCCTTTGCCGTAACTGTTCGGCTCTCGTATGGAGATTTCTCTATTGTATAACTTCACGTGGGAAATCTGCTTAGTTTACGCAGCCCCTGCGTGACGGACTTTTTTGTTTGTTCATTACCAAACTCGATATTTAAACGTTTTAAGCAAGGGGGGAAATAAGAGGGAATTTCCAAAATTCAAAATATCACTGTTATTATAAGTCGAATTGAAAAGGCTTATAGGATAAAGCTTGTTAAACGAGTGTCAACCTACAGTTATTGTTTTATACGTTTTTCGTAATTCAAATATTAAGCAAGTTATTCGTGCTTTCTCTTTTCAGTCTTCAGAAAAACCACCACTTCTAGTCATCGGATTTTGATTTAAAAAGTAGTGAATATATGGTGAGATGAGATGAATAGAGAGTGCACGTGGGAAATCTGCTCAATTTACCTACGTGCCGGAGTATATTTCCTACTTTCTTGGTAATCACTATATATGATTTCGATTCTGCATATCTTTAAAATTTTAACAATGAAGTTTAATAAATGGGAATCAAGTGTCTATTGTAAATAAAACTAGATTCAATTACACGTTACAACTAGTTTTGTTGCGAATGCCAGTAGTTTTGGCCTTGTACTTGGTACGAATGGTATGAAACAGTAGGACCTTGTTAAGCGTGTCAAGACAAAAGGAATTATGTAGGGCATCGATCAGCGGAGGGAGGGGAGTTGTTAGTTGGTGGGTGGGGGGCGGGGTTACAAACAAAACCGCTGAAAATGTGGCAAGGCAGATTTGGACGGCGAGAGAACCAGGAGGGCAGACTGTAATAGGAGCTAGTTTAGTTAGTAGATAAACTCCAGAGAGCCGAGTGGGATCGGTTGATTCTCGCCAAGGTCGAGCCACTAACACGCAGCATGTAGCTCTCCCCACTCCCCCAGAGCCTATTGTTTTTCTCACGGCTCGACTCAGTAGAGAATACGTTGACCTCACGCTTCCAAACACCATGTTCTCTACTAGGATCAGCGGCCTCGATTTAAACTACTAACATTTTGGCGGGGGTTGACACAATCTCCCAGACAGGCACATGGAAATATGTCTGAAATAAGGTGATTCCACATAGATGACATCTATCTCCAACAGAAATAACTCCATTAATGTCCGGCGAAGGGCTAAATAAATAGAACAAAGATTCTATAAAATAAGGGGATCAAGAAGATTGATAACTTACATGTTTTTCATTACGGCGCACAGCCGTGGGACGTGAAAGAAAAAAGGTCCGTCACGCAGGGACTGTGTAAACTAAGCAGATTTCCCTTGAGAAGTTTTAAAATAGATAAATATACATACTACTAACACTTAACACCACCGTGAATATTAAGTGAATAAATACAAATGGTAATGAGAAATCTTGCTTTAATTACCTCCCAACAGAAAGCGTTTGAATTGTAAACAAACAGGTCAGCCAATCTCTGAGAGCTGAACGGATAGTTAGAAATATTCTTCACAGGAAAGAAAAACTGTTACTGAAATATATCTTAATATAACATTTAACCTTGGAATGAAGAGGTTCATGATATGATAGCTTATTATTAATGACATAAGTAGGGTTTACAGAAAGCCGAAAACAATAAAATCCCAATTTTTCCATTTGTTTTACATAAAACTTTAGAGCACGAGGTATAAAAAAATAATAAATGCTCCAAAATTAAAATAACGCACTATATTGTAAAATAATGATAAATTAAATAATAAATATAAAAACACTTCTAATAAAAAACCCATAAAAAATCAAATTAAAACTGTTAATATTGTTCATTAGCAGAGAGCACGTGCACGAGAGAAAGGTTGGTTATACACTAAAAAAAAGGGTAGTCTATTGTCTGGTTACCGCAGTGTAGCCCGGTAGATTTATCCTAATTAATTAATTCTTTTATTTTTGTGGGCAACACTGACTACCTGTGGCGGGTAAATAGCCGAAGGTTGCACTTGTGACACTAAACAGCTGCTACAAAACGTTTAAATATCGAGTTTGGTAAGGATCAGACAAAAATTGCGACCATAGAGCGTCAACAGATATATATATATATATATATATATATATATATATATATATATAGATATAAAATTGTAACATCTGACTGTACATTGATTTTTTCTCGAAATTTCAGGATACTTTTTCGTTTCACATGCCATAGACACGATATCTGCAATTTGTAGCTTTGGTATTTGTTTGTTAACTTTTCACGCCCAAACTACTAAACCGAATTTTATGAAACTTGGTATGTATATTAATATTATTCCAACTTAAACTATATGCTATACTAATATTCTCTGAGTCGAACAGGAGGGGTTATAAGGGACGCTTGAAATTAAAAATAACAATTAACAAAAGTTGTTTATTCTGTTATTTAGGGTAACTTTTGATGTTTACAATTTTGTCATATTCCGATGTATAAACGAGATATATGCTAAAAACTATGGCGGGAACCATCAATTTTAAAGGGCACTAAAGACTAAACCGACCCTAACGAAACTCTGTATTAATGCTACTATGATAAGCTATATAAATATTTTTAGGAACGAGCTGGAGTGGGGTTTATAAGGGAGGTCTGAAATGAATGGCCCCTATTGGGTTTTCGACGAACATGCACATAACAGAAGTTGTTTCCTTTGTTCTTTAAAGTAACTTTTGTCGTATAGCGAACTATAAATGAGATATACGCTAAAATCTGTAGCGGCAGTCTACTATTTTATTGGGCGCAAAGGATGAATCGAACTAAACAAAATTCAGTAAGTGAATTAGTAATAACTCCCCCATGATTATAAGCTGGGGGTTATAAGGGAAGCCTGTAATGAAAAACGGGGATATTTCGTTTCCTATTGGTTTTTCAACGATAATACACATAAAAAAAAGTTGTTAATTTTTTATATTTAAAGTATCTTTTGTTATATACACTTTTGTCGTATACCAAAGATTAAATGAGATATATGCTAAAATCTATAGCGGGAGTCAACAATTTTATTATTACTCATTGAAGTGTTTGTAATATAGGCCATATTATGACAAATCATGTAATGTTTTAAGACTTATATGATAGTTCTACGTATGATTCGTAATAGTTAGGGATTCTAAATCTCTCCAACCCCCCAACCTCATTTGTAATTTATTTTCACTGGAAAACAATTTGTTATTTATTTCCAATAGAAACGTAAACTATAAGAGCACTTCGATTATTTAATTTGTATAATGTATTATTTAAACAAAGTCATGCTGAATTCGTACAATGGGTGATAGCGGAATCAAAATCTTTAATTGAGGTATATATTATCTTATTTCCTCCGATATGTTGAAATTATTGAAATGACTATGCTCTATATAACTATAAAACATTACTTGGTAATATCATTATAACAAAAGACAATATAAGTTTAAATTCAATATGATTTGAGTTTGCAGGGAGGTCTTCAATCTCTTTCCTTCACCTCGCTTTTAAAATATAAATTAAATTATTTTTAGGGTAACAGTGTTATTATTTTCACGTGGTAAATAAATTACATGGTTTTAATTAATAATTTAAGTAAAACAATTTTGATGCTGAAGCGGGGGAGGAAGTTTTCTGGAGGCTAACACAGTTAATTGTGTTAACTTATTTTTAATATCCTGTGAAATGGTGGAATTGCATTATACCCAAATTTACTATTATGCATATGAATAAGCTCACAATCTCGGATTAGTTTCCAAAAGGAAATACGTACATTATAGATAATATTTAATTATTAAATGCTATCCATGATTATGATTTGAATTATTAACTGTGTTTCAAACAGGGGAGAGGGATTGATTAGGAACTTATTTTCATTTATTCTTCAAAACTAAAATTTATATTCTATAAGTCTCCTACTTGACCCTTACGGGAAAACAATGCGCCCAGGCCGGAAGTGTAGTTGTACATATTGAAGCCTTGCCAAAAAAAAAAAAAATACCATTATCATTCAGCCTCTAATGATTTTCCGAGCGATGTATATGTGTATATATATATAATTTATAATTTTGATCGTACCTCATTTTCATGAACTCCTGGATAGGATCGATAGACATTCCAAGAAACTTTTCGAAAATCACGCCATGAGTACTACCTCAATAGCTGATTTCCCTTAAAGAAAATCTCCTAAATGCTGGGCATTCACCGGTTCAATAGCCCCAGTCTTACTGAGTCAGCCGTGCCCAAAACATGATTAAATTGATAGACATAGTTTAGCCTCCGTCCATGTATGGACAATCATAAATTCAGCCCGTCAGCAATCGTTGTCGACCAGACATCTGCCAGATAACGGGTCGAACACATAACTGCATTGACATCAAGCAACCTCACTCAGTCACCCGTAAACAAACTAATATCCGCCACAAGCATTACCTAGTGTAAAAAAGTCCGTCGTGCAGGGGCTGCGTAAACTGAGAATATTTCCCTCGTGAAGTTCGATAATAGATAAATCTACATACTGCTTACACTTAACACCAACGTGAATAAATACAAACGGTAATGAGAAATCATTCAGTCAATTTTAATAACCCCCCAACGGAAAGCGACTGAATTGTAAACAAACAGGTCTGCCAACCTCTCAGAGCTGAACAGGTAGATAGAAATATACTTACTACTTACAGAAAAACAATTGCTGAAATAAGTTTAAATATAAAAAATTAATTTTGTTGAAAACTACTTACTATATCCAGTACTATAGTATATATTACCCTCTTGGGGAAAATCAGCTATTGAGGTTGTACTCATGATGGTATTTTCGAAAAACTTTTGGTTTGTTCGTCACCAAACTCGATATTTAAACTTTATATATATATATATATATATATATATATATATACATACATCCATATATTTATATTCGCGGTAGTGTTAAGTGTTACCCATATGTAGATTTTTCTATTGTAAATCTTCCCGTGTGAATCTGCTTAGTGTACGTAGCCCCAGCGTGACGGACTTTTCATTAACTAATTAGACGGTATGAATTTTTCTACAGAAGTATCTCTTGAATATATTTCGAATTAATTCCTAATAATACGTATGATTACAATTGTTAAATCTTTCAGATAGGCAAAGGACTAGCCTAGTCGAAATTGTCTTGGGACTGGGAGCAGAGGGCTAGAACCTGGCCAACCTGCTAGAGAGGGCTCATAAATATTCAAGAGCCCAGTTGTCCCGAGAATAGGGAGCCTCTCCTACTGGCCTTATCACTCGCAGGAGGGAAATATCGATTCAAAGCTCATCAAGTAGCCTTGGGTATAGCCAGAATATTCGCGGAAAGGCCCAATGGGACAAGTTTAAGAAGCGGATTTTAATAAGTACACCGGGGTAAGTGGAAATTCGGGGCAAGTGGAACCCAACACGATTTTTCAAACTCTATTGACAAAGACAGACATGCCATCTGTTGGAGTTTCTGCTTACTGAACCTATAGTTAAGGAAATTCTCAATATTTTTCTGTTCGAGGAATTTATTCCTTGGAAGATTAAAACCTACTTTCTCAATGATGTTTTATCCGTTTACACTTTCCCTAGTCACTTCCTAACGATTTTACATTCAAGAAAGCCAGGTGGTTCCACTTGCCCCGCAGTCCGGGGTAAGTGGAAACCAAGGCCAACTAAAAAATTTATGGATATTGCGAAGAGACAATTTTAGTCAAGCTTCTCAAAATCACACCTTCGATTAGGCGTATTCCAATGGACATGCACACAAAAGTTTAGAAAATTTGATGATAAACCTTAAGAGTAGTGACAGGTTAAAGTTGAACTAACGATATTAGCGGTTCCACTTACCCCGGTGTACCTAAAATGAAGATAGAAAAGTCCGTCACGCAGGGGCTGAGCAAACTAAGCAGATTTCCTGCATGAAGTTTAACAATAGATAAATCTACATACCGGTAACACAACACCACCGCGAATATTAAGTGAGTAAATACAAACGATAATAAGAAACCTCCCGACAGAAAGCATCTGAAATGTAAAAAAACAGTTCTGCCAACTTCTTACCGGAAAGAAAAACAATTCCTGAAATATAGCTGAATATAACGTACTTCTTTGACTGAAAACTATTTACTATATCTAGTTCTGTAATTTATAATGAATCAGAATAATTTTTATCTCAATCAATCAAATTTAGGAAGTCCAAAAACTTAAGAAGGGGGGGGGCACCAGAACATATTTGCATGTATCTCGTATAATAAAGGTCTCTTGAAAACAATATGTGGTATTTAAGCTTCGAATGATGTGGTTTATTACATAACCGAGTATTGTTTATGTAACATGAGTAGAAGTGGGGGTTTGCTGAAGGCTGAAAAGTGAGAAATACAAATATCTTGGTTAATATTCAAGATAGAGAATAATTGTATATACCAATATTTACAGTACATTTAATTTGCAATAAGATTGATTCAATACATTTTTTCAATCCCACGTATATTAGCGGAGATATTTCGAATTTTCAAAATTCTCCCCCTCTATACCCCCCTCTCCCCTTGGTCCGATTTCAGCCGTTAATCGATAGTTCTGGTGCTGGTATTGGTGATCTATTTCTTGAAAACATGATGCATTTCGTTTTTCCTTGAGGATAGGCTGAGATGTTTATTGTCTAACCAAATGTAAAGCTAGCTCTGAATATTCTTAAGTACTCGCTTCATCCATGTAGGACTTTGGAAACAGAGTAGGAATGAATATTTTAAGTGACCTGGGAATTAGATCAAAAATTGAATTGGTGACAATCAAGAATAATAATATACTGCTCAAGACACATCCCTAAGGAATACCTTTGGATGGTTTCTTTCTGGTCGATAAAGAGGCTCCTACTCCTACTCGGATGCATCTGTCGGATAGAAAACTCTACAAAAAATTTGGTAAAGACCCTCTGAAGCCCCACGCATGCACTTGTCTAAGGATTGTGTTCCTGTCGATAGTATTGTAAGCTTCTCCGATTTAAAAAAATATTGCCACTGCTTCCTTTTTTTTTTTTTTAATAAATGTGTTCACAAGCTCGGCCTCGATTGTCACTAAATAGTCAATAGTGGATCTGGATTTTTGAAAGCCGTATTGGGTAGGGGATATGAGCCTATATTTTTCAAGCACCCACAAAAGGCATTTGTTGGCCATTTTCTCTAATAATTTCGATAGGCAAGTTATGAAAGCTATTGGTCGGTAGTTGGTGGGATATAATTTATTTTTGCGTGGTTTTAAAATTGGGATTATAGTTGATTCTTCCCTAGTTGATGGGTAAGTACCAGATGACCAGACGTTGCTAAATATTGAGGAAAGCGCCTGTTTAGCAGTAGTGGGTAAGTTTTTTACCATGGAGTTATGGACGTCGTCTTTCCGGGAGTGGAAACTTTTAATACTTTTGGACGATTAAGTTAGATTGTTTTTCTTGATTAGGCGGTTCATTTAAGTTTATTTCTGGAGCTTGAAAGTGTTGAGCATCTTGGATGAGATTGTCATAGGGGTTTGAAGTCTCTGCGAAATAGTTTACAAAGTTTTCTGCTACTACTTGTGGGTCTGCTATTTTTTCATCTTCATTGTATTGTTGCCAGCTATGCTTCGTATTTTCCTCCATACGTTTTTAATTGGTGTAGTGGTATTAAGAGTCTCTTCGTACTTTCTCCACGAAGACTTTTTCATAGATTTCACAGGGTTTCTAGTTATAGCATTTTGTTTTTGTATATTTTATTAAATTTTCTATTGCTGGAGAGTGCTGAAATTCTTTTAGAGCTTCGTTTTTTATTTTGATAGCTGTGCAGCATTCTTTGTCGAACGATGAGCCATGTTTTGTTTTAGGATACCTGTGGTAGCATCGGTGGACACTTAAAAAAGTTTTTCGAGAATCGTGTCATGAGTACAACGTCAATAGCTGATTTCCCTTGAGAGGAAATATACTAATAACAAAATCAAAACATATAGAACACACACAAAAAAAAACAAATAACTCAATGTTGAAACATAAAATTTAAAAAAATAAATTAATAAATAAATAAAATAGATTGATATCAAGAGCCCCATCAAAATGCTGCCCCTCGAATAAACGTGGTAGGCAGAATTCTAGACCAGCAAGACCCACAGGTAACGTGGACCTGTAGAGCAGGAGAATTCCTGTTATATTGATGGCAGTTAAGTTTTTTCCTGCAACAATTGTTCTGCCCATATTGGTGTAATTTAATTAGCGAGAGTTAGGTGTGTTTTATTAGTTTTAGCTCGAATGGAACTAACTCCATATCCACATAATACAGTTTTCACATTATGCTAGTCAATATATTTATCTTAATTTCCACGAATTAAGGAGAGTTTATATTGGGTCCGCACTGTGGTGGGAAAATTAAATAAGAACCCAGTAGAAGCTGTATAGCAACCTAAAGAAATCTTCGTGTCATAAGTCTCTAGTTGCCGTAATGTTTATTTTATCTTTGCCAATGATGGTATTCAACATTTCTGCACGAATTGGAATGTAGTTCGAAATCGTACCTGTTACAGGAGGAGGTGTGTAGGGCAGAGGTGGATGAAAACGTAAAGTCGTTAAAATTTCCTATTACGTTAGATACATGCATGACGCACTACAAATATTGTTAATCAAGTTATGCATTGCATTTTTTTGTTCTACACAGTATGTTGTCAATCAAATATTAACAGTTATTTCTATTAATCAGTTTCTAGACTTAACACCTCTCCAACTCATCTGATTTTTAATTTTAATATATATATATATATATATATATATATATATATATATATATATACACACACCAGAAAGACCCTAAAGATCTTTAACTGCCCCGTTTGATCGGTAGATTAAAGTAGCCAGGAAATATTTAGGCAGAGAGTGAACAGCTCGACGTAAAACCCCCGTTAACCAAGAAAGACCTGGAATGAGTTGTCTCCAGTAGACTCAATATAGCCGGGGCTGGTCAGTGGTGATATCCGCGACGGCCAATTTGCTAGTCAACGGGATCTAAGAAAGTCAATGTACTTCGTCATACTGACCGACTGTCAAACTGATTTACTCACTAGACTTCCGCTTTTCCACTGCCACCGTGCCACAACGGCGGGTTCTGGTAGCGAACTGGTGTAACAACTCCATGGTCACCCATTCAAGTATTGGCTATGCTCTATGTTGTTAGAATTGCCTGATCTTACTCATATGTGTGTGTGTGTGTGTGTGTGTGTGTGTGTGTGAGTGTGAATAATATATTATAACTGGTTAGAAATGGTTATAGATGAAAATTACTTAGTGGTGATCGAATACATCGAGCACATATTAAACATAGAAATAAGAAAAAAAAAATCATTCTGTGTATCTTCTAATATTATTCTACCAAAGAAATTGCATCTAGAATTGTGACCGCTCTTCAATTGTTATTTTTTAACCCTAAAAGTAAAAATCCGTAGATGGAAAATAATTTTCATGCAGGGTGTCCCACGAGTCATCCCTCCCCCACTTAACATTTATATTATTTGAGGAGAAGCATTGGTTCCAATGGCTTCCTCTTTTTTTTCTTTTTTTTTTTTTGTGGAAATAATAAATTACGTTAAGAATATATTTTTCAGTGTTTGTAATTAGTACGCATATCGAAATTCAATTTATTACTTCCAACTCCCATCAGCCATCTCATGACTCTCTTACCTTAAAAGAGATCGCCAGAACGAAATGTTTTCTGGTATTTTGTATTATTGCAAAGCAAATGGAATCGTTCGTTTTATGATTAATAAGGATATTCGGGCTCAGGTTAGTCATGTGAGTTAAAGCGTTGACCTTTATCTCACATGGTAAACCTAGAGTGGCGAGTTCGATTCTTGCCTGGGCAAAGGAAATTATTTAGTGACGAAATTCATTAAATAACGTCCTAAAATCCCACCCTGGCTAGAAAAGGGTGGTAACCTGTAGATAACCCGTCCCGATTAGCTTGAGTTGCAAAAAGTGGACGTTAATAAATAATAATAATAATAATAAGGATATTCATTTCAAAGCTATTTTTAATATAAATTTATTGATAGTCGTTCATTCGCCGTTTCATACATTACGTGATGAACATGAGAATCTGTACTGAAATTATATAATAGGTGTGTAATGTATATGAAGATATTAGTAAGCGTTTACGTAAATCAAATAATTATCATATATTTTAGGGGGAAACTATGTTTATTTCAACGACACAGCCAGCTCACTACCGGTTTCCTGTCGCCAATTTAAACTTCTCTGATATTACAACGTAATTCCTGATAGACTGTAATGTCATTTTTCTAGTGATACTAAGCTAACTCAATCATCTTTATATTTTGATAAACGATATTTATATGATCGCTGAAACGGGCTTAAATTAACGCATATTTTCTCAATACATATTCCATGGTTAATACTGTGAAGGAAGAAAATCTTTCATAATGTTTTGGAAATAAAATAGTTATTTATCTTCTATATTTTCTCTTAATCGAATTGTTATATTTTGGCAGGAAATCATTCTTGTTTCATAGTCGGATTACAGGAATTCTTAAGAAATTCGTTTTAACATTTCTTCAATCACCACTTTTTCCTCCCAGCGTATAAACAAGAGAATGGCTCAGTACAAACCTATGTGTTATGTGATGAAAATGATGGGATTACTTAGTGCATTAATTACCAACCAATCTTTATATTATGCCATTAATCATTTAACCAGTGAACAAAGGGTTAACAGTTAGTTATTGATATAATCATACTCCAAGAAAAAGACAACCAAATGAATATTTTTAATAATAGTCTCTAAGTTCATAAAGTATCTACTGGTGTTGTGTTTGGGGTCACTTTTAAAGAAAAGAATCTTTTATTCTTACATTATTCATAGTACAGGGTACTTACTATCCATGATTATGATTCATATTGCCCATGATGTTTTCAAAAGATTTAAGAATTACATGTTTGGTTTTTTAAGACTAACCAATGTTGAGAATTTGTTGTTTTTAAGGAGGTTTTTGAATTATGAAATCAGTTCATTCTATTCGAATACAATGTAATTTGCATACGGTTTTATTTTGCCCAATTCCTACAGGTGTTTTCTTCATACGCTCGGAAAATCGTGGACTAAATATCTGGTTATATGCCGGATTGGTTGGTTGCAGTTTGATATTTGATATATATTATATATATAATCTATGGCTGAAGAAATATAAGCAAGAGGAGAATACAAGAGAATATGCACATCATAAAAAGGAGGGGAAAAGGCGATGAATAAGAAAACAGAGATTAAACAAGTGAATTATATATATATATATATATATATATATATATATATATATATATATATATATATATTTATTAGAAACATTAAAATGATGATGGAACAATTATACTTTAGGGATTATTTCCCACCATATATTTTAACTTTAACCAGTGATCGACGGATCATGTTATTCTAATAATAGAGTTTGTTAATTTATATTTAGTGACATGCACCTTTTAGGTTGCTAACTGTGCTAAAATATTTTAGTTATTTATCTGACTAGATACAATATGTATTGTTTTACTTAGTATTGGTATTGTCCTATAGATTGATTTCAGTTGCTGTGTACTTCAGCATCTCAATGTAATTGAGCAGCCCCACAAACTGTATATAACTTTAAACAATAAAGTGATTCTCTTTCTCATTTACTATTTAGACTTCACTTCATAAAGGATAATCGATATATTTTTATGTCGTGACGTATCGATATGAATGAGCTCAGCTGACCCACTATAGTTTGTCTGACTGGCACGGCTAGTAATGAAATTGCCGTTAGTTTAGTTACCTTTGTGTATTAGATTTTTCCTGATGTGGGCGCGAACTAGTGGGGAAATAAAAATTATTTTAATAATCATTTGAGTTTTTTATTTCCTTTATTGACCTTCCACCATAGATTATTTAGGTAACGTTAAATAGGTATATATATATATATATATATATATATATATATATATATATATATTTATATATATAAACAGTACACTGGAAAAACCACATCACTACAAAAACCATATCAATTCATTTATATCTTCAAGAATCATATGTGTGTGTGTGTGTGTGTATACACACACACACACACACACACACACACTGAATTTTTAGATTTGAGCATATGTGATTTGCCCTTGTTGAAATAATTATATAATGTAATGAGACTGACCGTAAACACCTGAGAGCTTGATGCAAGCAGTTGCTGGGAATAGACCATTCCTGCCCTTCCTACCTCCGAGACAGGGTGACTCGAGGATGTCAACCGTGTAATTGTTGTGAAATGGATCATCACAGGCTCTGTTGTTCCCATTTTGTGAGACGCATTTAAAGCACTCTATTGCCATTACTGAAAGAAAAAAAAATATTATCATTCTCATAGATTTCTTAAACCCAATATTCAAATATTTATTCTCAGATTTTCTATTCGTCTGTTCTATTCTCTGTCTTTTCTAACTGGGAAAGGTCACTGATAAAAGTCCGTCACTTAGGGGCTGCGTAACAGATTTCCCACATGAAGTTTTACAATAGATAAACCTACTTACTTGAATCAAACATCTAACACGACCGTGAATATTAAGTGAATAAATACACATAATGAGAAATCTTGATGTCAATTTTAATAACATCTCAACAGAAAGCGTCTGAATTGGAAACAAACGGGTCAGCCAATCTCTGAGAGAAATAATCTTTATCGGAACGAAAAACAACTACTGAAATAGAATTGTAGCATCTGGACTGGCTCAATAACATTTTTTAACCTAACCCCGGCCTAGCTGCCACGTGGTCTCAGGGACTCAGTGTTGCCATAGACTATTTAAACTGAAACAATTACTGTAATTTTAAAGTGGGTACACTGCGAGCAACCTCACAGTTACCTTTTAGTTCAGTGTGAAAATTAATAGCGTACCCTCCCAGTTGTGTTTATTAGTGCTCTGTTGTGTTTGTGTGAACTCTGCTTAGAATTTATTCAAAGACCGTTTGTTATTGTATTTTGTGTTCTTTCTTTCTTTTATTTTTCGACCAGTTGTAAGTTTTGTTTGCTTTTATTATGAATTATAGTGGACTTATTACTTTCAAGTTTTGTTCTTGTACTTCATAGAAACCAGTTCATTAAAATATAAGTGTATTGAAACTGTTTACTATATCTAATACTGTAAGTTATAATGAATCAGAATAATGTTTATCTCAATCTTCAAATGTTTGTAATCCACGAACTAAATTAGGGGAGGGGGCGATTAACACAACGTATTTGAATGTATCTCGTATAATAAAGGTCAGTTAACAACAATATTTGATATTTAAGCTTCGAATAAAGTGGTTTATTATATAACAGAGTATTGTTTATGTGACATAATCAGAAGAGGGATTTGCTAAATCCTGAAAACCAAAAAATGCAAGTATCTCGGTTAATATTCGTGTTAGAAAATAATTGTATATAACAATATTTATATTACATTCAATTTTCAATAAGATTGTTTCTATACAAGTTTTCGATCTAACGTATAGTAACGGAGATATTTCGAATTCCCGAAAATACCCCCCACTGAGCCCAGCCATTAACGAACTGGATTTTTCTTTTTATATAAAACGTTTAAATATGTAGTTTGGTAATCATCAAACAAAAATTGCGACTTCTATTGCGTAATGACGACATCAATTAAGATATTAATTTTCAACTCGAAAATGTTTATTTCATCAATGCCGTATGCCGATATTTAACAGATTAATTCAACACTAAAGTTCGTAGTCGTTGCTGCGTTTTGATGCTCTACAATTATTCTTTATACATTTTTTCGGGGCTCTATACAAATGTCAGTGTGGTTTAGAAATTCCTTCCTAAAAAAAAACTTATGTAAATGCGACTTAAAAGTTAAGCTGGAAATGAGATGGTTAGTGGTATAGTTAGTTTCAGTGAAATTCACCTGTGTAGTAGGGTGGGCACCCTGAAACCCCCAGAATCGCAAAAATAGAAATAATTTAGTTTATATTCGAACTAGAAAAAAAAATTAACAAGAATCTTTGTTATTCTTATGTCAGAGGAGGGAAAATACGGTTTTATTTAGTGACCCTTGCCATTATATTTTGAAATATTTAGAATTTTCGGTTTTATCGTTTATAAACTCCTCCTGATCCAAATGCATTTCATACAGAACCTGGTCTTTAATTATTCTCGAAATGTTTAGACATTTTTAGGGAACCATTAAATAAAACTGTAGGCGTGAACATAAAGATCGATGGGTATTTACAAAAATTATTTGAAAGCAGCGTAATATGTACAGATTCATTAGCATATCTCTGGAGGAAAATGTGCAAAAACTTATGTCGTATTTCCCCTAAGGAAAATGAGCTATTGAGGTCGTACTCATGTCGCAATTTTCCAAGTTTATCTTCAAATGAGATGACGAATATTAGGTCCGTTCAAAATTATATATATATGGTGTTATTGTTTTTTGGAGTTTTGGTCAGTGTTGTTGAAAAAATATTATATAAAATAGTTGGTTTCAGTGAAATTCGCATGTGTATAATATAAAAAAATCACTAACAGGATAACAGTTCACAAATCCGACATAAAAATAAACAAACAAAACAGTGCACTAGTCCTACACAGCATCAACAATGACCATCAATTCAAATACAATGAGACACAAATATTAAACATAGGACCCAACAAAACAAAAAGAATGTTCGAAGAAATGCTGTATATTGGTCAAAACACAAAAACAAATGTAACAAAAAGACAGACATTGACAAACTCAGCACAATATTCTGTAACATAATACCATAAACACAACTCAATACTATACAATATTCACAATCACACCATACTCATAAACATATTCACATAAATAACACTTGGGCACCCTCATCAAACCACAATATAAATAACACCCATATCATGATTGGTATAGATATAAAATATAATAATAAATGTAGCAACACACAGCAATAATAGTTGCAAAATAACAATAACACAGTATATATGGTACAACATAAGAATAAGTTTAATTATTACAATTTATTATTTAAACAACACACAACAATAATTAGTTGTAACATAATAAAATAACAATAACATTGTAACTTTAATATAACATGAAAATAGCTTTACCAAACTTCAACAATTGTGACAACATACAGAAATAACAAATGTAACATAGTAAAGTAGCAATAATTGTAACAAAACACAACAATAATTAGTTGTAACATGGAAATAGCCTTAACAAACTACAATAACTATTGTGATAACATACAGCAATAACAAATGTAACATAATAGAAAAGCAATAATTGTAACAACACACAACAAAAATTAGTTGTAGCATAATAATAAATTAAACAACAATAACATTGTAAATTTAATATAGCTTTAACATAATATAACAATAACTGTGATAACACATAGCATTAATAAATGTAACATTGTGAAATAACAATATTATATCAATTTTATTACTCCATAAAAATAGCTTTAATAAAAAAATAATATAACAATAATTATAATAACACATGTCAATAGTTATAACATAGTTCAACAAACAAAAGACAATATACTGTAGTAATACAAAACATAAGGCAGGGACCAAGCTGAATATAACTGGCTTGGGTAGGTTATACTCAGTACTCCTAATGTAAACAAAGGGACTACAGTGATGTACAATCATTTTTAAATATACTGCTCAAAAATGAATAGGGATATTGGTTATTTTTTTCTTATCCTATTAATTTTAATTAAATCGACCTTAATTAAATAACTTTTTTATGGGGGAAAAAGAAAATAATTTCTATTAAATATTAATGATATTTACAATTAAAAAAAAAAAAAAGCTAGGCACCATAAATACCACAAAACCTACCAACCTACCAATATCCCTATTCATTTTTGAGCAGTTTATCTTTAGTCTTGGTAAGTAGAATTAACACAAACACTATCTATTACACTCTAATAACACTGTGCAATACATATATAAAGTAGTACCTGTACTTTTTAACCCTGAAGAAGAGAAAAAAAATATTCTCGAAATATTGGAAAGAAATAAGATTTTTTCACTAACACTGGCCAAAACTCCAAAAAACAACAACACCATATATATATATATATATATATATATATATATATCTTTGTATTTGTCTACCGCTCTAATATTCGTCATCTCCAACGTAGGATGGACATTTGAAGATAAATTTCGAAAATCGCGACATGAGTACGACCTCAATAGCTGTATTCCCTTAAGGGAAATACGACATACGGGTACGTTTTTGCACATTTTCCTCCAGAGATATGCTAATGAATCCGTACATATTACGCTGCTTTCAAATAATTTTTGTAAATACCCATCGATCTTTATGTTCACACCTCCAGTTTAATTTAATGGTTTCCTAAAAATGTCTAAACATTTCGAGAATAATTAAAGACCATGTTCTGTATGAAATGGATTTGGATCAGGAGGAGTTTATAAACGATAAAACCGAAAATTCTAAATATTGCAGAATATAGTGGCAAGTGTCACTAAATAAAACCACATTTTCCCTCCTCTGACTTAAGAATAACAAAGATTCTAGTTAATTTTTTTTTTCTAGTTCGAATGTAAACTAAATTATTTCTATTTTTGCGATTCGGGGGCTTCCAGAGTGCCCACCCTACTACACAGGTGAATTTCACTGAAAGTAACTATACCACTAACCTTCTCATTGCCAGCTTAAATTTTATGTCTCATTTACATCAGTTTTTTATTTAGGAAGGAATTTCAAAATAACAAGGACATTTGTATAGATCCCCGAAAAAAATGTATAAAGAAAAATTGTAGAGCATCAAAACGCAGCAATGACTACGAACTTTAGTGTTGAATTAAACTGTTAAATATCGTAAACGGCATTGATCAAATAAACATTTTCGAGTAGAAAATTAATTTCTTAATTGATGCCGTCATTACGCTCTAGCGGTCGCAATTTTTGTTTGATCGTTACCAAGATACATATTTAAACGTTTTATATATAAAGAAAGATCGAGTTCGTTAACGACTGAAATCGGACGGAAGTGGGGGGGGGAGGTTTAGAGGGGGAGAATTTCGAAAATTCTTAATATCTCCTTTATTATGAGTCGTATCGAAAACTTGTATAGAACCAATCTCATCGCAAATATAATGTTCTATAAATGTTGTTATGCACATTTTTTCAATATCTTGATTATTAACCAAAATATTTGCGTTGGTTAGTTTTCGGCTTTCAGTAAACTCCCACTCCTACTCATCTCATATTAACAATATAACTACCCCTTAACAATATGTTGTTATGTTATGAATCACTTTATTTGAAGCCTAAATACCAAATATTGTTATCATCGAAGTATTATGTTTTGAGATAAATGCAAATACGGAACGCCCGTGGGAAATCTGCTTCGTTAACGCAGCCCCTGCGTGACGGACGTTTTGTATACAAAAGTATTTAACTTTTATTTGCAATAATTAGTTACGCATTATTTAACTTTCGGAAGTAAGTCATAATAAAAAGTATGCAATTGATACTACTTAATCATTTTGTTCTTTTGTTAAAGTCGGTCACGTATAAATAGAATGTTCCATTGAAACACATCTCTAGGATTATTTAGAGGCTACCGATCCTTGTCTAGTTAGGCTAGGACTATGGGCTTTATTTTACAGAGTTTAAAATTAATAAATAACAAGATTATTTACAGCACACCAATATATATTATATCGTTTCTTGTTATCTTTCCGGCTGCATAACGAAAAAAATTGGGTTAATCACTGCATTACGCAACATATTTTTTTGGTTCCAACCAGCTTTTTGTCTGTGGTCTAAATATAATATATAAAAACTCTATATTCATGGTTCTCATCGACTAATAATACAAATAAAACTTGTTTTATCTTTTCTACTGCTTAAGAAACTATAATCAAACAATGATTTAGATACTGCAATTACAAATAAGTTATATAAGCAGAATATTCGGTCAGCATGTATACAACCGAAGGCATACAGATAAATGGTAAATTCATTCATGACATCAGATGCAGTTGACAATGCACTAGTGCCAAAGTCGAAAGTAGTGGGTGAATAGAATGCTGCAAGTCCTAAAGGACGCTCTAGATTAGTTTAGACTTAAGATAATGTTCATGCACATAAAAGAAATATTTTGGTTGTAAAGAAGAAAGAAAACCAAGGAACTATAAATATTAGAATTGGAAACATTATACTCGAAAAAGTGATGTCTTGTTCTTACCTAGGGACCAACACTGCTGAAGCCGATAGTAGAGCTGAAGTCGATAGAAGAATAGCCTTTGCTAATCAAGCCTTTTAAAGCAAAAGGAGCTTTTTAACTAATAAACATTTAAGCATGGATTCAAAAAAAAATATTTCCTAAGCATTTCGTATAGTGTGCTGCTTAACGGGAGTGAAAGTTGGACTCTCAAAAAAAGGGAATATAATACATTGGAAGCAATGGAAATGTAGATCTCGCGTAGAATCACTAGAACAAGTTAGACTAAAAAAAGAATATAACGTGGAAGTTCTAAATGAAGTAAGTAGAAGCAAAAGTCTTGTTTAGGACATGGGAAAAAGGAGAGTGGAACTCTTGGGCATATCATAAGGCAGAACGATTTCATCACACATAAATGTGAAGCTAAGGTCCTTGTGCATAGGGGGAGAGAGAGGCCTAGAAAATTCTATTTTGAAGACATACACCATTTTATGGATTTCGTTGGTTACAGTAATATGAAAAGAACAGCTCCTGAAAGAACACAATGGTTGCAACTACAAAGCGTAGCCTTTAGATCATGGTGAAGCAGAATATTGCAAAACCGGCTTCTTCGTAATCACAGATATAAGACACCACTATAAATTAAGCTCTATCATTAGTGTATTTTTATGTGTTGTGTTCTGTTATTCTCGTTATATATTAGTTATTTCGTCAAAGGGCGGGCTTTATATATATGGAAAAGGCTTTATGGATGAATTGGTGAATAAGTGGCCGAACAATATTAAATTTGTAAAATTCTATTTTTTAGGGTAAATTGTATCTAATTTTACACTAAATAATATCATGTAACAATTTGGATCAATGGTGGTTCTGATACTCAGAGTTGAAATGAGGAAGGGAAGGACCTACTAATTATTTCACAGTTCCAGCGAACCAAAAAACAGACACACACGGACACTCCAAAAACCTAAATATTCTGATACTAATATTTCTTTTTAGGTCACATCACAAGTTTTCATGCGCTAAAATTAAGGATCAATGAATAGTTTTAAGGAATGCATTCCATTCAGCTGTACATAAATATATTCTTTAATAAGAAATTTTCAATATTATTAATTTTACAAAAATAGTGTAATTACTTACCGCAATTTCCGAATACAAAAATAGCTGATATTATTATGAAGACAAAACACATTGAGCAGATTGGCATTTCCTTTTCCAATTAAAGCATTACTCCTAGAAGATAAGTATATTGTTGTAATTCCAATCAAACTCAGAGTTTATCATTCATAATTTAATTAATGTGTTTACAGTAGCATGAGAAAAATTGTCACCAAGCGCAACTAGAAAACAAAATTACCTTAATAAGCTCAAATCATTAATTAAATTGTTTAAAATAAATAATATCTATTTTTATCACCAGCGTAAATTACACTAACTTGTTGAAATTCATCTATTAGCTATCATAAACATAATGAAATTAATCTTGAACATAAGCTCATCTGAAACTCGACCAGAGCAATGAATACTTACTACAACTGTAGTAATTCTATCTCTATAATGATTTTAGAAATTTTTAAATATTTAACTCCACTTGGGCCTCAAACTAAGCATATTATTTCTTTAGGGGTCCATGACTCAAAATATGATTTTCGTATTGAAAATAATTTTATTATGACACGGGTTTGTTCACATTGCAGCGTTATCCAAATAACAGCTATAGTTTCACCATTTAATAGTCTAGTAAGAATAATTTATCTTAAACAACCACTTCTAGATAATTGAGCTGATGATTGAGGTCTTAACCAATATGTGTGTGGTATAAATAATATAAAGTGGTTCAAGTAAGAAAAATGTGAAAATACCATTTTTGAAAAAATATTTCGAGAACGAGTATTAATCAAGCGATCTTACTTGAGGTGGTGTTAAGGCTCAAGAGTGCTGACTTAATGGTGTCAGATTCGAGACTGGGGAAGACCTCATGTAAAGTGTGGCAATGCTTTTAGAGTTGAAATTGCTATCATTAGTAGGCGCTGCTGAAGGACGGAACTCAAAATTTTTGCCACGAGTGGAGTTCATTACAGTCTTACTACGGTTTTTAATGTCGTATAGACTCATGCAAAAGCTTAGGGGTACCAGTTCCTTTTATAACCCCCTTTCTTTCATTGTTTCCGTTAAATATACGACATTCTGTTAAAATTGATAGCTCTTAGGCTTAGCCCGTAGTCAACTATATATTCTACACATAAAACACATTATAAACCATAAAATAAAATTCTACCATGATTTAGAAATGTATTATATACCTTTTGGGTTGTTTCTGATATATCGTCTATCAAATATATTTAGCAAAATACAAGATGGAAATTGATTATCTTTCAGCAAATCTCTCAGTCTCCTGTTTTGGTCCTAAAATAATAAAAATATGTTATACTGTAGAAAAAAAAAGAATAAATATTAATTATATTTAGAATTCATGTGTATACAACGACGAATTACATTGAAGTGATAAAAAAAAAAAAAAATAGTGAAAATAAGTTGTACACAGAAAATGGTATTCTATAAGAAGATTATGTATCATTAGTGCATCTGATTAGTTTTATTTTCTATTTTGCATCAACAAGTGAAGTGTTATTCATTATCAGTGAACTCTACCGTTGTATAATTGGATTTAAGCATCTGGTTTGTGCCTTCCTATAAAAATATTAAAATCAATGTGAAACCAGATGAAGAAGCCAATAATCCTCGCAACTCTACTAACAGTGATACCATCCATTCTGGTACGCAGCATCTCCAAAAGACGCCCAAAAATATATAAGAATACTGTACTAAGTGAGGAACACAAGATGGTTATCATCCAATTGCAATTTAGTAAAAATTAAATCAGATATTAGGAAATTGGAAACATCATCCAGAAGTAGCAGCCACGAAGAAGTAGTGCCAAATCGTGTAAGAATTAGTCACTCGGAACTCACACATATATAATCTCCTAAAAAATCTTTTTTATCGAACCTGCCTATTGTAACCTAAAAAATAACGGTAGAACATTAGTTAGTGCACAGCCGTTTTTGGAACAAGGCCAGAAGAATGTACAATATCGATTCTTCTCTACACGAAACTCTGAATAATGAAGAAAATACTACTCAAAACTTATTTAAGTTCCTAAACGTTATAATGTAATAAAAACCTTTTCGCCTGTCAATGAGCCTCGGGTAGAGGCAGAGAGTTCGTAAATAGATAAATAAGTCACTGATTTCTAGCGTAGGAGACCTGTTTTTAGTGATTATTTACTTCAAAATTTTAATTCTATTCTGAATAAACAAAATAAGATAAACATAAGTTTAAAAAATACTTGCAAACTTTTACCCAAATAACAAAAATAAAAGTGATTCCACATTCTTCAGCTTTGATACAGAAGATTTTCAAAAACGTAACATTTTCAGGGTCTATTGTCAGATGCCTGGACAAAAAGAATTGTCCGCTTGTCAGCGGCTCAGTCCATGCGGTTGTATGGCGAAAAGCCCAGTAATCTTGCATGTATTTGTACCTTGTTATAGGCCATCGTTCTACATATCCTACTACATACTAATTACTAGGACTGTATTTCTTGTAGTCCTTGAGCCTCTACCACCATCATAAACCATTCAGTGTGGTCTTTAGCTAAGATCCTCCCACTCAGCCTCTTGAAGTCCCCACCCCCCACCCGAGCTCATCTATCAAACTATGCTTGGTGAGTACATATTTTTGAAGTCGGGCTTCATATTCTCGACATGCCAAAACTGCGGAATTTCTTTTTAATGGAACACATTTAGGCTCAACTTAGATGCCTTAAAGGAAATCTGCTATTGAAGTTGTACTATTGTTGTATGACAACTGACTGACACTATTTCCAAAACCTTTCTTCAAATGTAAATCAATCCGACCTAGTAGTGCCAAAACTGAGGCACGTTTAAAATGATATATATATATATATATATCAGAATATATGAATAGGAAAATTAATATGACTGACTTCTATATAACACAATTAATAGCAGGAC
The DNA here is from genome assembly GCA_019009955.1 of Riptortus pedestris. NCBI lineage: Eukaryota > Metazoa > Arthropoda > Insecta > Hemiptera > Alydidae > Riptortus > Riptortus pedestris. Next base: position 80,758,240 of record CM032233.1, read on the forward strand.
ATGGCTCAATTAATACATACTTACATAGGTTTAAACTAACAGACAACCCATTATGTCCTTGTGATTTTAATACCGAACAAACGTACTAACACTTAATATACGACTGCATACTTTTGACAGAAAGAAAAATGTTTATCTTCAAAAAAAAAACAGTGACAAACGAAGTAAAGCATTGGCCTGTTGATGAACGAGTTTTATTTCATAAATCCAATATGCAATAGCTCTTGGAACGTTCCCTGAGAAAGTTTATAAAATTATTGGAAACCGATAATAATTTTTTATGTAAATATTTTAATTCTTTAATGTGTATTTTAGTAATTTAATGTTTTGATTTGTAGATTTTTTAAATTATTATTTACATCATTTATTATTAATTATCTTAAACCAAGTATACGTTCTATATTTAAAATTTGTATATATATATATATATATATATATATATATATTCCTTTTATTACCTTTTGTTTTCTCTCATTCTATTTTTTGTATTCTTTAATTTTAAAAAAAAACTAGAGCATAATTTCGTATAATATTATGAAAATTTCAAAGCAAATACATGGAATGACTAGTATTGTACGGGCCATGTAGAAAATAAATTCCCTCTCTGAAGGGTTACATCAGTGAGGCAAAAAATAATGTCTTTATATATTTACTTGTCTGTTACCACTTTAGCTTTTACAATTTTTTTTTGGTTGTTACAACCTGAAATCGATAGTTATAAGTTCAACAATCAGATTCGCTAGTGGCGAAAATCAGAATAGAAATAAAAGGGTTGGATTTATAGTAAGAATAAAATGCAGTATCGTAAATATTCATGTTATCATGTTTCAGATAGAAAAACTTTAATATCAATCTTGTTGATTATGTAATACCCTATATTTGTTGTTCTTTATATATATTTTTTAGCACATTTCCCCTGAGGGAAATCAGCTATTAAGGTCGACGCGATTTTTGAATTTTTTTTTCAAATGTCCATCGATCCTACCCAGTAGATGAAAATGTGATCCGTTCAAAACAATATATATATATATATATATATATATATATATATATATATATATATATATATATATATATATATATATATACATAAATACGTACATACATATTTGTCTGTTAACGCTTGTTTAATCGTTACCAAAGACGATATTTAGCCGTTTTATGCAAAAAGAAAGATCAAGTTCGTTATTGGCTGAATTCGGACAAGTGGGAGGGAGGGGGGTTAGAGGGGTAAATTTCGAAAATTCAAAATATCTCCATTATTATGCGTCGTGTCGAACAATTGTATAGAGCCAATTATATTGAAAATGTAATGTTCTATAAATGTTGCTTTGAACGTTTTTTCACTATCTCGATTATTAACCTAGACATTTTCATTTTTTAGTTTTCGGCCTTCAGTAAACCCCCACTTCTACTCAAGTCATGTCAACAACAAGCTGATATATTATAAAACACTTTATTTGACGTCTAAATACCCAATATTGTTCTCATTGAACATTTACGTTTTGAGGTAAATGCAAATTTTGTGGTGACGCACGTGGGAAATCTGCTTAGTTAATGCAGCCCCTGCATGGCGGAATTTTTGTTTAACTTAAACATTAATTTGTATTTATTTTTTTCATATTTAGCTTTGAGTAGACCTCATCCCTACTCTTTGTTCATAGAATTGCTGTTCTGTTAGTATACACCTAATATGGAGCTTAAATTTGAAGTCTTGTTTATATAAGATTTTTACTAAGAGAGAAATAAAGAAATTTATAATACCATCATGGAAAACTCCATATACAAGAGTAGTATGTGCAAATTATGTCCTTTATAGTTATTTTATTTATTATTAATATGCATTAATTTTGAATCGTAATCCCCGAGGACAATGTAAAGTATTCTATTGATCTATAGGCATTACTTAATCGTTAATAGTAGTTATCAGATTAAAGATTGGACCAAATAAGAAATTTCCTGATCTAGATTTAGATTAATGTTAGGTAGACGACAGCACTTCTTTCGCTTAACAGATGAACATAATTATAGAGCTGAATCTTTCCACAATTGAACCACTTCTGATATTGTTGTATCTAGAGGCATAGTTTGTTATTGTTCTTTCAAGTATCTAGATTTGCGGAAGCCCATATGGAAGGTTTTCACAAGTGTTTTCACATGTATGAGAGGGTATCATAGATAAATCATGACAAAGATTTTGACATCAAAACGAACTGGCGTGCCATAACCGTTAGACCAATCACCTCAGTAACCCTCTTAGCAGATTGATGATAGGCGTTATTCAAAATAATCTGGTATCTATATCTTTAATATACGAGGGATGATCAAAACGTTTTGCTACTAACCTAAAAAGAAAATAGAAACAATTCTAAAGATATTTTATTTTTCAACATAACCCCCCACTAACATCAATGAACTTATTCCACCCATCCTTTGACATACTGACTCCACGGGTGAAAAAAAAAATTTCTTCTTCGTCTTGAACCCATTCTTCTGTTGCTGAATTCAAGGAATTCAGGTCATCAAATCTTCCACCTTTTAAGAACCTCTTTAAATTTGGGAACATGAAGAAAGCACCTGGGGCTAGATCTAGCTTATAGGGTGGGTGGTCAAGCTGTTCAAAGCCGCAGTCATGAATGGCAGCCTGTGCAATGCGAGACTTGTGGATTGGTGCATTGCCATACAACAAGAGAGTCACCATTCCCCTACGTTTCTCTACAATGGTCTGATGAAGGTTCTAATAATCTCAGCATAATACTGACCTGTTATTGTATAGCCGATATCGAGGTAATCAATTAACAGAATACCCATTGTATCCCAAAAAACTGTTGCCATCCCATTCCTTGCTGAACTCTGGGATTTGAATTTTTTGTATGGGGTGAGTCTAAATGTCTCTACTGTATCGACTGCTGCTTTGTCTCTGGGTCACACTGTTACAGCCTCGTGTCATCCTCTGTCACTAATCGGGCCATGAAATCCTATGGGTCTTAGTTAAAGAGTTCTAGCAGCTCTTGGCATGACGAGATGCGATGATCTTGAACCAAAAGATTTCGAGGAACCCATCTTGCAGGCACCTTAGACATTCCTAAAATGCTGGGGATGATAGTGCTAAGGCTACCATAGGAAATGCCTAATCCCATAGAAACTTCAGACACCTTTATTCGATGATTATCCAAGATCATCATCATCTTGCTTGAGTTGGTCTCCCTTCGTCTTGCACACTCACACGACCGTGTTTGAACTCATTGTAACACCTAGTGACTATAGAAAAAGAAGGGCAATCACGACCATTTGCATTCACCATTCTCTCAAAAATGTCTTTTGTAGAATGTCTTTTTTTACACAAAAATTGGGTACTCAAACTTGAACTCACTGGATATTTACATGTCTCTAAAGGCACTGCTAAATACTGACTGAACCGAGTACTTGATATTTTGGGCATGTTTATTCTTCATAGATAAGCTACCAAGAACAAAATAAGGATTAACGGTTTATGTTTGGTTTATACCTTGGTAGCAAAACTATTTGATCGCCCTTCGTATCTCTAGTTTTGACCTACTGGCATAGGTATGCTGAACAACTTGACAAAAGAGGCAGAAAATAAAGAACATTAAGTTTTAGAATAGATTTATGGTAGGAAAGGCTTTGTTAATCATCCTAATGGGTCTTGGATTACTTTTCTCTTGTTTTTACTAATTTCAAGAAATAGCCGCTAGGAAATACACCATTGAGATCGTCTACACGCCACAATTACTCAATATTCTTTCAATGTACCAATTCCGTCACGCAGGGACTGCGTAAACTAAGCAAATTTCCCACTTTCTGGAATTATCAACATATAATGTCATTTCGCCATATGTTCTCTATTTCTAAGCTAAGATCCGATGAGTAGTAGTGGGGGTTTACTGAAGGCTGAAAACAAGAAAGTACAAATAACAATATTTGAGTTACGAGAAAATTTATAGAACAACTATTGTGGAGCATCAGTAATTTATTAAGATTGGACTTAACATTTTATAATAATAATAACACTTTTCGAGCCGACTAGTAATGTAATAATATATATAATAACCGTGATATTTTGATTTTCGAATCCCTCCCCCCGATATCCTCTCCATATTGCTCGTATTGCCCGATACCAGTCATTAACTAATATGATCTGTAGTGTTGAATGAAAAGGTTAAATATAAAGTATGGTGTAGATCTAATGAACATTTTCTAGTATAGAAAGTAAAATCTTAATTGAAGACGTCATCACACTATGAATTTTCATGTATCTCAAATTATTAAATATTAAGGTTCATCGAAAAACAATTAGGTACTTAAGCTTGGAACAAGATGTTTCATAATATATTGGCTAATTGTTAATGTTCAATAACAAAGTGAGGGTTTAAAAATGTAAATCACTCGGCTAATATTCAGAGTAGGCAAAAAATCAACTTAATATTTTTTAAATATTCGTGCTTAAAAAGTTAACATACTTAATTTTCATGAATTTCTTATAATTTTGTATAGTAATTCTGATATAGTGCTGGTGTTGGCTTTCTGCTTCACACCAGAACGCTATTACTACAAGCATTCATAAATATTCCAATTTTTTAGCACTACAAATTAATTTAAATACACTATGTTCAGGTGCATTTAATATTCATCAAGATTTCCGAACAGTGAGAATAACCATCGGAATATTTCGGAATCTCTTACAACACGAACAGCAAAGAACTATGACTCGAATATAAAAAGAATTAGCAAAAAGACAGGTACGTATATTCACTAATTACGCAGGACTTCAAATCTCATCTGTTGTTATAGAAGCATTAATGAGTACTTTAATTTAAAGAAAAAACATAATTATCCATATCTGGGTTATTGTATTATTGGTTATACCGACATCTGTACGGGAGTTATGAAATGCGTAAAATTAATTTTTTTTAAGAATTAAGAAAATGTGGTTTTATTTCAAATATACTATTCCAAGCCTATTTGTTCTTCTAGGTTTTTGTTGGTCTTGCATTATTCCATATTCATACCTGGGAATGAGTAGATCAAAAGTTCTTGATTAATTAAAAAATACATCTGTCATTATTTCTTGGCTGATTATATCCGAAATCGATAAAAATGAATGTTCCATCATTTTTAAATAATGTAAACTTTTAGTATTGAAACTCCTTGTCAGGTGTTATTGACGATCAGCCAGTGGTAACAGTCTTTATAGACAGAGTTTTCAAACAGTATACCCCTATCCACTAGTATTAATCAATTTTTCCTTTGTTTTTTTTTTAAATATTTCAAACATTAATTCACCGCTTTTATAAAAAAAAATTAAATCTGCAAAATAGGACTCTGGTTTGATGGTATTCCGATGAATAAAACATGCAACGGATTGCAGGCTCAAGAGCCTGGCTAAGAATAACTAATTTCGTACAACTCTCGGCGGAAGAAGAGCTTGGTTTATTTAGCCTTTGCCAGGTTCCTGTTTACAATTTATTTTGTGGAAGGAAATTCAAACCAAACATAAGTTATTTCAGGAACATAGTATTTATTTTTTAAACTTAAACTATGTGCATATGTGAGTAGAAGAAAAGGAAGCAATAGAAACGTGAATATAGCATCCTTTAATTCTAGTTTTCACGATAATCATTCAGTTCAGTCTTAGTTGATCAGGAGGAGATGTACTCTAATCGCAATCTAAGCATGGATACGGAACGGTCTCTGAATTCGAATTACAACCCCGACTAGTGTGTTCTTTAGTTTGGAGCCAAACATTTATTACATGGAGAATAAATGTTAATAAATTAAAACTAGTACGCCAACTAAGTATTAGTAATACCTTTATATACCACATCAGAATGAACGGGGAAATAAAAACAATAGATAGTTAAGAAATATCTAAATCCACAGGAATCTATGTCCCATATTATCATCACCTGCCCCATTGCAACAGCTTTAATTAAACATTTATCTGTGAAAATATTTGCCTGAACATATCATGGCATACAAATTGTTTGAAATAGACTAAATTAATACTTTGAACGATATCTATAATTATTTTATTTATGCCCTTGGGAAAAGAACTTTTGATTATGGACTTATTTTTAAAATATAACTAATATTATCATGCGTTTTAGCAGGCCGTACTGATAACGCGATTTTCAAAGATTTCCACCAATGTCCAGAGATCCTCCTAGGAGATGACGAAAATGATGTCAGTTCAAAACGGTATATATATATATATATATATATATATATATATATATATATATATATATATATGTCTGTTAACGCTCTAGCGGTCGCAATTTTTGTCCGATCGTTACCAAACTCGATATCAAAAAGTTTCATATAAAACTAAAGATCAAATTGTTTAATGGCTGATATCCCTGTAGGAGAGGAGGGCTTAGAGGGAGAAATTTAGAAAATTCTTAATATCGCCGTTATTGTGCGTCGGACGTAAAATTGTATAGTAGCAATTTTATTGAAAATGTAATGTTCTACAAATGTTGTTATGAACGTTTGTTCACTATTTTGATTACTAACTGAGGTGTTTGCATTTTTTTAATTTTCGGCCATTAGTAAATCCCCACTCCTACTCATGTCATATTAACAAAAATCTGAAGCTGTTATGTTATGAAGCACTTTATTTGAAGCCAAAACATCAAATATTGTTCTCATTGAATTTGTACGTTTTGAGATAAATGTAAATACGTGGCGCACGTGGAAAATCTGCTTAGCTAACGTAGCCTCTGAGTGACGAAAGTTTTATTATTATTGTTTTCAAGTTATAATGAATAACTCTTATTTTAAAAGTGCGAGTTATTTTATTTTTCTATCAAATGTATTTATTTAGGTATCTAAGTTCTATTGGAATTATGTGAGTACCTGTGCACGTATATATATATATATATATATATATATATATATATATATATATATATAAACACACACACATTTGTGTATGTGCGTGTGTGTGTCTAGAATATTTTTTTGTTTGGGAGGAGAGAGGAGAGCAAGATGAAAGAGTGCGAGTGTAATAAAATTCGACTCGGGGTACAGTCAGACTCTTTTATTGCCTCTGCTCTCTTTCTTATCGCAACTGCTCTGACTCACTCGCTCCGGTCTCCATCCTCTCTCTCAGCCACAGACAAATCATTCTATTCACCCGCCAGACCTCTATTACAGCACACCATGTAAATTTGTACCTATGTATTTTAGTCTGCTGATTAGCAGATTTCGTATAAGGGGCATCAGATCTGAGGTTCCGTGTGTGTGTGTATGTGAGTGTGTGTGTGTGTGTGTGTGTGTGTGTGTGTGTGTGTGTGTGTGTGTGTGTGAGAGAGAGAGAGAGTGTTTTTTGTTGAGAGAGAGAGTGAGTGTGCGAGAGAGAGAGAGGGTGTGAGAGAGAGAGAGTGTGTGAGAGAGAGAGAGTGTGTGTGAGAGATAGAGAGAGAGACGAGAGAGAGAGAGAGAGAAGAGAGAGAGAGGGAGAGAGAGAAGAGAAGAACCTCTATTACAGCACACCATGTAAATTTGTACCTAGAGGGGGAGTCTGCTTATTAGAGATTTCGAGAGAGAGAGAGAGAGAGAGAGAGAGAGAGAGTGAGTGAGGGAGAGAGTGAGTGAGAGAGTGTGAGAGGTGTGTAGAGAGAGAGAGAGAGAGAGAGAGAGGGAGATAGAGAGGGGAGAGAGAGAGGGAGGGAGGAGGGAGGGAGGGAGGGAATAAGGAGGGACTCGGGAGGGAGGGAGGGAGGACTCTTTTAGGGATCGCAACAGGGACTCACTCGCTCCGGAGGGAGGAGAGAGAGAGAGAGAGGGAGAGTGAGAGAGAGATAGAGAGAGAGAGAGAGAGAGAGAGAGAGAGAGAGAGAGAGAGAAAGAGAGAGAGAGGAGAGAGAGAGAGAGGGAGGGAGGGAGGGAGGGAGGGAGGGAGGGAGGGAGGGGGAGGGAGGGAGGGAGGGAGTGTGTGAGTGTGTGTGAGTGGAGGGAGGGAGGGAGGAGGGGGGGGTGTGGAGAGAGAGAGAGAGAGAGAGAGAGAGAGAGAGGAGTGAGAGAGAGAGAGAGAGAGAGGAGAAGAGAGAGAGAGAGAGAGAGAGAGAGGAGAAGAGAGAGAGAGTCAGAGAGAGAGAGAGAGTGAGAGGAGAGAGAGAGAGAGAGAGAGATTCTATCGAGAGAGAGAGAGGAGAGAGAGAGAGAAGAGAGAGAAGGAGAGAGCAGAGGAGAGGAGAGGAGAGGATCAGAGAAGAGAGAGAGAGAGTTCCGTGTGTGTGAGAGTGTGTGGAGAGAGGGAGGGAGGGAGGGAGGGAGGGAGGGAGGTGTGTGAGGGAGTGGAGGGGGGAGGGAGGGAGGGTGTGTGAGTGTGTTGTGTGAGGGAGGGAGGGAGGGGAGGGAGGGAGGGAGGGAGGGAGGGAGAGAGGGAGAGAGGGAGGGAGAGGGAGGGAGGGAGGGAGGGAGGGAGGGAGGGAGAGGGAGAGAGAGAGAGAGAGAGAGAGAGAGAGAGAGAGAGAGAGAGAGAGAGAGAGTGTGTGAGAGAGTGAGAGAGAGGCTGCGAGAGTGATAGAGAGTGAGAGAGAGAGAGAGAGAGAGAGAGAGAGAGAGAGAGAGAGAGAGAGAGAGAGAGAGAGAGAGAGAGAGAGATGAAAGAATACCAGTGTAATAAAATTCGAGTCAGTTAAAGTCAGACTCTTTTATTACCTCGGCTCTCTTTCTTTTCGCAACCCCTCCCACTCGCTCGCTCCCTCTGGTCTCCATCCTCTCCCTCAGCCACAGACAGGCCATTTACCCGCCAAACCTCTATTACAGTACAACATGTAAATATGTATCGAAGTATTTTAGTCTGTTTATTAGCTGATGTCCCATAAGGGGTGTGTGTGTGGAAATGGAGTGGGCAAGCAGAAAGTGGTTTGCTAGGAGAGACGAGGCTTAGATTAGGAGTGGACAGAAAGGCAGAGTGGAGACGATCTAAAGGAGTATTAGCACATGGAAATTTGGAAGCACCAGAGGGCGATCGACCACAGACGCAATCTACCTTTTATTGGAGAAATGCAAACGAGGCCAGCCCAAATACGCCTTTGCGATTTTTATGGATGAAGCTAGAGCCTATGGCAATGCCTGGTGGCCAGCTGTGCTAGCAGCGGTACAAAATCTAGAAATCCCAAGTAATCTCTTTGCTATTTAAAGTAACTTCCGCGATGACAGGTATGCACGCCTCATCACACAGAGCGTTACCGAGCCACCATACAGAGTGACCAAGGAATGCCCTCAAGGGTCAGTTTTAGGACCCACAATCTAGATCTTGCTCACAGACGGCTTTCTAAGGAGGGAGGTATAATTGCAATAGCCTACGTCGATGACCGCTCGTTATTCAAGGTGACACAAGGAGACTAGTTCAGTCCGTAACCACGAGAGCTGTCGAAAAAGTTGAGCGATGGTGTGGTCAAATCAAAATGAAACTGGCACTCGACAAGAGCGCTGCATAATCCTGAAAGGTAAGTTTGACAGGACTCATCCTCCTAGAGTGAATGTGACTTACTTGGAAGTAGCTGTGGGGTCAGGAATGGTTGTAATACCGCACATGACTGCGTTGCAACCAAAGATCAACAGTGTCATAATCTTGTCCTGCTTGCAAGAAACATGTAGGGTATTACGTTCCATAACGTGCATAACAGCAGATTTATAGCGCTTGAACATCAGCTATGATTAATTTTAGAGCTCACATCCGGGGAGTGCTTGCCAAAAAAAGGGGGACATGGTTCCCTTCTCACGATTGCAAAGGACCTTAAACCTGTGGATTGCGAAAGACTATGGGACAATCTCAAACGAAGCGTTCAAAATGGTAGCAGGTACGTCTCCCATCGATCTGTTATTCATGGCCAACGTATTTATGTGGACTGCACTAAAAGGTTGGGAACTGCCAAGTTGCGTATCTGATGAACACAGAGGACTAATTCAGGAAATTCGTAACAACAGTAGTGTTCCCCGCCCCACGGTATTAAAAACCTAAAATGAACTTGTAATAATTGAATGGGAGAGAAGATGGCAGCCGACGGATAAGGAGCCGTTAACAAAAAATACTTTCCAACAATAGAGTCCAACCGTTGACAGACCATGGCTGAACTCAGGATACCACTTTACACATTTCCTCTCAGGGCACGGAAATTTCAACCAATTCCTCCATCGATTTAAGAGAGAATCTTCACTTTGTCCCTGTGGGAATTCCAGAGAAACAGCCGAACACATGCACACTATATGACGCAGCTAGAATACAAATGTACAAGAGTGCTACAACCAGGACGTAGTAAAAAATGGGAGCAAAAAAAGACCAAAAAAAAAACTAATAAATAAACAAAAGCACCAAATCCCATCCAACATCCCAACTCAAATCTGGCAATGATGCAGCCCGCACCAGGTGCCAAAACAAAATAAGAAAGGCAGAGAGAGAGAGAGAGAGAGGGTGGGCATGACTCTGATAGAAGATAGAGGGAGAGGAATGGATCGAGTGAGAAAGAGGAGAGAGTGTAAGGGGTGTTGCTGGGAGTGGCAAGGCTAGGCAGGTGAACAGAAAGAGAAAGAGGGGGGGGGGGTAGAAAGATGAAAGAGTTCGGGGGTGATAAAATTCGGGTCTAGTCCGACTCCGCTTTTATTACCTCTGGTCTCTTTCTTCTCGGACCCCCTCCTATCATTCTACCTCTCGCAGGTCTCCATCCTCCCTCTCAGCCACAGACAGACCATTCTCTTCACCCAACAAACCTCTATTACAGCTCACCATATACTGTAAGTAACTAAAAGTCACTAAACATCTCGTGTCCGGCATATATTTCAATTCTTGTTAACATAGGCTTCTAAGTGCGGGAGAAATAGAGAATAGAATGTGAGATGCAATCACCAATGTAATTAAGCTCATGGGAAATCTGTTTAGTTCCCATAGACCCTGAATTCCGGTAGTTTTTTACCTTAGGTTACGTTCCTAAATGACAACTTTCCCTAAGCATTACCCTCGTTAATATTATCGCATCCCAATTAAAATTAGCTTTGTTGGATAAACATGTCACTGGCAATATTATTCCGTGTCTTTGTGTCTTTATTAACTCTTATCATCCTATGCATTCCCCTTTTATTTTCGGTATCTTTTATCCCACCAGCCCACTCCCTGAGCCAGGGAGAGAACAAGTGGTCTGAGGAATTGGAGTGGGCAAGGAGGACGGAGTTCGCTGTGAGAGACTTAGGTTAGAGATGGGAAGAAAGGGAGAGAGGAGAAGTGACGATGCTGGAAAGTAAAATTATTGCATGACAATTTGGAATGCATCAGAGGGCAATCAACCATAGTCGCGATCCACCTACGGAGTCGGTGAAAGTGAGAGAGGGAGTGTGTGTGTGAGAGAGAGGGGGGAAGCAGAGAGTGTGAGAGAGAAAGGTGACAGTGTGTGTGTGTGTGTGTGTGTGTGTGTGTGTGTGTGTGTGTGTGTGTGTGTGTGTGTGTGTGTGTGTGTGTGTGTGTGTGTGTGTGTGTGTGTGTGTGTGTGTGTGTGTGTGTGTGTGTGTGTGTGTGTGTGTGTGTGTGTGTGTGTGTGTGCGTGTGTGTGTGTGTGTGTGTGTGTGTGTGTGTGTGTGTGTGTGTTGTGTGTGTGTGTGTGTGTGTGTGTGTGTGTGTGTGTGTGTGTGTGTGTGTGTGTGTGTGTGTGTGTGTGTGTGTGTGTGTGTGTGTGTGTGTGTGTGTGTGTGTGTGTGTGTGTGTGTGTGTGTGTGTGTGTGTGTGTGTGTGTGTGTGTGTGTGTGTGTGTGTGTGTGTGTGTGTGTGTGTGTGTGTGTGTGTGTGTGTGTGTGTGTGTGTGTGTGTGTGTGTGTGTGTGTGTGTGTGTGTGTGTGTGTGTGTGTGTGTGTGTGTGTGTGTGTGTGTGTGTGTGTGTGTGTGTGTGTGTGTGTGTGTGTGTGTGTGTGTGTGTGTGTGTGTGAGAGAGAGAGAGAGAGAGAGAGAGAGAGAGAGAGAGAGAGAGAGAGAGAGAGAGAGAGAGAGAGAGAGAGAGAGAGAGAGAGAGAGAGAGAGAGAGAGAGAGAGAGAGAGAGAGAGAGAGAGAGAGAGAGAGAGAGAGAGAGAGAGAGAGAGAGAGAGAGAGAGAGAGAGAGAGAGAGAGACAGTGTGTGTGTGTGTGTGTGTGTGTGTGTGTGTGTGTGTGTGTGTGTGTGTGTGTGTGTGTGAGTGAGAGAGAGAGAGAGAGAGAGAGAGAGAGAGCGTGTGTGTGTTTGTGTGTGTGTGTGTTGTGTCTGTGGTGTTGTGTCTGTGTGTGTGAGAGAGAGAGAGCGTGATTAAAAGCTGGAGGAAGGGTGTTAGTTAGGAGAAGGATAGGAGGAAGCAGGTGCTGGGGTGGAGGGGGCTATAGCAGTTTATGGCTGGCCATTAAGAAGGCAGGGGAGAACTCCTGCCGAGTTGGATGGGACAAACCCCAGGGCCCTGTTAGGTGGTCGGCCAAGATCGGTAATACTCCTTTCTTAAAATCTTACATTACTCCTAGGCAGTCTCCATACCTACAATATACAACTATCTGTTAATATTCTGAGTTGGTATTCTGGCAGGTGGAAGTGACTTCTAATGAATGTAGGATGAAAAAATTGTTGGCTACGCTTCCACTATAATAATTTATTGTAACGGCAAAGCGTTTTCGATGCTGTGCATCATCGTCAGTTCCCGAAGGCCAGTCTAGCTCTAAGAGCCGTCAGGACAACATAGAAAACCTTCGGGCACTGACGATGATGCACAGGATCGAAAGCGCTTTGCCGTTACAATAAATTATTATAGTGGAAGCGTAGCCAACAATTTAAGGGGTAGTAAAGAGAGAGAGGGTATGTAAAGTTCGACAGGCTGTATTTGATATTTTGTGGGTCTGGGATACAGAAAGTTAATAAATATTTATTACTCTTGAACAACTTGCATAAACATAAATCGAAACAAGTCAACACCTTGGTCACTTTATTCTTTCTGAATGTTATCCGAAGTTTCATTTCCCAAACCGATCAACTTGATAGTTCCCTTACTGGAATTGAGATTCCTCAATAGATAATTGAATGGGAACATATCGTTTAAGTAACGTTTGAATTGGGCAGCATTTTCAGTTTCAGTTAGTAGTTTTATCCCTAACCTTTTTTAATATGGTCCACCTCGCCTACTATCTATCATTCTGTAAAACAGAATTGGCATCTTTCTCAAGAATAAATTATACACGGGTTTGTTCTTACTAGCCATAGCTTACATCTATATGTGCTAATTTATTTATCAATGTTAAATAAAATACAGAAATACAGGGTTTTGGTTTCAAATCTATTTGTTTAACATAACTTCTGTTAATTTGTAATTGATACGAGCGAGGAAAAAGGATATTTTTTTTAAAACGTATTAGAATCAATTATGACCTTGAGGGAGTATTACATAAAGTGTACTTACAGAGCAGCATGCAGCGTGTGTTTCTCCTAGGGAGCCTGAACCGATACTGAACTACTTGTTTCCTAAGTTTAGCAATTTGGTTTGGAACTAATTAGACGAAAATAAACAAACAAAAGCGATTTGAGATCCTAATCTGACATCGTCAATTCGGCGAAGCTAGAACCATTGAGTGCTCACTCACTAAGGACTTCATTATGAATTTTTAATCTCGCTTTCAGATTTGATTTCATTTGAGCTTTTCTGAAACTGAAGCCCGCGTAGGACATTTTGATTATTTGAGCATAATGATCCGCTGGTATAACTATGTCTAGGCATGAAAGCGCGTTAGCGGCCGAGTTATATTTCGATTAGATTATTTTACCGTGGCATTTAAATAGGTCTCAAGCCCATCTTTTGACTACCGATAATGGACCGTAGATCTAGCAGAGGTATTAAATATAAATTAATAACCAAGCAGGTGGTGCAGGATCATTATAGTAGTCCAAATGACTTTCATATTAAAACATTAGACCAATGTTTGCTTAACATATAGATTTAAGGCGTATATAATAAATAGAGGAGCACTTAATTACATCAGAAACAGGTTGTTCTAATCGAACGGTAACAATCAATATCAAAACCATGACACTGTAAAAATAGCCTGCAGCTAATGTGAAATTATTAATATATGAGCCAACCTTGAAATAAAAACAGTGCTTACGTGCGAAAGAAGCATTCGTTTGAAGAAAAAGCGCGCGCAACACTCATGTCCGTTTATGTTTTAGTGGACACAATTTTATTTCATCGTTGCCAAACTTGATTTTTAAGAGTTTTTAAGTAATCTCACCTCTCCCAACAACGGATTGAGAAGGATGGGTGTTGTGTGGGGAGAAAACGCAAAATCATACAGTACTCCTTATTCTAAAAATTTTACTACGATTTCTGTACAATATATTTTGTTTTTTTTTTCGTGGAGCAATTGCACTTTATAGTTTTCAGTTTAAGTAAACCCCTGCTCATCTCATTTGTACAATAAGCAATTAGACCTCAGCCCTACTTTAAATGGTATGCATTGTTTACTTCGAGCTCTGAATAATGAAAAAGCATGGCGTAGTAGTTGATATATCTGTTCTCTAACATCATGCCAAATATGTAGCTGAAAATATTTCATCGATCGTTCCCAAACTTGATATTTGAGTTTTATTTGAAATCAAAAGCTCCATTTGTGCTAAAGAGCAAAATCGGGAGAGTGGTTAAAAAATTCAGACCCGTTCAATCATACCTACGCATATATAAAAAATGTTACATAAATATAATCTAACTCAGAAAGAATTTGGGAATTGAAGGTAAAATTAGACGTGCATAGGACATTATACTGGCGACACTATTCCTATTTGAAATGCTCTCACAATAAAAAGTATTCTTTGTACTCATAAATACTTCTTGTGGATTTTTTTTTTCTGATTATAAAATCTCATTAGGTATTCTGGTAGGTTCAGTGTTCATACTTGGACAGCATTTTGTGAATCACACCATTCTTGAGTAACGATAAGCTCATACAGACGATAAAGTAACATTTAGAAATTTTAATCTTAGCAGTACTCCAAATATTTTAGTAATTATATGGAGCTAAGAAGTTAAATGGGATTAGCTTATATGCTAATTAGATCACCTTAATAATAATCAAACCCCTGTTCTAATTAAAACAAGAGTGTAAAAGAGTTGTTTCTGAGGTCAAAAAATGAATTAACTACCAAATGAGTAGTGCATGAAGATGACAAGCTAATCCAAAGTTTTTTTTTGGAGAAATACTACTAGTCGCTTCAGTCTGAAACAATTAATATGACATTCATGCTCTTCTAAAGGTCATTCATTAACATTCCAAACTTATGAGACTCTATTTTGAATAAGTGCAAGTTTTCAGATTCGCTTAGGCATTGTAAGCCATCACTGACTACTACCAAATCATGTGTGCACCACTGCTTCTGTTAAATATGCATACGCACACGTACAAAGATGGCTTTTCCCATGAAAACGCTCGGCATATATTGCAGCGGAGTAATTGACGTGTTTAAACAAAAAAACAAGAATTGGATTTTAATCATAGTTGCAGGAAAAATTAAGAAAAAAGTAATGAGAGATGTGGATAAACACACATTTACTTGAAATGCTAATATCCTAGTAGTGTCCTTCACACCACAGGTATAATTTCAATTCATTTCTGCTTTCTTCTACGAGGACTAATCGGGACAGGTTATCGACAAGTCACATTTTCTTAGGCAGGATTTAATGAGTTCCTCCTAAAATACATTTCTATTGTAGTGGTTCTGGGTTCGCCAAGAACATTAGGTGTACCTAAGACATATGGCTTGAATATCAACACTTAAACATTTATTGGAAGGAACAAATACTGAGTTTTTCAAGTGAAATTTCTACTTGAGGTACCTGAAATCCGAACGTTTGACGGCGAAATGCCTCATGGTGACACTGGGAGTTTTAGCAGATTTCTTTCCAGGAAGATCAGTTATAGAGAGTGTACTCATGACGCGATTATCTAACAATGTCTCATAGATTGTTTCAACATAGGAAACGACGAATATGATTTCCGATCAGAATTCTATACACATTCGGTTGAAAAACAAAAAATTAAAATTAGGCCATTCTGAGTCAAAAACTAGATCAAACTTTCAAACATTATAAGAAGAGTGTGATCTGTTGGAAATACGATACATACATATATGTATATACATATATAAATATAATACGTGTGTGTGTTTAAGTACGTTACAAAACATTCCAATTATCATATAAAAATAAAACAAATTGTTATTTAGTTAGATATATATGAATATTAAATAAAAATAATACCCTCATCATTTATTTAAACAAAAAATTATTAATTGAATCCTTTTGATTTCATTAAAATATCAAGCTCCGTAATATTTGTTAGCTATCCAGATACAATCTTCATATAGGTGATTAATAAGGTAACATAAGTTAAAAGAAAAAAAGACATATTAAACTTAGTTCAAAACAAAATGAATATATATATATATATATATATATATATATATATATATATATATATTTGAGCGAGTGTGTATGATACGTTTGAATATTGTTTAGAACAAATCACATTCCTTTGAATTAGTCGAATCGAAACTCTTTTCATCATTAGTAACGTAATTGTAATTTATAAATAAGCATGTGTGTATCTTTGTATGTAAGTATGTATGTATGTGTGTGTGTGTGTGTGTGTGTGTGTATACACATATGTGAATATGTATAAAATTACTCTTGTATTAATAGTGAGAAACTACGTAAATAGGATGAAATTAATATTTTTTTTAAAAGTTGTGAGAATAATATTTAATTACAGATATTTTTTTTTGTATTACGTTTTATTTTTTTGTATTTAAATAATAGTATGACTTCATTCTGGAAAAATTTTATCTTCTACTTAACACTTTTCTCATTATGCATATTTTTAAAATTTCATTCTACAGAATTGAAGTATATTATTGTATTGTAAAATGTCGTGTCAACCCAACTTATGCCAGCAATTAGTCAGTGTTTACAATTTACTATAACCAAAAATTCCAGGTCACTTTTGGTGAGGGCGGCGAACGAGCTTCCTAAAAAATTAAGAGGTTTATAGCATCTTAAAATGTTTAATATATAGTTCTAGTCTATGTGACTTTAATAAAAAAGTTAGTTCTAATGTTACTTGTCGATTTAATTATATAGATTAAAATAATTTGTGATATTTAAAAGTTTAAAAAAAAAGATTGAAAACCAAAGTTTGGGAAACTACTTTATTGAAGAGAGCTGATAGGAGATGCGATGGGACGGGTGACTAAGGCAGATGCTCATGGATAGGTCAGGGAAGAGTATTGTTTGTTGTTTACTAGGGCTTTGTTGTTGTTATATGTAATTCATCAACAACGCTTCACCGGGTTTATTACATTATTATAACCTTCTCTGGAAGGCTATTTATACGGTATAATAAATGAATATTATCGAAAAATGAGAGTGGGAGGTGAGTGGGGCTGTTGGTGGCAATTTACAGTCGATTCAGAGGAGTGCCCGAAGAAAATCGACTAAAACAGGCAACCCAGAACACACTATTTTCTCCCCAAAACAAACATTTCAGAGCATGATTAAATATACAAACTATGTATTATTACCTTCTATTCTATATGATTCTCCACAAATACACAGACAATAACACTAGCATTGTTAGTAACCGCACACATAAAGTTATTTACCTATTAAGCAACTGACAAACGGTAATAATAAGTTTTTAACATTTAAAACTAAACAAAAGTTTTCATTCATATTAATATGTAGCGGAATACTAACACTTAGCAAATCTTCGAAAAAATAAGAAAAATAAAACAAACGCCAAACTCAAAAAATAGTTAACAAATTTTGTTTCTACAGGTGCACTTTTCAATTGACACATATAATGCTTTTAGTCAGTTATTTTCTTACTTTTTATTGTTGATTGTACAAAAAAAAATCTGATTTTCAAGTGAAATAATTTATAAATGCGTGCTTTACTAATTGTGCATTATCTATTGCTTTTTGCGTTGATCAGTGCTACTTTCAAAATGCCATGTGAGAAAAGTGAATCTAACTCCTATCGTAACAGTGTTATTGACAACATTTTCTCTTTTATCGCCATTACACGAAACGTTTAACAAAAAGTGCTCTGATATTTCATGTTGAAGTCAAATTAAACTTACCAAAATAAAAGTGAGCCGGTTCAAAAAAATGAAATAATAATTTTTGAATAACGAGACCAAAAAAAGAAGAAGAAAAAACAAAAGTGGAAATAAAATGAATAACGGCTAATTCTAAAGTGATAATATATATTTGAGAAGGCACGATATGTAGGGGAGCTGGTGTTGCCTGGATCCGAGGTCTGGTCCGAATGACGGTGGTTGGTGGGGGCGCATGCCTGACCTACACCCTCCCCTCCTCCCACTCCATGATATCTCAAATATTCAAGCTGCCTTCCCTCCAGCTCAGCCAACAGTCCCTTATTGATTGCCTCCAACCTTAAACGTGAAAAACACAATGGCACGCTTTATAGTTGCCCGGACTAGGGGGAGAAAAAAACCCATTCGCTTTAACTCCGTCATCTTAACGGCTTTTTGTCTAAATCCATAAATTGCCTCTCAGACAAATTGATACCAGCATGAGCTAACATTAAAACACTTTTATGATGTCTTTGGACTACTGTTTAATGGTTTACTAAAGTTAAACCCACGGTTCTTATAAACGCATTATGAAGTAAGGGACAAAAACTCAGCTTCCCCGGGGTAGAAATTGAGTACATCTTGCTCTTAAAGCATTAATTATTTTCGTTTTGAATATTTTTTATCTCATTCTCAAAGGATCAATAATAATTTTAATACAAAAAAATTATCACAATTTTGAATGAGTTTCGTATTCGATGGACTCAGCCGTCAACCAAGTGCGAGCGAATAGACATCAATTCAGGCCAAAACGATCAAATTACCATACTCACAAAATTGTGAATATATCAGTGTTCATAAAAACTTTCATTATCGACCATTTGCAAGTGTTCATATTGTAATAACAAGTTTATTTTTTTACTATTACTATATTTATATACACAGTCACGAATATAAACGAACTTTTTAATGAGGATATATATATATATATATATATATATATATATATATATATATATATATAAAACAGGCGCTAGATCCTATTACGTTCCTGGGCATCTGTCATCACCTTATACTATCCAGTTTTCACTAAGTTATATTTAGTTTTAAACAACATTTATTTATACAAACATTAAAAGGTCTTCTTGGAGATAGTCTGGGTTATATAAGTATTATATAAATAATTTGTGCTGATCAGAAATAATTTAGATAATGTTGTATTAAAAAAAAAACCGTTTGTTTCATAAACATTATTGCTTGAAATAATATGGTGAAATAATATGTCCTATTCTTTATGACGACCGTATTTGTATCAAATGTATTCCACTCTCTGATTAGAGGATTAATATTGATAATTCTGGTTCATATGATACGATTTTGTACAAAAAAGAAATATCTTGAGAATAAGTTCATTTACATATTGTTTGTCCAAATATATTATTTACTGAACTTTCTCACCCTATGGATACCTGTAATAAGAAGAGCTCGAAAGTAAGGAGATCCCATCCAATTCCCGCAACGTGAATATTTAATCCTCAATACCTAACTCTGTCTGAAGTGCTTCCAAATGTTGAATTATACATGAAATCTATTACAACTTTAGCTATTTTCATGCTCTCTAATCCCCTCGTATATGGACGACTTGTTGATTAATTTATGTATTCACCAACGCTGGATTGGCATTTATATACTTACGTCAATGCACTACAGGATCTGTAGGACCTGAACCTCTGCAAAACTTTCCTTAGAATCGGATGGGTGGGGAGGGGTTAGAGAGGGAGAAAATCGAAAATTCTAAATATCTTCATTACTATGAGTCGGATCGAAAAATTGTATATAACCAATCTCGTTGAAAATTGTATGTCCTATACGCTACACAAGATGTTTAAAAGATATAAATCAAAATGAAAGAACGATTTTATTTGTCAATAGAGAATTTCAATATATTTTTATACTATATTGTTTCGCCTAATACGGGAGGAACCACTATTCACCTGAGGGATAACCATGAGAAAATGCTTCAGAAACCAATGCTAACATTCCAGCTCTTGAGGATTGGTAATAATCAAAAATCTGGACTATCAATAGTTACGATAAAAATTGAACGCCATGTCATCGATAAGATCGATCTCAAACTATCGATTTTTTCGTATTTTTATTTTCCTTGTGCCGTATCTCCAAATACTCTGTTTTTAGTAAAACTTATGTGAGCTTCTTGTTTTTACAAATGTATTATATTCATTAGCTCTTCATTACTGCTGTCAATTCCATGTAGACTACAGCGAGAGACTAAGATTGGTACTTACTACAGGTACACCTCTTCATGCAGTATAGTACTAAAGGCGATGGCGTGGATCAAACATTTTCTACACAATTCGAAGAACCCTTTGGTGAGGAAAGGAGGTCTATTGACAACTGAGGAACTTGAAGGGGCAGAGAAGGTGGTGATGCGTCTAGCTCTCGGTGATAAAAGTATAAATAGACTGAATCCATTCCGGGATAAAGATAGTGTGCTCATAGTAATAGCCTGAATAATTAATATGGCATAGATAATTTCCGCTGTCCGTATTTGTTATTATATAAGCACTTGTATTGTTCCAAGACAAGTGTATAGACAAAACTTGAGGGAAAGATTAAGGAATCGCTCTAGAGTCGAATGCTTGGAATTTTTAAGAAATAATCAAGCTAAGAAGAAAGGAACGACATTACGGATTGGCGACATCGTGCTAGTTCAAACAGAACAGAAGAGATGGCCCTTAGCAAAGATCATCGAACTTCTTCCTGGTGACGATAGAGAAACTCGTCTAGTCAGACTACGGGCTTCCACGGGTGTTTTCTGCGTCCTGTCCTGAGGACCTACACACTTGAGATCCAAGGAGTAGTCTTCTTTTGTGAAGGATCACCAAGTCAACGATAACGTCCGAAAGAAAAGTGGTATTGATAGTGGTTTTGCGATCAGGGGCAATTCCGAAAGTCCAAGTATCTGTGATAGTGTAGATTGTAAAGTAACAAAATCTGAACGTATTTTAAAAATGTCTTAATTAAATATGTAAATCAGTTAATTCATTAATTATTGTATTTAACTTTTCTTTTTTTTATTTTGTGTTTTATTTTATTGTGTTCCTGCACAACACAAGGTGGGAGGATGTCGTATATCCAAGGACTCTGTTTTAGTAAAACTTATGTGAGCTTCTTGTTTTTACAAATGCATTATACTCATTAGTTCTTCTATTGCATATACGTTTAATATCATGTTACCAGCCGATTGAGGATACACTGGAGGATAGTCCGTGCCAGTTAGTTATATTATGTTAACCTGCCTCTGGGCATAGTGTTTGTGTTAAAGTGTAATAAAATGCAGGGAACTATCAGATTCTAAACCTTTTTCACTTATCTCACCCATAGTTAATCCCAAAACCTTATTTTTGACGAGCGGAGGGATGAATACAGATAAATTATAATGTTTTACACTACGTTTTGTCATTATTATTTTTATTTGTTATATTGGTTAAGATATCAGTAAATTAATATTTAATTTTTTGGTTAATATGCCAGTTTTAAAAGCTCATAACATAACTAAATTAAAAGTAGTTAAATACGCTTCTTACAGTCATTTAAGATTTTTTTTTCAATTTTGTGAATAGCATTGTTACAATAAAACTTAAAGAAGTTCATTGGCTTATTCACTGCTGTAGACAACGAAGTACGGGGATAGTCTTGTACTACACTCTTTTGACCTAGCGCCTCGGCTTTAACGTCTTAATGTATTAATCACTAGTTGGCGAAATTCTACAAATCTTTCATTTATTTTAATTTTTTTCTTCTAATCATCATTAACAATCACTTCACCAAAATTCGCCAAATGGAGAGTGCTAACAGTTCTTTGTCAATGACCAACGCATTGGAATACATTCTTAAAAGGTCCTGTCGAGTACTGATGAGAAATACACGACTTTCTGATCGAAAGTATCTTGAAGAAACAAATATTTTGGTTCTATTATTTTGTTAGGCTACTGAGAAATTAAACACTAATCGTGAACTCCATCTTGTGTTTACATACATTATTTAGGTTTCTGCCTCCTCGGTACTAAATCAAAAATTAAAATACGATATTATCCGTTGCGTACCATTTTAGAAGTATAGAAGTAGAAGTACAAAGTAGAAGTGTTGTTAAGTTGATCATGACGAGGCGAGGTTATGACTGACTGTGGGACATTAATGGCCTTGGCTAGATGACTTTACGACCACACCTGCCTTTTTGTTTTGTTTTACGATTTGGCATTATTCTCTCTCAAAATAAATAGTTAAGGTCTCCTCCTATTGTATTTCCTCTCGAGACTTGACATATTTTTTGTAATACATGTGGTGGAATTTGTTTTTTTAATTAATTTTACAAAAATTGGATGAAGATACAGTCAATAATAGAAAACTAAAGAAAATTCAGTAGTAATATCAACTATCACACATTTCCTTGCTGGCTTGTCACATTTCCATGCCCTGAGACATTGATGCAGCCATACCTTACATTGGAATCAGTCATGCTCTCATTCTAATCGGGATGTTATTGGTCAAATATTGAGCAATTATATCATGATTACCATTCTCAATTTTATTTCATATATTAGTCAAGGGCTTGATTGAATAACTCCATAGAATGAAATACTATTGAATACTTCAATCCACACTTTCTCCACTACACTCAGTCATAGTTATATGATGAGTATAAAGAATCCTTTGATAAAATATTTTACTGAATAGACATTGGTAGCATTAATTCAAACTCCTATATAAACAACATCTAGTGCTTATTGTTTCCCACCATTAAAGTATGATATTAACCTGGTTATATGAAAACATCTGTTTACACATTACAAACTACAAAAATTAAATGAATTACAATTTACTGTTGGTGAATTGAGTAGCTCATTACTCATCTTCTTGTGAATATGGTAGCAATTTCTTTTTGAAATATGATTTAAACAAATGAGTAACAACTATGACTAACCAATGTTGTGCACTTTATTTTTTAGTTTTATTGTAATCTGAATTTTAAGTCTTAAAATATGCTTTAAAAGATACAGAAATATATATGAGGTAATAAGAATTTAGAAATGTGTTAACTATACTCCAACAACAGTTTGAACAATGATTTTGATGTGAACTCATAAAACTGTAAACAGTATGAATTTCAAATTACCTGGCATATGGAAATTGTGATGTTATTGTCACATATCATGTTTGTGTTGTTTTCTGTTTCATGTACAAATAGTAATTCCAATTTTATTTCATTGTTTTTATACATGGCTGTCCTTATCATTAAGCACTTTTTCCACGTCTAAATAAAAATATATACAACACTTGCTCATATTAAGCTTACTATTATGATTAATATAAATATAAGATGTCTAAAAGGTTAAAAGAAAATGTAATACTGTAAATAATTTCATGTATTGGAAGTTCTAATGTACTATGATGATAAGAATAACCTGCTATTCAATAACCTCCTCATGCTTTCACCAATTATACTTTAACAATATGTCTTAGATTATTCAGAATTTGAAATGTATTTAACATTTCTTGATGTAGGGACTGAAGCTATTTAGTAATGTTTACTTCTGGCTGTCATTTTCGGTTGCTGATGTACAAATTCATTATGCACAACTAAATTATCAATTTCCCAGATATTCACAATTATAGTAATAAAAAAACTATTAACTGTTGATAAATCTCCTACTAATTGATACATCAAACTAAGGTTTATTTTCCAGACAGCAATTTAAAAAGTCCAGGTTCTTTTAAACATTGAACTTAGTGAACATTCACCAAGTGATAAATTGAAAGATCTATTAACATGCTCAAATCTTGAAATTTGAGACTATTAGTATCAGTATCTATTTAATATTAATAAACTTAATTGTATTTACACTGCACATCATACAACCGAGAATAACCTTGACTTCTTTATTAAATGCAATTGGGATTATTTACATTTTATTTGGCAAATTTGCTGGGATATATTGCATAAAAATTGGTTAAGAATATCTAAAAATAAAATAAATAACAAAAATACATTTATTATAATTATAATAATAAATTTTTAAAATTGGCCTAATTTGTAACTTGCCGGGTTATTCAAATCAACAAGGCAAAATTAATGATTATAATTTTATAGAAGAATAGCCATTATTCATTTTCTTCATGACAACTATAAAATTATTCGTAGCTAGAATGTCTGAATATTATTTCTAGATATCCCTCTTATCGCCCCAATATTTTTTTATTAAACTCTACTTATTGTCATTATTTGTTATTTTCAACTAGTATTCATTCTTAATATATATTGACATAATAGTTGCCCATTAAAATGTTTACTGTAAAAGATCATTTAGTATGGCTAAGTAAAAAGTATTCAAATGACTCTTTTGAAATTGATCAAAGCAGCACATTTTGAACAAAATGTGAATTCAAGTTTTTTTTTTTGTTTTGTCTATGAGAAGATATGTTAAAATAAATATCATTAGAGAAATAATATAATACTATGATAATAAATCACACCCCTAATGCATGGTAGTTTACTTAAGGAATCTAATAGGAAGATTAAAAGAAATGCCAACCGGACTTTGTTTGTATTTCTTAAATAACTGTATTTTGAATTATTTTGCATTTTTGTTATTATTCTAATTTTACACAAAGTTGCAAATGCTATGGTTGTGTTTTTTTTAATGAACTTCAGAGTATGGACCTTTGTGGGTACATAAAGAACAATTATTTACTTTACCATTTGCTCCTGAATTGACCGCTTAAGGTCTGCATACATTAAATGTACAACAATATTAAAGCATCGACAGCAATTAATGTCATAAGCCATTTTGTAATTAGTGGTTTATCATTTTTTTAAGACATATAC
Organism: Riptortus pedestris; assembly: GCA_019009955.1. Lineage (NCBI taxonomy): Eukaryota > Metazoa > Arthropoda > Insecta > Hemiptera > Alydidae > Riptortus > Riptortus pedestris. The sequence continues at coordinate 80,783,258 of CM032233.1, forward strand.
AAACCATTATGAAATGGGTAGCGCTTAGATTTATGAGAATAATAGCATACCATGTGACCTCTCAAACGCCTGTTAAGATTCTAAGCAACCACTTTCTAAGTAGGTGCAAAGAAAGTTTTCCTTCTAAAAGAACAAACGTGTGATGCTCCCCGACTCCAAGGTGCATGCCTTAAAACTAATAAAGTTAAACAGCCTTAGTTGCTAATTATGTACAAGGTATGACATCTTCCCAGAATAAAATGGAAAAAAAAACCAAAAAAAAAAAAACCTGTGGGTCGCCACCACAAAGTTATGTATTTACATAGTAGCACACTCTTTTGGAGATTAAGATTCATCTTCATTACTTTTTGGAATAGATCACTGGACATGGCTCCTACATTTAAATTTCACAGATTAACCTTATTCTCTATAAATCACAGTTCTAGACTACTTTTATCACAAATTGGAAGAGAACAGATTGTGTTTACTCCAATAACTTACCATAAGAATACTTATTTTCTGTATTGGAATACCTACCTTTGACCCACTATGAGATTAGAGAGAATTTTAGATTTGTCTTTCTTTTTCGCAAATAAAGGTAAAAAAAAAAATAAATATGCTGTTGGACACCTTCAAATGTGTTCTGATCACAAAATAATCTCTTTATCTTTCCCCAAAGAAATTGCACGATGATCGCTTCAGAAATCCCTAATACATTTTATTAAATTTGATTAAAACAACAAAAGGCGATAGAAGAACTCTTCCTCCTCTTGTCCATCCCTTCCAGGAGCGACACAACCGTAGTTTATGGACAATTTTAGGGATTGCAGCAAGGTACTACAATGGAATAGCTAAATACTTTCAAGAACCAATTTAAAAATAAATCAAATTATTTTGTCTCGTATGAAATATGACTATTTTTGATAATTAAAGAGCCAATTAAAACGAATGTAGGCAGGCTTTCCTAAGTAACTTCGACTTGACCTCATGGAAAATAAATTGTCTTCTAACAAACTTTGGCTATCAGCTTCAGAGTCTTATAATAAAACATAGAGCTAATTTTCTGTATTTCTCCAACTGTCTTCTTTAGGTTAATTTAATGTTAAATTACTGAAAGTATTTAGGTTTTTGAAAGGATCGAATGTCTGAATTCATTATAGAAAGTCCGAAATAATTTATTGAAATTTTCTTTGGGAACACATTTTGAGTATACTTTGCGTTTCGGAAATGTAGAATATTTGGTAGTCTATATTTAAAGGATTATTTGCATTTTTATTGGATTTATTGCTATTTTTATGGAAATGAACCAAAGCAATTGATTGGTTTATATATCGACTGGTAAGAAGAATTTATGCAATTTTTAGCACATAATTAGGTGCAATTAAGCAATAGAAATTTATTTAGTGACGGACTTATTAAATAAATTCCTTAGTTCCACCCTGGCTAGAAAAGTGTGGTAACCAGTAGATAACCTGTCCCAATTAGCTATAGTAGCATAAAGTGGACGTAAATAAATAACAAATAAATAAGGTGCCATTATTTCGATTTTCTAAATGAAAACGTATTTTTTTATACGATTAATTATTTTGTAGTTGGTTGACTGAAAGGACTGACTTAAATTAAGATGGTATACTGGAGCCTTTAATTAAAATTTAGAATTGATTAGGAGGAGCGATTTACTGAATTTGCAATTGATTGATAAAAATGATTGAACGGTTTGTTGACGGAACTTCGAAATGATCGATTGTTTTTTCCATTGATTGAGAGAACGAATAGTAGAATTTTTAAAGTAATAAATAATTAATTGGATATTCAGAATTTCCGTTTCAAGGATTGATTTTTAATGGAAACAATGACAACGCCTGGTAATATTGTTGGAATGATTTATTTAATTTTCCATTTTTTGTTTTGTTTTAATGTTTCTGATAGATTGGTTGCTATGATCAATTTGCAGTAAGTATTTTTAAAAGAAAAGTATTAGAATGGTGGAAAGTTTATTAATTTTGGTTCTTACTACTAACTAAAATATTTATTAATTTTGTATTAATTTGTGTGTGATTACGTTGTTAGTGTTTTGATTGAATGTTTGAATTTCATTTAAATATTTCAATTAATATTATGAAATGGTTATTTGATATTTTAGTAGTTCATCAGGCGACAACGGTCCAGTTATTTAAAGGGCCATTTCAATATTTTATTCTTGATAAGCCGTATTTTCTTGCTAATACTCGTAAAAAGGTGGTTATAACAACTTAATATAATACATATCTTTATATAATGTATGTAATTATCAGACCTAAACGTGACGTAGTATTTGTCGTGGTGCGACTTAAATATACATGCATTTTTGTTCTAATGAAACTTTTTAAGTATTTTAATAGATTTGACTAAAAAATTAATCCGCTATTGAGGCTGTACTCGTGGCGTGGAATTCATAAAATGATGGCTTTAATTTTAAGTCCTGTTTACGTAGGGTTCATACAAAGAGAGAAATACAGAATGAATATGTGATAGCATCTGGAAGGTATTGTAGCAGTTTACAATAGTAGTAGTAAATACAGTTTATCGGGCGAAGTCATATAAGGTTATACACGCTGTGATAGTTTGTACCTATCTCATTATGCTTAGTTTACGCATCTCCTTTGCAATGGACAATTTTAAAAATATATTTTTCATAAATACTGAATGAAACTTTAACGTATCGTTTGTAAAATAGGATATCCGTTGCGTAAAATTCGAGTATTGTTAAGTTGACCTTGACGAACCGACGTTATGACTGAGGGGCATTAATAGCCTCGGCTAAGCTTTACGACGTCTCCAGCCTTTTGTTCCCTTTTACGACGTGCCTGTATCTCTCTCAAAAAAATGAGTTAAGGGCCCTACACATTGTATTTCCTCTTAAGACTTGGCATATTTTTTAATACATGTGGTGGAATTTGTTTGATTATTTAATATTTCAGAAATTGGATAAAGATACAGTCAATGATAGAAAACTAAAGATAATTCGGTAGGGATATCAACGCAATTATTTGATGTGAGGGTTGTCTAGAATAGTCTTGTGAGTGAATAATAAAATATAAAGGGTCAATTCATTTTACAATGAATTTATTGAAATGTAAGCATATAATTTAAAGTTTCTTAAAATAAAACATTTGTAAATTTTTTTATAATTTTTAAGGAATTGTTTTAGAGAAATTAAACATCAATCGAAGAGTATTAATGATGTCAGTATAAATAAATAAATAAACTTGAAAGCATTAAAGTGGACATTTTGTCTTTTGTTATTTTGGCGTTAGAATTCAATGTAGAATTTGTGTAATTATATCTGTAAAACGTAATGATATATTCTGTGCGAAATTTGTGCATTGGTTGAAGTTATGATGTGAGATATTCGTACTTAAAATTTATTAGATTTATTTTATCAAATCGCATGGCTATTGTTTAATTGAATTTAGACTGTAAACGGTTTTATTGTCTCTTTTTTTTCCAGTTTAACTTGGATCGTTAGAAGGTTGCAATAATGCAGAATAGAAGCTTTGTTATGTGACGTTTACAATCGAGCATTGAAGACCCAAGGTTTGTCTTCTTACTCGTACCTCTATATTGGGAGCAACCTACTTCTTCCAAGCGAATCTAATTATGACATCCCTGTAAAAATTAATGTTCACAAAGATAAAGATTAAGTATTTATTTTATTCAGAAAAAATATTCCGTTGTTTTTTATTTATGTAATTTCTTTGTTTGAAGAATCGTTTGAAATATATAACATATTGCTTCCTGTGTGCGTGTATAAGGGCCGAATGGAATTAGTCGGGTATAAATATAAAAATTACGTGTCAGATTTCGAGAGAATTATTTTTTTCTGTAATTAATAAGTCGGTAGTTGAGAATTGGGGGAGGGTCATGTAAAAGGGTTAGAATTGGAATATAACAGTGAGCTGGTGTGAGTTTAGAGCGAGTCAGAGAGAGCGTCGATTGGCGGGAGGTGTAGTAACCTCTGTACTTGCGTTCCCTGTGTCAGCTAATGGAACTCGCCGCGTACTAATAATGGCGGCGCCCATACTACGCTGGAAGAAAGTTTCAGATTCGACCGGCCCACAACCTAGGCCCAGGCATGGGCATCGCGCTGTCGCTATTAAAGATCTTATGGTCGTTTTCGGCGGAGGAAACGAGGGCATAGTCGACGAGCTTCACGTTTATAACACAGGTAATGCTCACTTATTTATCAAAGCGATAATGGCGCTTTCTTGTTTTCAAACCACTTTAGGAGGGATTTATATACAGCTCCATTTCCATTTACCGCCTCTTTTAAACGTATATTTTGTTCCAAATGTGTTATTTATCGTCGAATTTCGTGAAAAATAAATTATGAATAGTGATTTGCAGCATTGTCATCATGTAAACATTGGTTGTTTATGTTGTCTAGCCCGTTGTTTAATCTGTACTTCCTTTGCCCGCTCTAATGTTAGCGTGACTTCAAAAGTGGAAGGAAAAGTAGTTTTAATAGTCAGAATTTGTTTATTATATTTATAAAATATAATTAGTTGTCAAATCTGTTATCAAAATAGGACTAATTAATTCATGCGTCTTGCTTCATAGTTTTCTGTTTCCATAACCTCCTCGAATCGGTTAAAAGTGAAAAAAAAAACGAACGCATATTAAAAGTGGTCGAAATAAACTAACCTAGTCCAGATAAATGCTGTACATTAGAAATGATTGTTATTATAGTGCAATAATGGAGTTCTGCCCACAGAGCAGTAACATTTATTAATAAATTAAATTCGTGTTTACTATAATTTGCGAACTTCCTAAATTTCTTTTCACTATTTCGTATTTTCTCTAACCCAAATAATGTACAATATTATATTTCTTTGAATTGAATAGCCAAAAAGGGAGTGAATAACCCTACATTTTACTACATCAATAAAATTTAGTTTATTAAAGTTTCAAAGTCCTAGGGTAACCTTTACATTGTTAGTATGTCTAGCCTATTCATTGTGATAAATGGAAACCTGCTAGTAGTTTTATGTTACAGAGATTAGGGCTGAGGTATACTGAAAATTACAATGTTTTAAATACTTTATTCTTTTATTCATTTATTTTTATCCTTTTTTTTTTCTTTCAAAAATTTAGTCCTGCAGACATTATATTTGTTTGGAGATGGTTTAGATATATATTATTGCTCTGAGATATCTGTATGTGATTTTATTAAAAATGGTTTTATTACCGTCTAGAGTTTGACCAGGATGGAGGAATTATGTCGTCTAAATAAAATTTAGTCTTAGTTTTTAAAGCATTATTTAAGCCTCAAAAATGCCATAATTTTGTTTATCTGATATAATTTATTTTTTAAATATTTCCAATTTGAAAAAAAAAATTATTGGACATTTGTATTTTGTTTAAATTTTTATTTTGGACCAGAATAAATTTATGGAAATTTTATCTATATTTATTTGGAACTGTATATTGGTGAAATGAGTTACTGGTGAATCTCACTAATATATCGACAACCTCTTAATTCTTCTAACAACTGCTTCAGAATTTTCCTGAGAACAGATCATTTCCCATTACAGGTATAATATTTCTTAGGGGAAAAATATTAATTTTTCCTTTTTAGTTTTGTTTTAAGAGTGGAGTATTAATTAAGTCATAAGAAAAAAGGCTGCACCTGGCATCATTATTTTGTATTGAGTGTGTTAAGCTTTATTATGAATCCACACCATTATCATGATTTAAGGGCCATCCATGTCTTGTAGTTGTAGCCATTGTGCTCTTTAGGAAGCTGCTCTCTTCCTATGCTTCCTTAAGGTGTTTGATGTCTTCAACAAATAATTTTCTCACCTTCCCTCTTCTTCTATATAACTTCCTTCGAGTATATTTGTGATGAAACTGTTGTGGTTTATGATATGCCCAAGAAGTTTCACCCTCCTTTTTTCCATGTTCTAATAAGACCTTCTTTCAATTACTGTTCTCTAACGAGAGTCCAAAAAGGACTTTGTAAATATTTTTTTCATATTCATGTACAACTCCATGCATTATGTAGTAATTCACAATTTCACGGCCCTGTACTGTATTGATGGTACTAACAAAGTACATTGCCAGAGATTAATATTTTAATAATTCTTTATATTTGAGAGAACAAAATTAAAAAAAAAAAATTGTTGGAATCATTACAATTCTTAAAACTAGCTAGTGTTGTACACTATTGCACGCCTGCATCTAAAAGAGCTAAACATAATAAGACTAATTTTTAAATCATTATATTAAACTCATCTGTAATCATGTATAATTGATGTTTTAAGGTTTTTATTATTTCAGATGAAATTTCTGTCTTTCTGTTTTGTCTGCCTTTCTTGAAATTCATATTTCTTTTCCTAATGGCTCAGGATGGATTTGACGCCAAAAAATAAAATCTGTTAAATGACAGTTTTTTTTTCTCAATATGTTTGTAAGAATGAAATAAAATAGATTATAGAATAAAATGTAATATTCTTCATGACTTGTACCATTTTTATTCCGTAAACATAGTTTGTTATGCTGTCTACCTAGTTTTTTAATGTGCACTTCCTTTGCCTGAGTGACTTCAAATCGAGAACGAAACGCTTTTAATGCTTAGAATTGGTCGATGATATTTAAAATAAAAAATAAGTAATTGCCAAAATGGGACTAATTAATTCATAAGTCCCTACCCATTACTTTGTTTCTAGTAACTTCTTAAATCTTTAAAAAAAAAAACAACCAACAAACAGACAGAATTTAAAATTTTTCAAAATAAACAAGTTAATATTTTCTTAAACGCTCTACAGCAGACAGATGCAGTATTTCTTCTTTAGAAAATTGTAGAATAGTGCATTTATTGTTGCCCACTGAGCAGTATTATTCTGTCATAAATTTGTTTTAGCTAAAATTGTGTATTATTGAGCTATTACAATTTATTTTCAATATGATATGTTTTGTTTTTTCCAAACGATTTATAATATACATATTTCTGTTGATTGAATTGCCTTGAAATAAAACTTGTTATTATAATAGTAATAAATTTTCAGCTACATAATTAAATTTTAGTTTATTATTTTTTTAAATTTCATGAGCAAATATTTTAAAAAAAAAGAGTTACCTTTACGCTATTGTACTGGTTAGTCTATTCATTATTATATGAATTTGTGACATCTGAATAACAGCTAGTGGTTTTGTAGTACAGATATCACCACTGAAGTATGCTGACAATTCCTATGTTAAGATGCCATACTCATTTTAATATTTTAAACATTTTTTTTTAAAACAATTTTTTTATATTTTTCTGTATAATTAATGATTGTTGGCGTAGTCGTGCATACAATGAATATCCATTGAAGAAATATTGCATGAGATATTTTTCTGTGAGTTATACAATACATAAATTCATAACCCAATTTTCTAAAGATAAGTACAAAAAAAAAAAAAAATGTATCTGGTGCTGTTGAGAGCGTTTATGATAGATATTTCAATTTTTTTATTTTTTGGCAACAGAAAAGAAAAACTTTTTTGCTATCAGATCCCCCAACAATATCGATTAACATTTCCACAACAAACTTTATAATTATTTTCTTGTATACTTGACAATACGAAATTCCCGTAGACTATAGGAATAGCGCAAAATCGATTTTGTTTTAAGCTTAACTGTCTGAAGAGAAATATAAAATAATATATTACTTTTTATGTACCATTTTAGATATGGGTAGTCATTTTATAATGAAAAAAAAAAATTATGGCTCCGAGTCTGATTCATGGAGTAATTGAAAACTGGCAGTTTCTGCCCTCTATTATTTTTTTCCTTTGCAACCAAAGAATTTATGAGGCGTAATAAATAAAAGATGACAAAAGTATTAAATCTTATTTATATTTGTATGTGTGAGATGCCATTATCAGAGATGAGGTTTATCAGTTGATTTATGATATGGATAGGGGGAAAAAAAAAATTCCATCAAAATGGGGGGGAAAGCGACTATTTCACCATACATAAAAATCTGATGTAGGAACCACATAAATTCTTTGTGCTCCTAATAAATGAAATAAAATAAACAAAATATTGGCTACACTTCATTTAAAGATGAAAAAATCTCATTGTACATAAATTGTATGGGTTATGTAAGCTAAACAAATTTCCCACGTGCTGGTATGGCACACTAGTCATTTCATCTCACCATACATTCTTTATTTCTTTGTAAAAATCGAATGGGAAGAAGGAGTGGGGCTTACTGAAGTCTGAAAAAAAGAAAAAACGAATTATTCGCACAAATATATGAGCTACAAAAAAATGTATAGAACAAAAATTGTAGACTAGTAGAATATTTTGAATATTTCAATCCCCCTCTAAAGCCGCCGATTTTCAGCCATCAGTGAATAGTGAAGCGTAAAACTATAAAATCCTAATATCTCTGTTAATACTCATTATACGGGAAATATGTATAGAACAATATAAATGATAATAAATTTAATTTCCAATATGATTGTTTCTATACAATTTTTCGCCCGATGTATAGTAAGAGAGGTATGTCGAGTTTTCGACATTCCTTCCCTTTAAACCCCCCCCCCCTCCCCCTTTGTCCGATTTCAGCCGTTAACGAACTTGAACGGACCTCATTTTCGTCATCTCCTAGGTAGAATCGATGGACATTTGAAGAACAATTTCGAAAATCGCGTCATGAAAACGACCTCAATATCTGATTTCCCTTAAGGGAAATCTGCTCTATGTGACAACATTTATAGGTAATTAAATTTACAATAAGGTACGAGGTGTTTTACAATTTTTCGATCCGACGTATAATAACGAAGATATTTAAAATTTTTCGAAATTCACCCCATTAAACCTCCCCCCCCCTTCCTCTCCACTGGTCCGATTTATGACTTGTACAAACTTGATCTTTGCAATAAAATACAATGTTTCGATCCAACTTATAATAACTGAGATATTTCTTTAACTGAGAAAAAATTATTTTACGAACCGAGATATTTCGAATGATTTTAGGATCTCTTCTCCTCATTCTATAACATTCCAATCTCGTATTTAAGCTAGATAAAATTAATGAAGGAATCCGCTTTTAAAATAATTATTTCTAGATTAAATGCATCGGACCAGCAGGATGAGGGTTAATACTCTCCAAAAATACCCAATCTGAAAATAATTAATTCTAGCTTAAACAAAATGTGTATGAACTTCGTCCGGACTCCGGACCTGCAGAGGGGAAGATAAAAACATTCCAAAATCTCCATTAATATCTTAATTATATCTGGTTTGAATACGATGTATTAATATGATCGGACCAGGAGGGGAAAGGGTAAAAACATTCCCAATATTTGCATTCATATAATAATTGTATATTGTTTGAATACGAAGTATGGATATCATCCGGGCTAAGTGGGGTGCGCTAAAAACATTCCAAAACGTCCGTCACGCAGGGGCTGCATAAACTAAGCCGATTTCCCTCGCGAAGGTTAACAATAGATAAATCTACTTACTGGTAAGACAACACAACAGTGAATATTAAGTGAATAAGTACAAGGGGTAATAAGAACTCTTTCCCCTCCCAAAGGTAAGCGTCTGAAATGTGAAAAAACAGGTCTGCTAACCTCTCACCGGAAGCAGTTACCGAAATATATCAGAATATAACATACTAATTTTATTGAAAACTATGTACTAAAACTAGTGCTGTAATTTGTAATGATTCAGAATCATTTTCATCTCAATTACTCAAATTTTAGTAATCAAAGAATAAAAAAAGCACGAGGGGTCAACAGAACATATTTGCATTGCTCACAAAGTAAATGTTCAATGAAAACAAAATATGCTATTTAACCTTGTAATGAAGTGGTTCATGATTTAACAGCTTATTGTTAATATGACATGAATAGAAATGGGGGTTTGCTGAAGGCTCAAAGCTAGAAAATGCAAATACCTTGGTTAATATAGATAGAGAATAAATGTATATAATACTATTTATAAATCATTGAATGTGAAATAAGATCGGTTCTATACAATTTTTTGATCCGACTTCTAGTAACGGAGATATTTCGAAAATCGAAAATCCTCCTATCTAGTCTCCCCCTCCCACTGGTCCAATATCAGCCATTAACGAACTTGATCTTTATTTTTAAATAAAACGTTTAAATATCGTGTTTGGTCACGATCAAACAAAAATTGCGACCGCTAGCGCGTTAACAGACAAATATAATATTAATATAATAATTTTATCTTGTTTTAATAGGAAGTATGGATATCGTAGGACCATGATGGGGGGAGGGGGATATCCTAAAAATTCCTGTTCATGTAATTATAATAATTTGATCGTGTTTTAATACGAAGTATGGATATCGTAGGACCATGGTGGTGGGAGAGGGATATCCTAAAAATTTCTGTTCATGTAATTATAATAATTTGATCGTGTTTTAATACGAAGTATGGATATCGTAGGACCATGGTGGGGGGAGGGGGATATCCTAAAAATTTCTGTTCATGTAATTATAATAATTTGATCGTGTTTTAATACGAAGTATGGATATCGTAGGACCATGGTGGGGGGAGGGGGATATCCTAAAAATTTCTGTTCATGTAATTATAATAATTTGATCGTGTTTTAATACGAAGTATGGATATCGTAGGACCATGGTGGGGGGAGGGGGATATCCTAAAAATTTCTGTTCATGTAATTATAATAATTTGATCGTGTTTTAATACGAAGTATGGATATCGTAGGACCATGATGGGGGGAGCATGATATCCTAAAAATTCCTGTTCATGTAATTATAATAATTTGATCGTGTTTTAATACGAAGTATGGATATCGTAGGACCATGATGGGCGACGGTAAAAATATCCTAAAAAACTCTGTTCATGTAATACTAATAATTAATAATAATTATATCGTGTTTTAATACGAAATATGGATATAGTAAGATCGTGATTGGGGGGGGGGGATATCCCAAACATTTCTGTTCTTGTAATTCTAATAATTAAAATTAATACTTTTTTTTAAATTTTTTTATAATAATCCTTAATTGAATAACTTGAATTTTTGCAAGATAATTCGTAGTGTTCCTTCTGACCACTGCAATTTACAAAAAGAAACATAAAATAAAAAGTTCTATTTAAGTAGAGGATTGTTGAAGTGCAATTGACTAATAGTAGGCAGTCATATTGCAATTTAGTGATAACAGTTATTTTAAATAAATTACAAATTTAAGAGATCTTATGAGCTAATAATATTAACAAGTACAGACTTTCTTATGATTATTTAATATGATTAGAGGTAGAATAGGGATTAAGATAAAGGTGTTACATGTCTTTAGCCTAGCCTGCTGGGTATTGATTCAGTCAGTTTCTTGATTTAGAGTAAGATGTGCTTCGTTCGTTTGTGTACGTACCTTGCAGTGCTTTGTTTGTTATAATTACCTATTTCATTGATGAGTGGGTTGTTTTTGTGTTTGCAAGATTTGAAAAATTTAGTGGTTAGTTTACGGATATATGTCTTTACCATTGGTAAGTTTGAAATTTGATGTAATTTTCTTATACTTGTATGATAGGGAAGATTATACACAATTCTCAGGCATTTGTTTTGAAATATTTGTAGTTTTCTTAAATTAGTGTTTGATTTATAGCTCCATACGGGGCAAGCATATGGTAATACTGATCTGATGCAGGCTTTGTATAACATTAGTTTATTCACAGGGCTCAGTTTCGATTTACGATTAAAGTATGGGTAAATCTGGCAAATAACTTTGTTACCTTTATCACACGTTTTATTTATGTGTTCTGTGAATGTTAGTCCTTTGTCTAACGTCACCCCTAAATATTTAATATATTTCGACCATGATATAGGATTATTGTCAAAGTTGGATTGCTCTGGAATTTTCGGTCTTCTTTTTGTAAAAATAATAGCTTGTGTTTTTGCTTTATTGACTTTGATTCTCCAATTAGTAAAAAATTTGGATAATTTGTTGAAGCTACTATGGAGTCGATTAATTATTGTATCTATTCTGTAGGAAGACGTGTATCGTCTGCAATGAGGGATAAAGTCGTATTTATAGTTTTTGGAATGTCGTTGATATAAATAATAAAGAGAACTGCACTAAGTGCAGATCCTTGAGGTAGGCCCGCCTCCATTTTCTTTGGTCGATGAATAGGAGTTATTTATTTTGGCACAAAATGTTCTATTGGTGATATATGATACAAAATGAACAGTTTGGTTTCAGAAGTAAACACAGCACAACTAAACAATTAGCAAGACTAATAGACGCCATTACCGAAGGCTATAATAATAAAAAACATACAGGACTCTTGGTTCTAGACATTGAGAAAGCGTTTGATACAGTCTGCCACGAAGGGCTTATATACAAATTAAATGAATTAAAGTTCCCCCCTTATTTTATAAAACTTATTAAAAGAAATACTAATTTTATCTTCTTTTACTACGAAGTATGGATATCGTAAGATCATAATGAGGGCGGGGAAAAATATCCTAAAAAATTCTGTTCTTGCATTTCCAATAATTAATAATAATGATATCTTGTTTTAATACCAAGTATGGATATCGTAGGATTTTGACGGAGGGGGAGGGCAGTGTAAAAATATCCTACAAATTCCTGTTCATGTAATTCTAATAATAAATAATAATTTTATCTTGTTTTAATACGAAATATGGATATCGTATGATCATGATTGGGGGGGGGGGGGGTTGTAAAAATATCCTAAACATTTCTGTTCTTGTAATTCTAATAATTATAATTAATAATAATTATATATTGTTTTAATACGCAGTATGGATATCGTAGGACCATGATGGGAGGGGGGGGGGATATCCCCAAACATTTCTGTTCTTGTAATTCTAATAATTATAATTAATATTTCATCTCAATTACTCAAATTTTAGTAATCGAAGAATAAGCCCGGGGAGTCAACAGAACATATTTGCATTGCTCACAAACTAAATGTTCAATGAAAACCTAATTTGCTATTTAACCTTGTAATGAAGTGGTTCATGATATAACAGCTTACTGTTAATATGACATGAATAGAAATGGGGGTTTGCTGAAGGTTCAAAACTAGAAAATGTAAATATCTTGGTTAATTTAGATAGAGAATAAATGTATATAATACTATTTATAGATCATTCAATTTGAAATAAGATCGGTTCTATACAATTTTACGATCCGACGTCTAGTAACGGAGATATTTCGAATATCGAAAATCGTCCTATCTAGTGCCCCCCGCCCTCTCACTGGTCCGATATCAACCATTAACGAACTTGATCTATATTTTTACATAAAACGTTTAAATATCGAGTGTTCGTAAGATCATAATGGGGGTGGGGTAAAAATATCCAAAAAAATTCTGTTCTTGCATTTCCAATAATTAATAATAATGATATCTTGTTTTAATACGAAGTATGGATATCGTAGGATCTTGATGGAGGGGGAGGGCTGTGTAAAAATATCCTAAAAAGTTCTGTTCATGTAATTCTAATAATTAATAATAATTATATCTTGTTTTAATACGCAGTATGGATATCGTAAGACCATGATTGTGGGGGGGGGGGGTAAAAAAATCCCAAACATTTCTGTTCTTGTAATTCTAATAATTATAATTAATAATAATTTTATCTTGTTTTAATACGAAATATGGATATCGTAGGATCATGATGGAGGGGGGGGGGGTAAAATATCCTAAACATTTCTGTTCTTGCAATTCCAATAAAAAATAATAATTTTATCTTGTTTTAATACGAAATATGGATATCGTAGGATCATGATGGAGGGGGGGGGGTAAAATATCCTAAACATTTCTGTTCTTGTAATTCTAATAATTATAATTAATAATAATTTTATCTTGTTTTAATACGCAGTATGGATATCTTAGGATCATAATGGGGGGGGGGGGTTAAAATATCCTAAACATTTCTGTTCTTGTAATTCTAATAAAAAATAATAAATTTATCTTGTTTTAATACGAAATATGGATATCGTAGGATAACGATGGGGGCGGGGGATATCCTAAACATTTCTGCCCTTGTAATTCTAATAATTATAATTAATAATAATTATATCTTGTTTAAATATGAAATATGGATATTGTAGGATCATGATGGGGGGGGGGGGAATTTCCAAGATTTTGTTCTTGTAATTCTAATAATTTTATCTTGTTTTAACACGAAATATGGATATCGTAGGATCATGTGGGGGGGGGCGGTGGAAAAAATATCCTTAGTATTTCTGTTCTTGTAATTTTAATAATTTTATCTTGTTTTAATACGAAATATGGATATCGTAGGATCATGATTGGGGGGGGGGGGGTAAAAATATCCTAAGCATTTCTGTTCTTGTAATTATAATAATTATAATTAATAATTATTTTATCTTGTTTTAATACGAAATATGGATATTTAAGGTCATAATGGGGGAGGGGGGGGGTTAAAATATCCTAAACATTTCTGTTCTTGCAATTCCAATAAATAATAATAATTTTATCTTGTTTTAATACGAAATATGGATATCGCAGGATCATGATTGGGGGGGGGGGTAAAAATATCCTAAGCATTTCTGTTCTTGTAATTCTAATAATTATAATTAATTTTATCTTTTTTTAATACGAAGTATGGAAATTGTATTCAACCTCGTAACCATCTCCAGTACTTCTCCAGCGACCATAACTTTGGAATTTCCAATGGAATGCCCTACTGTTATGGGGTATTCTTGTAGAAAATCAAATCCAAAAGCGAGTTTGTATCGGTGAATCATTCGTTTTGGCCCATCCTTTAGCCGTAAAATGCACAAATCTTTATTTCAGGGATGGCACACCAACTCTCAAGTTTCATCCGTTTATATTTATTCACTTAACATTCATGGTAGTGTTACCCGTATGTATATCTATCTATTGTAAACCTTCGCGTGGGAAATCTGCCACTGAATATTGCCGTTGGTGTTGTGTTACCAGCATGTAGATTTATCTATTATTAAACTGCACGAGGGAAATCTTAGTTTGCGCTGCCCATGCGTGACGGACTTTTTGGGAGTCTGGCCCACCGGCCCGAAGGCCCTTCGGAAAATACAATACAGGTTCGGGTTTTTCAAATGGAGCTTCAGTTAATTCAAAATACACATCAAACATTAGTTGATCAATAAAACCACAGTAGAATTTGTTCAATTGTTTTTATTTTACCTGTTGATGTTTGTTTACTGGCCCGCCAGCCGGTGCGTCCTTTCTTAAGACAAAGCGCTCAGGGGTCGCAGCGGCTCTGCTTCTGACTCACAATATTTTCTAAAATTCTGGTATTGTATGACGTCAACAAGGAATATAATGTTGCCTCAGTTGGAAGCCATCATAAAAAGGCATGAATTAATAGCTAGCTCATCTCCACCCTTGACCAGAAAAAGAGGCTCTTCAAAATGTGCAAGGCGTGTTACTATATCACAATTGACTAGTTCAAGTGAATGTGGTTCACCATCATTAGTCATCTAATATGGGAAAAACATATTCTATTTCTTATTTATATTATCTTGTCACAAATAATATATTCATTAAGCCGAGGTGGACAAGTCAAGTAAAGCTTCATTTTAATATAAACTAGTCTGCATTAAAATATTTTCACCCTAAATGTTTGCTAAAAGATGACTATTGAATCCACGAAAAAGTGCAAAAAAAAGTTAACAAAGAGGTATATATATATATATATATATATATATATATATATATATATATATACAGTAGAGCGTCGTTTATCCGAACGTCAAGTATCCGAAACGTCAATTATCCGACCGCGCTTTGGAAAGTTTTTTTTTTTTTTTTTACCTACATATTTCAATTTGCATGCTGTATTATATACAGAATGAAGAAGTTGAAAATTTCAAGAATATGTATTCTTTGAAGCAATGCCCTGTTTAGAGCGTGAATAACTTTTTAGCAGAACGGAAAAGCCTGGGTTCCCTCCTTTTGTGTTCGCGGGACTGACTGAGCCCTACCGTTCGGGGAATCAGAGCTTCTTTCTGTTTCCCTGAAATGGAAGTCTACTCCGCGGCTGGAAACGCGGGATGTCAGCCTTCCGCCTCTCCCACTCTTTTTGCAGGTCAGTTCTAGACAACAGTTCATGCGGAAGTATGTATTTTAATATGTAATATGTAATTGTAATGATGAATACAAAGTGTTTTATACAAGTATCCTATTTTCTTAAAAAAACTAGTTATCCGAACAAATCGATTATCCGAACGTGCGCGATCACAATTAGTTCGGATAAACGACGCTTTACTGTATCTATATATATATATAAAATTGTAACCTCTGTCTGTACATTGATTTTTTTCACGAAATTTCACGATAACTTTTCGTTTCACATGTCATAGACACCATAACTACATTTTGTTTCTTTCGTGTCTGTTTGTTTGTTTGTTTGTTTGTTTATTTGTTTGTTTGTTTGTTACCTTTTCACGCATAAACGGCTGAACCGAATTTTATGAAACTTGGTATGTATATTACTACTAGCCCAACTTAGACTTTAGGCTATATTAATATTCTCTAAGACGAACAGGAGTGGGGGTTATAAGGGAGGCCTGAAATTAAAAATAGCGATATTTCGATTCCTATTGCTTTTTCAGCAAATATGCACATAACAAAAGTTGTTTATTTTGTAATTTAAAGTAACTTTTGTTATATGCACTTTTGACGTATACGGAAGCATAAATGAGTTATACGCTATAAACTAAAGCGGGAGTCCACAATTTTATTTGGCATTAAAGACTAAACCGAATTAAACCAAACTCGGTATGTGAATTAGTACTAATGCCTTCATTATAATAAGCCATACTAATATTTCTAGGGACGGGCAGGAGTGGGGGTTATAAGGGAGGCCTGAAATTAAAAATAGCGATATTTCGTTTCCTATTGCTTTCTCAGCAAATATGCACATAACAAAAGTTGTTTATTTTGTTATTTAGAGTAACTTTTGTTATATGCACTTTTGCCGTATACGGAAGCATAAATGAGTTTATACGCTGTAAACTAAAAGCGGGAGTCCACAATTTTATTTGGCTCTAAAGACTAAACCGAATTAAACCAAACTCTGTATGTGAATTAGTACTAACGCTTTCATTATAATAAGCCATACTAACATTTTTAGGGACGGGCAGTGGGGGTTATAAGGGAGGCCTGAATTTAAAAATAGCGATATTTCGTTTCCTATTGCTTTTTCGGCAAATATGAACATAACAAAAGTAGTTTATTTTCTATTTAAAGTAACTTTTGTTTTATTCACTTTTGTCGTATAGAAAAGTATATAAACGAATATACATAAAATCTAAAGCGGGAGCCAACAATTTTGTTGGGCACTAACGACTGAACTTAGCAAAACTCGGTGTGTGGAATTAGCATTAATTCTTCCATGATTATAAATTAAAAATTTAGGTTCAAAGGGAGTGGGGATTATGGATTAGTAAGAGGCTGAAATGAAAAACTCGGTTTTTCTATTTTCTTTTTGTTTTTCGGCAAACATGCACATAACAAAAGTGGTTTACTTTGTTATTTAGAGTAACTTATGTGTGCATTCACTTTTGTCGTAAAATGAAGTAAACACGGGATATACGCTAAAGTCAATTATATATTACTATCATTTAATGGGGTTTTAATAAATGAATACCATGACAAATGATGTTATGTTTTCGTCTTATATGATAGTTCAACGTATGATCGGATTAGTGAGGAATAAATCTTTGTCACCCCCCCCCTCCTCATTTATTTATTTTTCCTAGAAAATAGCTTTGTTATTTATTTCCAATAGAAATATAAACTATAAGAGCATTTCCATTCTTAATTTGTATAATGTACCTTGATGTTATTGAAAACAAATATGTGCTATCATAATAATTAAACGTTAATGGTAATGTTCATTATGACCAATATGCGTAAAAACAATATGCGTATATGATATGATAATTAGGGTACCTCTCTTATTTTAATTCCATCCAGTAGATAAATTATTAAAATAATGTTTTGAATCAATAATTTAAGTAGAAGAATTTTGAGAAGTCTCATGGCGGGAGCGAAGATGAATGATCTTTAGATATTGAGTTACTAATTTCCGTAATGGCATTACTGAAAGTGGTTTCCAGTGTTTTTTCACTATAAATATGTATAATCATTACGTGCAAAAACTTTGCCTAATATTTATATGAGCTCGGATTGGCTTTTGAAAGGAAATATGTTCATTATAGATGATATTTAATTGTAATAAATGCTACCCATGATTATGGTTTGAATTACGAGTATTGAAAAAAGGTGATTCAAAAAGTGTAAAGGGATAGATTAGGAACTTATTTTCATTTATTCTTCAAAACTAAAATTTCTATTATATCAATCCCCTGAAGTTACCCTTCAGGTTGCTATTCGGAAAACCATTACGTCTTGGATGAAGTAAACACATTGAAGTCTCAAAATACGCATCATAGTGTCAAACAATGATTTCCCGGGCATCGCCGGGTACCTTAGCTAGTATATATATATATATACTCGTATATATTAGTTTATATGCATACTTTTGTACAATCGTTACCAAATTACATTCCAATTATATCTTTGCATTTATGCTCGCACTAATTATTACAAGAGATATTTTGTATGTGACCATCCTGGTCTGCTCATATTAATACATCGTATTTCAACTAAAAATAGGGTGTTAACGAAATTAATCTTTAGTTTTGCATTAAACGTTTATATATCGGGTTCGGTAACGATCAAACAAAACTTACAACAGCTAAAGCAGTAACAGTCAAGTATGTATGTATGTATGTGTATGTATATTATATATATATATATATATATATATATCATTTTGAACGGACCTCACTTTCGTCATCAAGGGGTAGGATGGATAGACATTTGTTGAAATTTTTCAATAATCGCGTCATAAGTATAGCCTCAATAGCTGATTTTCCTTAATGGATTATCTGCAAATAAAACCTTTTGGGTTTCGGATCAAAAAATATTTAATAATCAATATTGTTGCAGATGTTAGTAGCAAAAAGTCTTGTTTTGTATATGTTTTTAGCAGAGATATTGGTGTTGTACTCATGAAGCTATTTTCGAGAAATTTCTTCAAATGTCCATCGAACCTATCCAGGAAGTGACGAAAATGAGGTCCGTTCAAAACTGTATATATATATATATATATATATATATATACATATATATATATATATATATAGATCACACACTCTCTCCCCATTTGTATATATATATATATATATATATATATATATATATATATAGACTAGCTCAGATACCCGGCTTCGCCCGGGAATTGATTTGAGCTGAATGGCGATGGTATTGTTTTGGCAAGGATTTACTTTGCACAGTATTTTGACATTTACCCGTCCCAGTGTTTAGGGTTAATACCCGTTAAAATAAAATTAATTTTTTATGTAAGTCTTCACTGTCCTCCAAATTGTCATATTTTCCGTCTCCTGTGCATTATGCATAGATTTCAGTTATTAAGGTCAAAATATTAACATAGATTTGAATTAATTTTTCCAGGTGAGGTATATCATAGTTCAAATTGGATTGAACTTTTAAGCATATCAATATTTCTACGAAAATTACTTGCTCCACACATTGTTCCCGGAGAAACGTACAAAACAAAAGTTAATCTAAATAACAAAGTAAACAACTTTCGTTATGTGCTTGTTTGTCGAAAAACAAATAGACAATGAAATATCGCGAATTTTTATTTCAGGCCTCCCTTATAATCCCCACTCCCGTTCTAACCTAAAAATTTTAATATAGCTTATAATCATGGACGAATTATTGCTGATTGACATACCGAGTTTTTTAAAGTTCGGTTTAATCGTTAGCGCCCAATGAAATAGTTGACTCCCGCTTTAGTTTATAGTGTATATCACCAAAATTGTTGACTTCTGCTATCACTTTTTGGCGTATAACGCCTTTATAATTAGGTATACAAAAGTGTATATAACAAAAGTTTCTCTAAATACCAAAATAAACAACTTTTGTTATGTGCATATTTGCCAAAACCCCAATAGGAAACGAAATATCACTCTTTTTAATTTCAGGCCTCCCTTATAACCCCCACTCCTGCCCGTCCCTAGAAATGTTAGAATGGCTTATTATAAGGAAGACGTTAGTGCTAATTCACATACCGAGTTTGGTTTAGTTCGATTGAGTCTTTTGTGCCAAATAAAATTGTCGACTTCCGCTATCATTTTTAGCGTATAACGCCTTTATACTTAGGTATACGACAAAAGTGTATATAACAAAAGTTACTCTAAATAACAAAATAAACAACTTTTGTTATGTTTATATTTGCCGAAAAACCAATTGGAATCGAAATTTCGCTATTTTTAATTTCAGGCCTCCCTTATAACCCCCACTCCTGCCCGTCCCTAGAAATGTTAGAATGACTTATTATAAGGAAGACGTTAGTGCTAATACACATACCGAGTTTGGTTTAGTTCGGTTGAGTCTTTTGTGTCAAATAAAATTGTTGACTTCCGCTATCATTTTTAGCGTATAACGCCTTTATACTTAGGTATACGACAAAAGTGTATATAACAATAGTTACTCTAAATAACAAAATAAACAACTTTTGTTATGTTTATATTTGCCGAAAAACCAATAGGAATCGAAATATCGCTATTTTTAATTTCAGGCTTCCCTTATAACCCCCACTCTTGTTCGTCTCAGAGGATATTAATATAGCCTAAAGTCTAAGTTGGGTTAGTAGTAATATACATACCAAGTTTCATAAAATTCGGTTCAGCCGTTTATGCGTGAAAAGGTAACAAACAAACAAACAAACAAACAAACAAACAAACAAACATACACGAAAGAAACAAAATGCAGTTATGGTGTCTATGACATGTGAAACGAAAAGTTATCGTGAAATTTCGCGAAAAAAATCAATGTACAGACAGAGGTTACAATTTTATATATATACTAGCTCAGATACCCGGCTACGCCCGGGAATTTATTTGAGGCTGAATTGTGATGGTATTTTTTTGGCAAGGCTTTCCTTTACACAATATCCCAAAGTTTAGAGCTAATACCCGTCGTTTCTGTGGATTTGTTAATAAAAAAAATTGTAAATTCAGGCTTCCCTTATAACCCCCACTCTTGCCCGTTCCTAGAAATGTTAGTAGGGCTTATTATAAGGATGACGTTAGTGCTAATACACATACCGAGTGTTTTATTTAGTTGGAGTTGTGCTAAATAAAGTTTTATTTGAATAATGTGTATAAACGCCTTTATACTTCGGATACGACGATATTGTATTATACAACAAAAGTTTCTCTAAATAAGAAAATAAGCAACTTTTGGTTATATACATATTGCCGTAACCCCAATAGAAACGAAATATTACTATTTTTAATTTCAGACCTCTCTTATAACCCCCACTCCTGCCTGTCCCTAGAAATGTTAGTATGGCTTATTATAAGGAAGGCGTTAGTACTAATTCACATACCAAGTTTGGTTTAGTTCGGTTAAGTCTTTTGTGCCAAGTAAAATATTGGACTTCCGCTATAGTTTTAAGCGTATAACTCATTTATACTTCCGTATACGGCAAAAGTGCATATAACAAAAGTTACTCTAAATTACAAAATAAACTACTCTTGTTATGGGCATATTTGCTGAAAAAGCAATAGGAAACGAAATACCGCTATTTTTGAATTCAGGCCTCCCTTATAACCCCCACTCCTGCCCGTCCCTAGAAATGTTAGTATGGCTTATTATGAGGAAGTCGTTAATACTAATTCACATACCGAGTTTGGTTTAGTTCGGTTGAGTCTTTTGTGCCAAGTAAAATATTGGACTTCCGCTATAGTTTTTAGCGTATAACTCATTTATACTTCCGTATACGGCAAAAGTGCATATAACAATAGTTACTCTAAATTACAAAATAAACTACTTTTGTTATGGGCATATTTGCTGAAAAAGCAATAGGAAACGAAATATCGCTATTTTTAATTTCAGGCCTCCCTTATAACCCCCACTCCTGTTTGTCTCAGAGGATATTAATATAGCCTAAAGTCTAAGTTGGGTTAGTTGTAATATACATACCAAGTTTCATAAAATTCGGTTCAGCCGTTCATGCGTGAAAAGGTAACAAACAAACAAACAAACAAACAAACAAACAAACAGACACGAAAGAAACAAAATGCAGTTATGGTGTCTGTGACATGTGAAACGAAAAGTTATCGTGAAATTTCGCGAAAAAAATCAATGTACAGACAGAGGTTACAATTTTATATATATATAGATATATATATATATTAATAATTATAATTAATGTATTGCTGACGTGTAATGAGAAAATATGGTTATAAATTTTATCGTTTCTGAAATAGAATTATCGTTTATTCATAGAATAAGCTGGGATTCGACAGGATTAGATATTTGTTATTATTATACAACTTATTCTAAAATAATAGTTAATTATTTCCAAAAATCTAATTAGAAATCCCTTATATGTATGTTACATTTTTATTTTTATTAGGAGCGGGCTTTGCAAGTTTTACTTCCTTGTACAAAGTAAAAGAAGTATTGAAACGCAAATATTTTCGGTTTTATCCGTATAGACTTTCCCTGAAGCCACCGACTATTTTCGGGGTGACGTCTGTACTACATATCTCGCATAACTACTAGGGTTTGTGGGATGAAGTTTCACATTTGCGACTGTTTTAAGGTCTAGTTAAGCTCACCTTTTGATCAAAATCAACTAAGGAGGAGAGAGGGATTATAAGGGGCTGGAAATGAAAAATTGAAAATTTCTTCGTACCTATTAGAGATACAACGCATTTGTATAGAATTATTTTTGTTTAATCATTATTAATGATGTTCTATGACATTTTTTGATCCGATTTATAGGAGCCGAAATATATATATATATATATATATATATATATATATATATTTATATATAATTTTGTAATTTAAATGAAGTGCATAAAAAAAAATGTTTGTTTATTCAATGTAATAGGAGTGCAAGGAAGTTATCTAGTGTCCACATCAAATTTTATCAAGGACAGAATATTCGGCCATGCGTGTTGAGGGTGAAGGAATCCTGTGCCATAAAATTCTTATTTGATAAGAATATTATAAAATAGTAAAAATAACAATTATGTTGTAGTTTAGGAACTAAATGTTATGGCTGTGTTAACTTCAAGCAGTCTGGTTCATGATTAGTACAATACTTAAGTATTTTCAGCAGGATTACAATGACATTAGCATATGCTAATAACTCATATCCTTAGAACTGTCGTTACCTATGCAACCGTTCCACTTTGTCTTTGTTGCCTATTATAAACCGTATTGAAAGAACCAGACTGACTACGACCTTGATTAACACTTTACACATTTAATAGGTCTGCTATTACATTGGTTTGCATTATTTTGCTGAGGATTTCGTCTATAGCAATACTCAAGCAACATTAAAATTTGCGCCATTATAAATAGACATCGCTATGCCTTGAATATCCTTAAGATTGATGAGAAAGCAAAAAGGAGGAAGCAATAAACACATGAAATAAGGACAGATAAACCACTTAACAAATGTTAGCTGCTTAATTAATTGTTCATACACACAAAAAGAAAAATCGTTATGACAATATTCTACAGTAAATAGAAATGTGAATTTTTTGACTTATTAAGCTATAATCGCAAGCAATCATTGGAAATAGAAAACAAGTAATTGAGGCTGTTGAGATAAAAGTCATTTGTGAGGGGTAATTTGTTAGTCAAAATATAAAGTACCCTCATGTCATCTTAGATTCTGTTAGCAGATTTCCCTTAAGGGAAATCAGCTATTGAGGTCGTACTCATGACGCGAGTTTCGAAAAATTTCTTCAAATGTCCATCGATCCTACCAAGAAGATGTCGAAAATGAGGTCCGTTCAAAATTATATATATATATATATATATATATATATATATATATATATATATATATATATATAGATAGATATTTGTCTGTTAACGCTCTAGCGGTCGCAATTTTTGTTTGATCGTTTCCAAACTCGGAATTTAATCGTTTTATGTAAAAAGGAAGATCAAGTTCGTTAATGGCTGAAATCGGACCAGTGGGAGGGGGGATTTTTGAAAAGTCGAAATATCTCCGTTATTATCCGTCTGATCGAAACATTATATAGAATCAATCTTTTTGCAAATTAAATTTACTATAAATATTGTTCTATACATTTATTACGTATCTTGAATATTAACCGAGATATTTGCATTTATATTGCAGTTGAATGGTCGGCAGAAGTCGGCCATATTCGGGACTTCCCGCCGAAAGCTAGTTCGTCCCTCCTAACTGTTCATCCATCGTGAATCGGTTTAGAGATTCGTTATTACTGCCGTTATTAGTAGACAGATTTCTCTATTGTAAAACTTCACGTGGGAAATCTGCTTAATTTACGCAGCCCCTGCGTGACGGGACTTCTTTTTATTTCTCCCCTAGTAAGAACACTGAAAGCACTACTTGGAAATTATACAGTGCATGCATTTACTAATATAGTAGCTTCTTATAATAATAGCATTAGTATGGTTGAAGTTAAATGAAGGCTAAAAATCATAGAAATTACTCAGTTAGTTTAGAAATATAAAATTGAATAAAAGAATGCAGGAAATAACTTGATGAAGAAGATTGTTTATATTATATTTTTCGATACGACAAATAATAAAGGAGTTTACATTTTACCTGTTTCTTCAAACTCCATTCTTATGGTTCAATTTCAGTAGGTAACGCACTAGTTATTTCTTTTCACGTAAATAGAATAAATGTCGACATAGATTGCTGTTAAATAAAACTTCCATCACAAAGGTGCTGCGTAAACTAAACAGATTTCCCACGCACTGGAATACGCTGAAGATCTCATCTCGACACCCATTCTCTATTTCTCTCTATAAATCCTATATAAAGAAGAAACTAAAATGTTTGTTGGACTTCAGCTGAGGTATTAGAAGAGAAAATCGCAAAGGATAATTTCGGTTTGCAAAAGACTGAAACCAAATAAACACAAATAACTCCGTTAATATTCCAGTCAGAGAAAACATTTATAAAAAATAGTTTTAAGAAAATTAAAATTCCAACATTAGTTATATAACATTTTATGACCAGATTAGCTTAGATATTTCGAATTCTCAATTATTTCTGTCTCTAACCCCCCCCCCCCCAGACTGATTCTAGCATTACCTACTATACTTTTCAGTTTTCAGGAGAATAACTTGGATATTTCGTAATCCATCCCCTCTATACCTAGTAACGACTATGGATTTGTGTTGAATGAAACCGTTAAATATGGAGTATGGTATAGATAAAATAAACATTTTCTAGTTAAGATCTAAAATCTTAATTGATGGCGTCATCTAGCGCGGTATGCGTGATCACAGTAAAAGCTCAATGAATACAATATTTGGTACTTAATTTTCCAATCAAGTGGGTCATGATAGAATAGCTTATTGTTAAAAATGAAATTAAAGTCCGTCACTCAGGGCCTGTGTAAACTAAGCAGATTCCCCACGTGTGCCACGTATTTGCATTTATCTCAAAAAGTAGAAGTTCAATGAGAACCATATTTGGTATTTATGCTTCAAATAATGTGCTTCATAATATAAAAGCTTATTGTTAATATGACATGAGTAGGAGTAGGAGTAGGAGTAGGAGTTTACTAAAGGGCGAAAATTATAAAATGCAAATATCTCGGTTAATAATCAAAATAGTGAACATAGGTACATATCAAAATTTATAGAAAATTGCATTTACAATAAGATTTGTTCTATACAATTTTTCGATCCGACGCATAATAATGGAGATATTAAGAATTTTCGAAATTCCTCCCCTCTAACCCCCCCCCCCACCAATGGTCGGGTTTGAGCCATTAACGAACTTGATCTTTTCTTTTTATTACATAAAACGATTAAATATATAGTTTGGAACGATTAAACCAAAATGGCTACCGCTAGAGTGGTAACGGACAAATATATATATATATATATATATATATATATATATAAGCTCAGGTACCCGGCTTCGCCCGGGAATTCATTTGAGGCTGAATGGTAATGGTATTTCTTTGGGAAGGCTTTACTTTGCACAATATTTCGACATTTACCCGTCCCAGTGTTTAGGTTCTATACCCGTCGTTGCTGTGGATTTGTTAATAATAAAATTAATTTTTTATGTAAGACTTCACTGTCCTCCATATTGTCATATTTCCCGTCTCCTGTGCGTTATGCATAGATTTGAATTATTAAGGACAAAATATTAACATAGATTTGAATTAATTTTTCCAGGTGAGGTACCTGGTAGTTCATATTGGAAAGAATTGTTGAGCATATCAATATTTCTACGCAAATTGTTCCAGAAAAAATGTAAAAAACAAAAGTTACTCTAAATAACAAAGTAAACAACTTTTGTTATGTGCACGTTTGTCGAAAAACAAATGGAAATGAAATATCGGGAATTTTTATTTCAGGCCTCCCTTATAACCCCCACTCCCGTTTGAACCTAAAAATTTTAATATAGCTTATAATCATGGAAGAATTAATGCTAATTGATATACCGAGTTTTGTTAAGTTCGGTTCAAGCGTTAGTGCCCAATAAAATTGTTGGCTCCCTCTAAAGTTTTAGTGTATATCTCGTTTATACTTTATTATAAGACAAAAGTGAATATAACAAAAGTTACTCTAAATAACAAAATAAACAACTTTTGTTATGTTCATATTTGCCGAAAAACCAATAGGAAACGAAATATCGCTATTGTTAATTTCAGGCTTCCCTTATAACCCCTACCCCTGTTCGTTTCAGAGAATATTAATATAGCCTAAAGTCTAAGTTGGGCTAGTAGTAATATACAAACCAAGTTTCATAAAATTCGGTTCTGCCATTTATGCCTGAAAAGGTATCAAATAAACAAACATACACGAAAGAAACAAAATGCAGTTATGGTGTCTATGACATGTGAAACGAAAACTTATCGTGAAATTTCGAGGAAAAAATCAATGTACAGACAGAGGTTACAATTATATATATATATATATATATATATATATATATATATATATATATATATATATATATATATTCGAAATCCCCCTTTAAACCCCACTGGTTCGATTACAGTCATTACCGAACTTGAACTTAAGTTTACATAGAATCTGCTAACTTGTATCTTGAGTGTTACGTTGTAGCGTTTTACTTGATGACATCGCATTTATATTCAGTTTATGTGTATATACCAATATGGACATATGCTATAGAAGTGTGGGGTACAGCAAAACCTTCGAACATCAGACGCAACCAGACTTTTCAATCCTTTGTCCTGCGCACCATAGTAGATGCTCCATATTATATTTCAAACCACACCCTTCATAAAAATCTTAATATCCCACTTGTAAAGAACCTAATTCCCAAGATTCAAAAAATTACGCGGCGGGCTATCTAATTGGCGCAAAGCTTGGCGCATAAAGATAAAACGAAAATAAATCTCACCATATCAATTTTTCCCTTCGGTGCAGTTCCTGTCCTCCTGTTCATTTCAACAATATTTTTTTACCACCAGCCGATTGTGTACGCTACCTTGGACTTACTTGGAAATCCCACATAATAATTAAAAGACATGGAACTTAACAGACGATTCGGACAACTCTAAGGACTGCCAAATAGAAGATCTCACTCACTTGTTTACGGAAAACAAACTAACAATATACAAGTTACTGCTCAAACCAATATGGACATACGCTATAGAAGTGTGGGGTACAGCAAAACCTTCGAACATCAGACGCAACCAGACTTTTCAATCCTTTGTCCTGCGCACCATAGTAAATGCTCCATATTATATTTCAAACCACACCCTTCATAAAAATCTTAATATCCCACTTGTAAAGGACCTAATTCCCAAGATTCAAGAAATTACGCGGCGGGCTATCTAATCACTCTAATCCAGAAAGCTCTTTCGAGTACCACTCATCCTTATTCCCCTCTACGGTGCCTCAAGAGACAATGGCCCAGAGATCTTCTTTAAAAGTTGAGTGAAGTGATAGCAGTGGCAATTTTCTTCTCATGTATCATACATATTCCTCCTTAGCTCATGACTTCCTTGCCAGGTATGGAGAAGCTGCTCCTCTCATTGTGGAGAAGGGGTGTAGGTTCTGTCGAGAGTGATGGAGGACGATTGTACAATGTCACATTACCAAATGCATGGATTGCAGAATGTAATTGTCTTAATAAAAAAAAAAAAAAAGTAAATATCTGCTGAAAATAATATTTTGTATTTAAGTTGGAATAAGACGGGCCATGATAGATTTGCTATTATGACATGATATATGTGTTTATTGAAGTTAAAATTTAAAAAAATGCAAACATCTTGATTAATATTCAAGGTAGAATAGAAATGTATATAACAACATTTATTAGAATATAATTTTCAACAATATTGGTTCTAATCATTGGTCATTTTTCGATATGACTCTTAATAATGGAGATATTTCTAAATCCTCTCTATTCCTAGTTACGATTATGAACTTACCTGTTGAATGAAACAGTTAAATATCGAGTATAGTATAGATGAAACAAATATTTTCTAGTTAAGAACGTAAAATCTTATTTGATGACGTCATCACACAACGTATTTGCATGTTTCTCTACGGCAAAAGTTTAATTAAACCATTATTTGGTATTTATGATTCCAATAAAATGGTCCATGATAAACACCTTTTTGTTAATATGACTTACTAACTTGAGAATAATTGCGATCGCTATAGCATTAACATACGCGCGCACACGCACACACACACACCTGGGCGCGCACGTACGCACGCGCACACAACTCAGACACACGCCCGCATGCACACTCACACCACACATACACGCACGCTCACGCATGCACACGCACACACACCACACACGTACACACACCACGCTCGCACACACACCACGCACGCACACAAACACACCCGCGCATAAACACACACACGCGCGCACACACAACACACACAGTGACGGGATGAAAGGGGGGGTGCGCGTCATTTTTGTGAATTACGAAGTATCCTTTGATGACACTACCGAATCCCGTACTTCAGGCAATTCTGGATGCCACCTAACTTTGGAATTTCTAATTTTTTTTAATTTTATTTTTTTTTTAAGCAGATTTCCCTAAAGGGAAATCATCTATTGCTGTTGTACTTATGATATGAGTTTCAAAAATTTCTTTGCCTGAAGTTAGAAGTAAGAATTTTGAAATTCGTTCATTTTAGCAATTTATTAGGACTGAAAAATACATTTTCAGAACCATGTTCTTTACATTTTTCCGATCAAATCAATATTATTGAAGATATTGTTGGGTGCAGTTTTAACGTCCAAGTAAACCCCCACTCTTGTTGGCGGTAGTAAATCTTAAAATATCCGATATTGACAATATTCATATCCTGGATGCACGCAAAAAAAATTCATAACTCTATATAGGTACATATAAAACAGTAATCAATTTTATTTTATGACTGGAAATCAGAAGTCAAAAGTTTTAAGTGCATAAATATAAATGACGTTTTAGGGCCATAAAATGTATTCTAAACTCAATTCATTCTTTACATTTTTCTGAAGAAAAAAAATCAATATTAATCTTTTAACACCTTTTGAAATTGAAATTGTTTGAGATTAATTTAATAAAAAATGTCCGTTTTTTATTGGTGAATGAAATACCCACACTTTTTAACATACTGGTATTAATACTTTATGTATATATATATATATATATAAAAATATATATATATATATAATATACGAGGTGTGAGAATTAAGTACCGGGACTGTGCGTACAGCAGATGTCAGTCTTGTGTGTGGAGAGTGGGGATGGATCATGATTGATTCTGTTTATTACTGCACGGAGTCCACTTGATCCCGTCTCTCTATCTAGTCTAGTTTGGTTTTAAATCTCGTTTGAGTAAGGCGTGTTGTTATTGGTGTGCCGGACTCAATCATCACCAAGAATGAAAAAAGCTCGAATGAGCAAATCAAAACTGAAGGCCATGTTGATAGTTTTTTTCAATGTGAGGGGTGTCATTATGGTTGAATGGGTGCCAGAGGGTCAAACTGTAAACCAAAAATATTACATTGAGGTCCTGGAGAAACTGAGAGAAAGAGTGAGGAAGAAAATACCAGACATGTGGAAAAACAATTCATGGATTTTGCACCAGGACTACGCGCCCGCTCACAATGTGCTCTCGGTGAAGCGATTTTTAGCGAAAAAGTCAATTCCAGTGCTTGAACATCCGCCGTATTCACCAGATCTGGCTCCCTGTGACTTCTACCTTTTTCCCCAAAATAAAAAGTTCATTGAAGGGAACACGTTTTGAGTCAGTTGAAGATGTCAAGCAAAAAACGGCAGACTTGCTGAAGAGGCTGACACTTAATGACATGCAGCACTGCTTTGAGCAGTGGAAAACTCGTATGCAGCGGTGTATAGATAGGGATGGGGAGTATGTTGAAGGAGACTAATAGTTATTTGTAATAAGTGATCAATAAAGTATGTTTTTCAGATCAGTCCCGTTATTTAATTGTCACACCTCGTGTATATATATAAACTGCTCAAAAATGAATAGGGATATTGGCTGTTTTGTGGTATTTATGGGGCCTAGCATGTTTTATTTTTATTTAAATTATAAATATCATTAATATTTATTAGAAATTATTGTCTTTTCCCCCATAAAAAAGTAATTTAATTAAGGTTGATTTAATTAAAATTAATAGGATAAGAAAAAATAACCAATATCCCTATTCATTTTTGAGCAGTATATATATATATATATATATATATATATATATATATATATATATATATATATATTCACTTATAATTTCT
The DNA here is from genome assembly GCA_019009955.1 of Riptortus pedestris. NCBI lineage: Eukaryota > Metazoa > Arthropoda > Insecta > Hemiptera > Alydidae > Riptortus > Riptortus pedestris. The sequence goes on from CM032233.1 coordinate 80,814,125, forward strand.
GATATTTTTAATTATTTTTGAAATTTTATTTTATATGGTTTTTTTGTTTTGTTGTTTCAGCTACAAACCAATGGTTTATACCTGCGATGAAAGGGGATATCCCCCCTGGTTGTGCTGCTTATGGATTTGTTGTAGATAATACTCGAATACTTGTTTTTGGGGGTATGGTAGAATATGGAAATTACTCAAATGAACTGTATGAATTACAGGTATGTACTGTAAGTACATCTTTTATTACTTTTATTTACTATTATTATTATCACCATTATGTTTAATGGCCTTGAAGTTGAGGCTATAATGGCCTTGGAGTTTGAAACAGAATATGTTATAGTTGTGTTGAGAACTATTGTGCACTGGCTTTAAAATAACACTATTAACTAAGACATTAGTCTATTAAAACAATTTTTTGCTATACCTATTCTGTGTCTTTTAATCCAGTATTTCATATTAAATTGATGACTAAGATCGGGCATAACTCTTATTTTTATATTTTCCTCTGCAATACTTATAGTCTTATGTGATAATGCTTCTTATAGTGGTGATTTTTAACTGCTAATTAATGAGGAATATATCAAAATAAATTGAAATTTATTTCAATTTTCCTAGCAAACCCACCTATCACTCAAAGGTTACATATCACCTTAACTTGATGATTAATGGAAGCAATATAAACTGGACAGCAAAAAAACCAGCGCACTTCAATTTTTGTTAAAACTACCATTAAAACATTTGCGTGGTTAATTTTTTTTTTGGATAAGGGGCTGGTGTGTGTATGGGAAATGAATAAGTATACAGAAATGTCGAATTTTTCGACAACAGGAACTCATTACCAACTGAGGGCGTAAATGGCATGACATACCTTTCTAAGATGTCTGTAAAATAGGCGTGAGCATTGAGAGATGGTCTAGTGAAGACGTCAAGCTTCGCATTTCCATGTAACCTTATTCTGTCTCAGACCATCATAGAGCACACCCAAGCTGCACACTTCCCCTGGATGTTGCAGGTCGCAGAGCCCTCACATTGTCACCTCCATGCTCTCAAATGCCTGTCTTGCTTATATAAAGTGAACCTAGACTCGTCTGTAAAAAGAAAATTGACCTATTCATTGTTTGTCCAATGTTAGTGTGTCTGGGCAAACCTAAGGTGAACCTAAGGTGAGCTACTCGGTGGTGTGTGGTCAACTGAGGTGATATTGCTGGGACCCTGAAGCTCAGGCTCACTTCAGCTAATCTTCTACGTACAGTGTTTGCACTTATTACCACATTGCGGGCCCTCTCAAGCCTGTGAGCAGTCACCACAGTTGTTTGCTGGTGGTTTTAGTTGTTCACTCTCCCGGTATTTCTAAGCCATCGAATAGTGGTTCTTGGTAGATCTAATGCCCTGTCTGCATATCCTCAACATCCTCCTGTGGCTTCTAACATCCTCAAAAAAGGTTACTATTGTTGAGTTTAGTACCATACTAACTTAGTGTCATGCAGTACTCTCAAATCAATTGCAAAAAAGAAGCACTTTTACACTTTAATGTAATAATTAAGAAAGCAAATGTGTTGGCTCTAAGAATCACTACTGAACTGATTTGGATTTATTGTTGAATTATAGGGCTTATAATTCTGATAGAGTGAATATGGCCAATGTTCACTTTGGGAAAATATAGAACTAATTCATAAGACGTGAACTTTGGCACAGAAATACATCTTGTCTCTCTCATTTATGATTTATTAAACAAATTTAAAGTACGGCAGTTTTTTTGCAGTCGAGTTTATTTACTTTAATTATTCAAAACTTTTATATCATTACAAAATGATGGGGGGGGGATACATGAATTTTAGCCTCTACTAACTTCTAATTAATTTCTTTTTATAGTTTAATTTTCTCTCTTTTTTTTAATAGGTATCTTATGAGCTTTTTTTTAAATTCTTCCCATCATTCTTTGGAACCTTTTAGTAATATCTCTAACCTTACAATTCTAGGGTAACTTAGCAATCTACATTGTTAACTGTTATCAAATTATTAATGTATTTTTGGTAACAATAGAATACATACATGCATGTATCAATGTATTTTAGAAATAAAATCTTTATTGAAATAATTCATTTTTAGGTACTAACTTAAATGAGTATATAGAGCCTGCCATACTCGCAAGTTTGCCAATATGTTGAACATTTCTTATAGTCTGAGCAAGATACTTGGTCTGGCTTGTTTATTTAATTTATACTTAACGTTACCGTTGTACATTAAACCTTTATTTTAGTAGAGTAACCTTGAGAGAAGTCAGCTATTGACATTGAAATGTTGATCAATCCTACCATGAAAAAAAAAAAAATAGACCCATTCAAATATATAAATAAATAAATATTGTTACGCTTATTACAAAATCAGTAATAAACTTTGTTTATTAGAGTTCTTTTGGATTGCAAAATTAAACACACACAGGCATCAGAGTTTTTATCACTGCTCAATTTATTTAACAACGTACTACACACTTGGTTAATTATTCTTAACTACTATTCACAGTATGCACTGATAGCTTCACTGTTATTCTTATTATACAGTCAATAACTCACTATCACTGAAGTTCACAAAAACACGGCACTGCACTGATAATCACAAAGATAGCGGCACTGCACTGTCCTTTACTTAAACACAGCACTACACTGTTCTTTACAGAATCATAGCACAACACCATTCTTCATATAAAACACTTTACCACACTGGAACTAAAACACACTGTTCACTATAGCTGCATTAAACGTGCTGTTAATCACTTGAAGAGAGCTGAGAACAAACTAAACTAACTTGGGGCAGGCTGGGTCCTTTTATAGCTTGTCAGCAAGCATTAAACTGTATGCCGAGAAGGCACTAGACACATAGTCTAGAACAGTCCTGGCCCCAGTAGACGCTTCGGGCGCCAATAGTCCTTCCATCGGTCAGCTCCTTTTATCTCCTTCATACTTCTTAAATATGATTAACTCTGTTTAATTTTTCATTTACTTAATTTTCGGAAATATATATATATATATATATATATATATATATATATATATATATAATATGTGTGTGTGTGTGCTATTGCTCTAGCAGTTGCAATTATTTTTTTTATCATTTCCAAACTTAATATTTAAGCATTTCATGTATAATCAATGTTCAGGATTGTTAAAGGTTGAAATTGGATCTGCTGGAGTGAGGGTTTAGAGAGAGAATGCAATACAAAATCATGTATATATCCATTATTATGTTGTTTTGTATTGAAACAGTTGTATAATCAAATTAATTTAAAATATTTCAGCATCTCGAATATTTTTCTAACCAAAATGTTTTTTTTGTTTTCAACCTTCAGTTAAGCCCCCTCATGCAATTTTTTAACATAAGCGAAATCAGCTGTTGAGGTTGTACTCATGATGCTATTTATGAATAATGTCTTTAAATGTCTAATGACCCTACTTAAGTGATCAGAAATTGAGGTCCACCGAAATATTTATATATATTTGTCTGTTGCCGTTTTATTCATTGTAAATTTTTTATTGTTACCATACTCAAGTTTTAAGCATTACATTAAAAACTCAAGGTAAAGTTTGTTAATGGCTGAAATCCGACCTGGAGGGGGGAGTGTTTAAGGGTTTAGAGGGTAAAATAAAACATTCAAAATATCTCCGTAGTTATGAGTCTGATCGAAAAATGTTGTTATAACCAATCTTGTTGGAAATTCAATGTTCTATAAATAAAGTTCGTACTTTCAAATGAGATGTATGTATTTTTTTGTTTTCAGCTTCAGTGCTACTACCTACTACATACTATTTCCACTGCTACTACACTATTCTACAATGGTTTAATACATTTTTTTCTCTTAACTCGAATACTAACCGATGTATTTGTATTTTTTATTTTCAGTCTTTAATTAACCCCTTTTAGCAACTGGTTCAATAAACAATATGCCCTGCTTATATTAAAGTCTAGTTTACATAGGTTTAGCATTATAGGAGAAATAGATAATAGAATGTGGGATGACTTCATGAGTATGGCATTGCAGCAGAAGGGAAATATACTTGCCCTACAGTATCTGTGTAATGGACTTTTTTGATATCTCTTACTAATTAGTGTTATTAGCTTCTCCTTATTAAGCCAGCAGATTTAAAATAAAATAATACTATTAGCTTAGTTTAAATATACTTGTAGACTTCCACGGCCCTTGTCATTTTAAAATTAGAGTCTTTGGGTACTGACCACGTCTTCATCATTATGGCCCTTGTTTTGCTAGACATAGTTCCAACTTCATCAGGGTTTGCCTTTATGTAAAGTTACAATGGAAAAGATTGCTAGAATACTTATGGAATAGCATTTGGCATGTACAGAAAAGTTGGACATATGATACTAAGAATCAAGGATCTGCTCCATACCAAAGTTCTAGTAATATATAGTATACCTTTTTCCTGTGGCTTGGAATGCACCAGTCAGAAAGTTAATTACCACCAGGATTGCAGAACATCCCAAGAATAAAAAAAAATCGAACAGAAGACTCACCAATAGCACTACACTTAGCGAAACCAACCACCACATCAAATTTGATGAAACCAAGGTACTGGCAAAATTTGGTCGATCCCAGGAAAAAGAATCATGCAAGAAGGAATAGAGATTGTTAAATGCCTTAAGAACTTCAACAGAGAAGATGATTATTGATTAAGGAAATTTTGGAAGCCCATCATTCCACCTAAACAGAATACCATAAACAAGGGAGATGAAATCACAAAGGAAGGGGCACCAGAAAAAGTAACTGAAATACCTGGAAGGGAAGGCTCTGCCCAAGGTACTTGACGGGACAGATGAACAAGAACTTGAACCTGAACTCTTTAGTCTCAGAGGATGCCCTAAGGAAGCTGGAAGTTTGTCTACGAATACGCCAGCCAAAAAAAGAAGACAACCAAATGAAGACGTTAATTGTAATAATCCCTGAGTGTTGATAGAATCCCCCTATCAAACCATTGTATTATAAAAGTATAATAGGTGTATCTCCTTATATAGAAATTTTGTATCACTATTTTTCAGTTACAAAGAAATGTTGTAGTAAAATGATTTCAACAAATAATTCATTATGAGTGTGGGTGAAATTATTCAGATTATATTTCAATTCTGAATTTTAGTCATTACTTCCAGCACTTGTGTTGCTGTTAATTGGTTTTTAGGCACAATATAAGGTGTGGATTAATTTTTATTGCAAATATTTATTATAAAAAAGTTGTATGTTTTATTTATTTTAGGCTAGTAGGTGGGAGTGGAAGAGATTACGGCCTAGACCACCTAGAAATAATCCTCCTCCATGTGCTAGGCTTGGGCATAGTTTTACTTTAATTGGGAATAAGGTTTATCTTTTTGGAGGACTATCAAGTGATTGTTGCGAGGACACAAAAAATAGTTCTCAAACGTAAGTTTAATTATTATTGATTAAGGAGGATCTGAAATTATCTTTGTTGGTTTTCTTACTAACCACCTCTCTCTATAAAGACAGTACAGCAGCTCTGAAAATATAACTCTGAGGCGCTGGAACCACTTACTAAGAGTTAAACTTTTATTTAACTAGGTGTTAAAATTCAAAGCTAAGATAATTAAGACAACTCCTTTCTATTTTTTATTTAGAAAAAAAAGGTTGCTTAATATTCAGTTTGACCATATTTTAAAACAACACAAAAACTATCAAACTTTGTCTTATCATCCAACAAAGTCTCTGAGACACTAGATTTTGAATTGTCATATATAAAAGTGGTTGTCTTATTAAAAATAAAATTAAACCAAAGTTTTATAACACTAAAATGTTTTCCAAAAGGACAATTCAATTATCTCCCTTGCTTATAAACTTAGTATCTCAAATTCTAGAGTGCAGAATATCTTATATTTCTATCAGTGTTTGTTTTTACCTGTAGTTGTCAACTGTTTCAGTATCTATTTCATTTTAGGATTGTCAAAAGAAAAAAAAATATAAAGTATCTTCCTTGTGTTACAGATCTGTTTCTATTCTTCGTTACCTGAATGACCTTTATACACTTGAACTTCGACCTAACAATTCAACTGTTTGGGAGAAACCTCACACTTACGGAACTCCTCCTCCTCCAAGGGAATCACACACAGCTGTGGCACATACTGATGGAAAAGGGAATTCCAGGTTAATCATTTATGGTGGCATGTCTGGTTGCCGCCTTGGCGATTTGTGGATTCTAGATATAGGTAATATTATCCTTTGACATGTTTTATATGTTAATTTGGTGTGTTTGCTTAAAAACGTTTTTACTATTCAGTTATCATAGTAAAAGTTCAAGATAAATTGTTGTTCTGCCCAACATATCTGCAATGAATCAAATTAAGATTTACAGTACTCATTTGTATTATTTACTCATTTTCGTTTTCACTCTTAGACTTTAATTTAGTTTTTGAAATTTTGATTTTCTTCCATAATAGCCTTCTTTTCAGATTTTTACCTTAAATTCATATATTATTTGTGTTTCTAGCAGAATTCTCTTAAGGGAAATCAGCTATTGAGGTTGTATTAAACATCAATTTTCAAAAAAAAATATCTTCAAATGTTCATTTGAATATATAGATTATGATAATAATTTATAGACAGGAAACCACAATTTATTTTAAAATTATTACCAAACTCAATATTTAAAGGTTTCATATATAACTAAAAGTTCATTATTAGCTGAAATCAGCTAGAGAGGATTGAGGAATTAGAAGAGGGGTAAAACACGATCCTTTAAATATGGCGTGGGTAGGTAATACTTGTGCAATGTGGATCAGCAAAGCAAAGTGAAGCTGGTTAGTACAAGCATGAGAGAAAACAGGAACCAACACTGTTCTTTCAAGTGTAATCATTGAATCGAATGTTATATGTTCTTAAATTTTCATATAGTCATGATGTAGCTGTCTAGTTGCCCCCTAAAACATTGGCATATTCATATAAAAACCTATATAGTTCAATTTAATTAGGCGACTTGTAATTGTTTTAATATTATCATTATATTTTATTGATCCCATACATTGCATATTAATTTAATGTAATATAATTGTATGAATTATAATTATGATAAAAATAATGATTTAGGTTGTTGGGATTAGGAAATATCCTAATAAATATTGGAAAACAGATAAAAACTCATATTTTGGTAATGTACCACAATTTTATATATTTTAATATCACATTGGATAACTATTTTTTGACAGATTTTTATTCATTTGAAAGGCTAATCGTCGTAAGTTAAACAGTGAACTGTAATCTTAATTTAATATATTATTTTCATATTATGTTTTTTATTTTTTAAACTTTTCTATTATTGCAGGATCTATGACTTGGACTGAACCCGAAGTTTTTGGACCTCAACCCTTACCTAGATCTCTACATACTGCGACTGTGGTTGGTGAAAAGATGTATATATTTGGAGGATGGGTGCCCTTGGTGCTTGATGATGTTAAGGTTGCTACTCATGAAAAGGAATGGAAATGTACCAACCAGCTGGCTTGCATGAATCTAAGTAAGTTTTATTATTATTATAGTTATCATCAAATAGGATTTTTCTCAATCAACATCAGTATTGCTGATACCATGCAACTTGAAGGATATTAGCCTTTGAAGTGGTTGGGGTGGCTCGCTGGAATGATGCCACTCAAAATTATTGTAAACAATTCCTTTTTTGTCTCTGGTTACCATACATTTCAAAAATGGACCATTTTCATGGCGTTTTAGCATTAAACCGCACGTTGATATACTTCCATTAAATTTCTCGCCCTCCCCCCCCCCCTCCTACTTCTCAGGATCTTATACAGACAGCCTGCTTCATCTAGCTAGGACGTCTACATTGCAAGCATAAACTGCAGGAACCCTACAATGCCAGTCTTACTAAAAACCCCTCCAGACCCAGACCTCTCTGTACATTGTTTGAGGAAATGGACCTCATGACTGGATACTTTCTCAGAGGAGCCCCTTTAGCTGCTGTACCTGAACCAGCATACCCATCAAACCATAGTCACCACAACTTGAAAGGAAGCTCAGATTTCATCCGATTTGCAGTGGTGGCATAGAGTACCTACACATCTTGAAACAACAATAGAAGTGGAAACGTGGTCACTCAAGTCTACAAATTGGCAAACTAGTCATCTCTTGATATGAAGACTACACCAGAACACTGTGCCTTTGGCAGAGCCAGCAAGGAACAAAATTGTACTGGTGCAAACCGCCTCTTCTAATTTATTTAGCTTCGCTGGCAACAAGTGGCATTCTGTGGTGGTTGAGATACTTCACAGGAGGCAATGGATTTTCACCATGTATTGATGCGGGGCAGAAGCTCGTTTCTTGGATATAATCCTATAGAATACAAGGTTCAATTCTGAGAGTCAGGCTGAGGGCCTTTTGGACATCATGCATCACTATTTTAGCCTCCATAAGATGGTGGGCTAATTTCCAGTAATATGGGCCTTGGGCCATGAAGAAGGTATCCTAATTACAGACCTGCTGGTTAAAAATTGTATGCAGCAACAACAACTTCGAACATGCTTGAGCCCAACATACTATCCAGCATCATCACCGAGTAAGCCTTTTCACATTCTGCAGCTTGCTACTTAATCTACTCAACATTATGATCATCAACCTTCATAAATATGCAGTTGAACCCACTATATCAAAATTATCAAAATCAAATTAATAGTTCTGGTCATCAAATATAATTATAGAATCCAATATTTGCTTTTATAGTTTAACTTTAATATCAGATTTTATTATTTCACTTACCATCCCTAATCCCTTATCTAATGGAATTAGATAATAATTTTGCAGACATTTAGATTCTTATAGAGATCAGTTGCAAGGAAGCCATTCGAACCAATGAAGGGAAGTACTCTCATGGAACACCAGCTATCCACTTTTCATTAATATATTTTTGAAACTCAGTAGAATTTTTTTTTTTTTTTTTTTTTAGTTTTTGCAGGTAGATGTAGAACCTTACAAGTTTTTCCACCTTTTCCATGTTTGAAATGTTTAATTCTGTTGTCATAAGAAAGAGAGAGGAAAGTTTACATTACATTTTTATTTTTTAATCATCACCTTTTTTTTAATTAGATACCCTGAGGTGGGAAGATTTGAATATGGATTCTTCAGAAGAGAACATGCCACGTGCACGTGCAGGTCATTGTGCTGTTGGTGTTAATGGGAGAATTTATATCTGGTCTGGCCGTGATGGTTACCGTAAGGCTTGGAATAATCAGGTAGCAGTAGTTGTTCGGCAGTATTCATTGATAGTTTTTTTTTAAAATTTATTTATTAAAAATATGCAAAATTTATGAGTGATTTTTTTTTCCCTTTTAACTGTATAAAATTTTGTATTTTTAATTTTTATTTTCCCCCTAAATTTATTTTAATGATGTATCTGAATATGGTGAATCTTTAGTATTTAGTACCTTGTCATTTTGGTTAAAGGCTAAGTAAACTTTAATGAAGCAAAATATTATTTTAGAATCTAACTAACTATATACCCTCAAGAAATGCTCAAATACCATAATTGAAGTTAGACAACCTTAGGCTGGTAGATTTCCATCATTTATGTTCCAACAAATTAAAATCAATTTTTTTTGTAAACTTTGACTTTGGTAATTTTTATATTTACAATAAAACCTTGAAATAAATGCATTAATAAAAAAAACATAGTTGGGATGGGGGAGGTTATAAAAGTAACTTAGCAAAGTTTTTAAAAAGTTTGCTTCGTTACATGAAGTACATACATCCTTCTCCTTTAAAGCAAGAGATTGCATATGATTTTTTAAAATACTTTCACAGTTTTACAGTTCAGCACTTCATGGTAATAGTTTAAACTTCTTTCAAATTCAGAACACGCCTACAAATTAATTATTATGTATGCACTCAACCTTCCCTATTCAACATTATGACTACTGTTGAAAACCTATGCAAAAATGTATATTCTTTATTTGTAAAACCAACTTTCCTATTTATTAGATAGAAGGCATTAATTCAGAAGAACAGAATGCATCCCCTTCTCATTTAATATTACTGCCTATGTTCTATTTTTTAGTCAAACTTAACTTTTCACTTAATAAATCAAGGTTTTATTGTATTTATGACACTAGCTCATTTATTCAATAGGACAAAGGAACTAATGAAGGACAAGTTCAGAACAAAGGACAAGTTCCTTATAGGATGGACAAGTTAGAACTAATGAATAGGAATTCTTTCTGAGAATAGACTTCATTGTGTTAAGCGTATGAAAATTTATGAGAAAAGTTTTAATCATTTAGTATACTGATTATATATATATATATATATATATATATATATATATATATATATATATATACCATCCCTATCTTTAAATAGGTAGGGTAAAACATCAGGTTAGGCATGCCTAAATCATGAATCCTCCTTGGCTCATTAGAGGTTTGATTCTTAATACCTTTTTTTTTTTTTCTTTTTTTTTTTTTCTTTTTTTTTTTTTGTACATTAAAAACAAATTTGCTGGAAATATATATATATCTCGGGATTTCCTTCTTCAAAATTACTGATATTATTTATCGTATAGAATTAGTTGACATGTATACCAGTTGACCATCTCCCCACCCCTTCCACCAACCCAACCATTACTGCTCTTCTCCCAGTTAACTATAGAATGAGAGCAGTTCTTTGTTTTTATTATTATATCATGCCTATTAAAAAGACTGCTTTCAAATGTTTAGAAAATCTGAATTTAAAAATAAAAATTAATGTGAAAATAAAAATCGGTGAAAATGTACCTATTTTTTTAATTTGATGGGAAATACTATTGAATTACTTATTAAAAACAATTGTTTTCATAGATTAAATAACATTTTGCCAAGATTGGATTTTATATGACCACAGCGGAGAAGGTTCCTATTATTAAAAATTAATCATTTCATATATCTTTAATGGTTAAAAAAAAAAAATGAAAATGTATTGACTGTCTGCTATTTTTTTTATATTATTACTTATTTTAAGTATAAAGGTTACTTTATAATTGTGCTGTGATTGTGTTAATTTATTTGATACTAGCCCCTTCTTTTAATTGAAACATTGTCCAAAGGAGAATTTGTTGCTTGTTCAATAGCAGTTTAAGTTTCAAAATTAGTAAACATAATGTTGAGCACATTTCACATTAAAAATAATAGTAGCATTTGAAATTATTAGTTTTATGACAGTTTTCAGTTTTTATCAGTTAATGTACCAATTAATATGTCTTATCATTGTTAGGAACTTAAAATAATTGCGAATAATGATGAGTTTTTTTTTAATATAGGTTTCAATTAAATGGTGTTACTGAAGTTTTTGGCAAGTTTCTTTTCTTATTCAGTAAGAAATATTGACATATTTATTTGATTTGTTCTATTATCTGAGTGTTCCTTCTATTTGCATTGTTTCTAAGGTTCTAAGATCACAGTCTGGATTATTTTTAGTGCTGACATCAGGAGTTTTAACTTAAGCAAATTTTTATAGAAGTCTTCCTGCTCTAAAATCAACTGGGCAATTTATTACAAATTTTTTTTTCAGGCTTTTCTTATATATTATGCTGGAAGAGTAAATTGGTTCATCTTGGTTTGATGAGTTACATATTATTCAGTGGACCTCAATCATAAAACATGTATTCTTTGTTGTTAAAAATAATAAAGTTTAATTAAGCTGTGTGTGCCATGCATGTTTATATCTAGAACACACACAAACATGTATGCACACACACACACACACACACACACACACACACACACACACACACAAACACACACACACGCGTGCGCGCGCACACACACACACACACACACACACATGCACAGATACACACACTCACGCACACACACACACACACACACACACGCACACGCACGCACACACTCTCTCATACCACACACAACTGCATGCCTAAATGTATACTAACAATTTCATAATTTTGTGTTTTCCTCATTCATTTATACAGGGCCCCTGCTACCATATGTGCAAAGTGTGCAATTCACACGGGCACCATCCTTTAGGGGCGCCTAAACGAAGGGCCCAAAAAAAAATTTTGCTAAAAAAAACAAAAATAATTTTAAAATAAAAGTTGAGAAATTAAATAGGATTGGGTATAAGTACACACGAAATTTTAGCCCTTACGGGGGCCCTGCATTTATATATATATATATATATATATATATATATATATATATATATATATATATATATATATGTCGGATATGGTTGTTCCATAAGTAAATACAATTATTAATTTATTAACTTACTTTAAATTCTATTAGCATCCTTCCTTTAAATTATTGCTCATCTGTTGCTGTTGTGGTTGACATACTTTATGATTTTACATCCATTGTCATTTATTTTCTGCTGTTTTCTTTTACCTTGTGATTTTATATCTTCATTATTTACGTTGTCCTTTTCGTTTTCTTTCTAGCAAATTTACCCATAGAAAATTCACTATTATAGCTCAATTTACCATCACTAAATATGTAATTTAGAAATTGCTCACTATGGTCTCCTCATCTGTAGCATAACTAAAAATGTTAGCAAAGGTTTTGCCCAACAATTGAACTACTCTGATTACTTCGAAATGGAGGTACATCATGTTGACCAGTGACAGTCTAGTTCATGTCCTGAACACCAACTCAAACTACAGTTGTCTGTATTGTTCCAGTAATAAAATTGAAGCTTTTCCAGTATTTTGTTATGAAATTTATTAAAAATTCTGCTTGGTAATATTTTATTATTATTAGGAAATGCTATGCATTTCATAGATAAAATAATGGTCAATCTACAATATATTTTTAATTAAATATAGCAGATTTTATGTTATACTGTGCTTAGTGTATTTCTTTTGTACTGAATAAAAATCATATTTTTATTTCATTTGTTCAATACTCACATTCTCCATGGTCTACATATCTCCAAGGGCCAGAGCAATGTCAAGTTGCTGCTGGTCAACTTTAGTTGATTAGTTCCCTAATATAATTTATCACCATGCACAAATTCTCCTGCACATTCTCCGAACAATGAAGTTTAAACTGTTTCTTCAATTGTCATATCTGCTACTTGGACATAAAGCATTCTTTTTGGCTCTCTACATGGCTAAGCCATCACTAATTTTCCTTCTTCATGGAGATACCCTGCTCATTATAAAGACATTGGAGTTCACTGTTAGTTGCCAAAAATTTGCCTTAGTATTCCTTTCCTAAACACCCAGGATCTAATTTGCCTCAATACCCAAGACTCTTGTATATAGTATAGAATCTATTTTTAAAACAACTTATTACTGATTATGTGTCTTCCTTGTTGTTTGATAGATGTGATTGTCTATTAGAAGTTTTGGTTTTCCCCAAGCCATGTAATCTGAAGATCCTGTCTAATGTTATGAGGGTGAGGTTTGAATGTTAAAAAATTGTGATTGCCTACAAGAAATAAGGCCAAGTTCGGGGGTTATTAATTTGAAATGATATTTATGTATTTAAAACAAAAAATAGAAACAAGGGAACCAAATTATATTGATGCACTTTAAGTTGAGAATGAAATAAATGAGTGAGTAAAAACAGATGTATTATTTCAAAATGGATCTAATAAAATAAAATGAATCAGAAAAAATGTATTTAAAAAAATAAAATAAATATAATGTGATTTTGGTTCAGTTATTTGTGAACTTAAAGTATACTACTCTTGTATGGTTTCTTACCATCATGATTCCTTCAAGATAAGATTTTTTTTTTTTTTTTTTTTTTTTTTTTTTTTTTTTTTTTTTTAAAAATATTCTCATACTCCATTTTGATATTAAATTGTAACAAAACCTGATTTTGGTTTGGTGATTTTGGGCAATTCTGAGACATTTAGTTGACACTCAGTAGTACTATCTAGAAAAAAATTTCTATATTCAGTTGATATAGAATTTAATTTTTGCATTTAAATTAGATAGAGGATCGTCATCTTTAAATTCCTTTTTCATATAGAAGAAAATTTCTAAAATATTTATTTTGAATTATGATCTAATATTACCAATATTTTGAATTTTAATATCACAAAAAATTAAATAATAAAAAGCCTTTTTGTTCTCCTAATTATTTACTTTAGTATAGGGTCTAATCCAATCCTAAAAGTAAGGATATTTCCAGAGATATAGACTTACTTCAATTACATGAATAAAAATCTTCCAAATTAAAAGGTTTCACTTTTTTATAACCTTCTCTTTCTTTAAAGAGAATAGTGAATTTTATATTATTTGGTGAATGAAATACTCGAATTCTCTATTATTATTTAGCATTAATTTATTAAATATTTTGAAATGTGTAAACACTGTTCTCTTTAGACTTTATTGTTTAAGCTTCTAGTTGTGTTATTGAGAGAGTGTTTTTAAGGTTTACTCAATGTACAAGGGAATTTTTAAAGTAAGAGCCGATTGCGCATCATGTCTGCGCATCGCATCAGGTGACGTCAGCTTAAGGTGAGCAACTCTTGGCCGGTCCCCCACTAGACTGTCATTGCGTCAGACGTCTCTGCCTGTGATAGTTGTATGCTTATTCTGCGAAGTTTGTTGTCATGTCGATCAGCAATCCCGCCGCAAAAAAAGTTCATCCTGCGAAATTCACCGGCAGATTGCTGAAGTTTATGGTGAAAGTGCAATGAATGATGGTAATGTTAGAAAATGGTGTAGGCTTTCCAACTAAGGGAGAACAAATGTTCATGATGAAGAACGATCTGGAAGGCCAACTATCATGAACGAAGAATTGACACAAAATGTTGATGAGGAAATCAGCCGAACAGCCGAAACAGGCGCTTCACTATTGACGAGCTTCATCAGAAATTCCCTCAAGTTTCAAGGTCGGTAATTTATCACATTGTTACTGACAAACTTCACTACAAAAAAATGTGTGCAACATGGGTGCCAAAGTTGTTGTTGAACACAAAACAAAGCGAATGGCGCATTCTTTGTCCTTTTTGGAGCGTTACCACAAGGATGGTGACAATTTTTTGAGTCGCATTGTGACTGGAGATGAAACATGGATTGCGTACTACACTCCAGAGACCAAACGTCAATCCAGTGAATGGCATCATTCAAACTTAAGAGACCAAACGTCAATCCAGTGAATGGCATCGTTCAAACTTAAGAGACCAAACGTCAATCCAGTGAATGGCATCATTCAAACTTAAGAGACCAAACGTCAATCCAGTGAATGGCATCGTTCAAACTTAAGAGACCAAACGTCAATCCAGTGAATGGCATCGTTCAAACTTAAGAGACCAAACGTCAATCCAGTGAATGGCATCATTCAAACTCACCCTCCCGCCCCCAAAAATTCAAACGAGAACCTTCAACACGGAAAATCATGGCCACAGTGTTTTGGGACCGGAAAGGCATTTTTCTGAAGACTTTTTGGCAAGAGGAATGACAATAAATGCGGAGAAGTATTGTGATATACTGCTAAAGCTTAGACGCGCCATTCAAAATCGCCGGCAGGGACTACTTTCTAGCAGCGTCGTTCTGCTTCCCAATAATGCTCGACCTCACTCTGCAGAAAGAACAAAAAAGCAACTGGTCTCTTTCCACTGGGAAATACTGGATCATCCACCTTCCAGCCCAGACATAGCACCATCAGACTTCCATCTCTTTCCAAAACTTTAGGAATTTCTTGGTGGGAAGCGTTTGGAAAGCGATGATATGCTGAAAGAAACAGTAACGGACTGGTTTATGGTCAGGTGACAGAGTTCTTCGATGGAGGGATCCAAAAGTTGGTGCCACGGCTTGATAAATGCTTAAATATTCAAGGCGACTATGTCGAAAAGTAAAAAAATGTACATATTTTAGTTTTTGATCTTAATTGTGTTGTTAAATATAATTTCCTTAAATCCATTACAAAATGGCTCTTACTTAAAAAATGACCCTCGTATGTTCCAATAGTTCAGAAATGGTGATTCTAATTAGGAAGTTAACCTGTTTTGTGTAGATCTTCAGTGGCTGATTAGTCAAATTTATTTGTGCCTTTGGATTTTCTACCCATTTAGAGTTTAGAGCATTTCAGTTGACGATTAATTGAACTTTCATAAAATTGAGGAAGAAAAGTGTTATAAAGGGTGGTGGTAAAAAGTGGAGGCAATTTACTATTCAAGTAGATCCATGTTGATTTAATTTATACTGGATGACAGGTTTTTTTTTGGGGGGGGGATTTTATGGTTTGAAAAGTGGAATATTGTGGGCATTTTGTAGATCTGATTAGTTTCCTCATTCTCTATAAAAACAAGTGTAATTTGTTTTAAAAGTCATTTTCATTGTATTTTGGAACTAGGGTATAAAATTCCCTTAAATCATTACATATAACTACTTGAAGTTTGGTAGCTGTGAAGTTTCGTTGGTAAGATATGTATTGCTGAGTGTGAATTGATCTTACTGAGTATAGAAGGATCGAGATTTGAGTCAATGGGAGTTTTCTGTGTCTTTATCCATCCTTGTCTATATAACCCTGGTAAGCTATAACAGAAAATACATCACAAGCTATGTGACAGCTATATATTGCTATTTATAGCAATATATCCATTCACACTTCCTTCATTGTATGTTCTTATTTTTGGACCTCATCTACCTCTTCTGATAATTTATTCTACAAATAGTATTCCTGAATCAACTTACTTCTTGGAGTATTACCCAATTCAAGTTAACTGGAATCATGTTCTGTTTCAATCTATATCAACTGCATTAAATTCTATATTCAACATTATGTAATTCAAAGTTCTTTAAGCAACCATGGATGGGAGAATACAGACCTGACCTCGCCCTCTTTGCTGAATATTTGATTCTGTCAGTCACTATGATGTAGAAGATAATTCAATTCAGTTTTCATATATTTGAATAAATAATTGACATTTGTTTTTACTCACCTTACTTAATGTTCAACAAGCCTCTTCACAAAAATATTTTTATGTTATATATTCAAACAACTTTTTTCCTCCCTTTATTCCTTATGTTAATTTCCAGAGATAAAATCATTTCTAATTTGTGAAGAGACTTATTCAATTCAAACAATCACTCTTAAACTTTCTTTTTTCTTTCCTAATTATTTTTTCACACTTCCACATGATTTCATCAGATGATTTTCAGTTTATTCACCTTTGACTAATGTTCTTTTAAACTTCTCTTCTTTCCCAGGTTATAGTCAAATTTTTATTGAAACATCTGCTTAAGAGATTAAGACTCTTTAAAATTTAGTGCAATGACAGCTAAAATTTGTTAACTGTTATACTTTTTCCTTGTTCAAATCCAGTATCATCTCACTACGTTGCATTTCAAATTTTCAAAATACTAAGGGGTTGTCTTTTTTGTAATGTTGAAGTTCTTCGTTATATAAAAAGTTTTCTTTTAGTGTGTTTTATGTTATCTGCTTTTCTGTGCGTCTACATTTATGTATGTCATTCACTCTTTTTGACATTCTCTTTCTGTCTCTCCCTTTATATTCTCTATCTCTCTTTTTTTCTGTCTCTAATAGATTCAAATACATATTTCCCTTTTCCCCCTTTTCCCCTCATTCCTAAAGATTCCTCAGTTTGTTATCTTTTGACTTATTTCTTTTTCAGGTTTCGAGTGATAACCTTTCCGTAAGTAATTTTTATTATCTCATGAAAAACTGAATGGTTGCTGGTTTATATTATCTATTGGATTACTAGTTATCATTATAAAGGAAAAGCCAAGGGTTTTTATTTTTTCTTATTACCATTACTATGTATATCAACATGTTTCATTTATGTATTGCATGATTAATGTATGGCATGTTGCTTTTATGCCATTCACATAAAATATTATCTTGTATTTGTACATGTTTACATAGTTTAACTTGGGACAAGCTTTAAATATTGAACATTAGACTAAAAAATATAGCACTTTTATAATGTCTTAATGCATTCATTGTTTTTCAGTTTATTTTGCTTTTTAGTCTTCATTATACATTTCATAATTGTTGATTACTGAAGTAGATTTTAAGTTTTCATAAGTTATCCCTTTTCTTAATGCACTCTTGGTTACGAACCATTCTTTTTGGTTTTGTTAATTCATATTCTTCCCAAAACTTCCTCTCTTAGGAGGAAATATACACAAATTAATTCAATTACAACAAAGAAAAATCAGTTATCCATATAAAGAAAATAGATTGCTTTGTTTTTCTCCCCATTTTCAACCTTACTGAGATAATCAGGATCAATAAAAAGGCCTTGTCCTCTACTATTGTTTTAATTTATGCAAAGTATACTTTCAGAGTCAGCGCTCCATCGTCAGTGCCTGATTAGAGCAGCTTAGCCTGGGCAGAAACTGCTGGGCGACTCCTGCATAGGTGTATTAAGGCTTTAATCAGGCACTGATGATGGATCGCTCACTCTGAAAGTGCACTTTGTATAAATTAAAACAATAGTAAAGGGCAAGGCCTTTTTATCCCGATCAATTGGTTCATCTACCATCCAGGATATTACTGAGATAAGTTTAAAAAAAAAAACCTCGCTTCTGAAAATGTCCACACAAATTTAATCAAATGTGCTTAACTATAAAGCTTTGCTCTAAAAAAAAATATTAAGAGAATGGGGACTTAAAACCAAAAGGATTAAAAATTATATGCATTATTTTGTATGATTGTTTAATGAAATTGAAGTTACTCTAATAAACATATTGGTGTCACTGTGTACTGCAAAGTTCTATGCAAAAGGAACTTCACATATGTCTAGCACATGTTTCTGAAGTCAATATAGATACAAGTGGATGATAATAGTATTTTTATCCAAGCATATATTCATTTAGACATGTACCTGATTATACATGTGGTTTTCTTAATGTCTTTCTACAAAGTACATTTAAAAAAGTTTAGAAATTCACAAGAATAAAATTATTTGTACAAGTTTGCCTATAATAGTGGCCTTGTTTCTCCTATCACTTTATTCACATCAGTTTCTGCCAGCCTGCTTGTTCGTGCATGTTTCAAGTTATTTCAAATGACTTTAGTTTACAATATTCAAAACTACCCTTAAAAGTGATCTTAACAATTCATCAAAAACAGGTAATAATAATTCAAAAAATAAATAAATTTAAAAAATAAAGCTTAGAAAAAGTACAGGAACTTAAAGTATGAAATCTGAGAACTACTACAGGGAACATTTTCAAAGAAAAGGAAAAATTTCTAGTCACATCATAAAAATAATTTAGTCATCACCCTGTAAAATGGGTATTGGATTTCATAGCATGGAATTAAGTGGTGGCAAATAGGAGTTTGTGGATTTTGAAACTGATTTTAACAGTTTCTTCAGTCAGAGGGAATTTCTTAAAACAAGTGCACAGTGATGAATTAGATTGAAAATATTTGTCAATATGAACACTAGTAGCTTTGCAACTTTATAAGTTTTATAACTTATAATTTTTTTTTAGACCCATATTAAATTTTCAATAAGGTTCTCATATTTTCTTTTGAGTCCTCTGTTGGTCATTTTGTGGACCAGTTAATTGGTTTATACTATTGTGAAATCTATCAGTAGTTTGGCATCATGCCATCTGGTACTGGTGGCCATTACTGACTAATTGTCAAGTACACATGGTATGTGTATGTGCTTTTGATGTGAGGGCTCTATTTTCAAGCATGTTGAGAGTATAACTTTCAATAGACTTGAAAATGGTGTTCTCTTTGCTATGTGTACTCAATGCTCAACCAGCAATGTTGCCTTCTACTTGCAGATTTGATAATTGTATTATATATACTGGTGGAACCAATGTACTACTTGATATAATTAGTTTTATTTTAAATTTTCATTCCACTGTTTTTGGTAAATAATCAGGAGTTATGGTGTGTGCATGCATGTGGGTGTATACACATTACATATGTAGTATAAGCAAAGCCTGAAATTAGGCATTGTTGAGAATGTATGCCTATTCCTTGCCTTTATCAAAATGACTGGGATTATCTGGTCAGTCTTAAAATAACCTTAGTATATTTAGTTAGTCTTGCTTTATAAATCTTTAAAAATGCCTGGCCCGAGTATTCAGGAGCAGGAAGAAAATACAATAAGAAAATAAGTAGTTTTCTGAGATTACAATATTGCTATATTATTTTGCTTTCATTAACATGTTCTTTTCTCAATTTGAGATGTTTTACGATGATAATCCTCAGGTTCTAGTGATCTGGTGGTAGAAATGCATAGTGGAAGCTGAAAAATGAAACTTCCGACAAACAAACAATTTACAAAGAAATTAAGGAAGAGAAGTTCTTTAACAATCAACTCTGAAAAAAATTAAATAAATATAAATTTATTAATAGTTAAATAATCCATCAATTATTACTAAATATATTTAAGCCGAGAAACCTACCTTTTAAGATTATAAAATGGGGACAACTTATGTCTAACTAAAACTATGTTACAAAGGTGTTTATTTAACTTTGAAGATCAGGACCAATAAAACGGCCTTGTCCTCTACTATTGTTTTAATTTATGCAAAGTGCACGTTCAGAGTCAGTGCTCCATCGCCAGTGCCTTATTAAAGTGGTGTTGCCTGGACCAAAACCGCTGGCGACTCCTGCATAGGTGTATAATCAGTGTCACCCAGCGGTTTTGCCCCAGGCTACACTGCTCTAATCAGGCACTGATGATAGAGCGCTGATTCTGAAAGTGCATGTTTCATAAATTAAAACACTAGTGAGGAAAAGGCCTTTTTATTGGTCCTGATCAATTGGTTCCTCTACCATCCATCATATTCCAGAGGAGAATATCTTTGAAGAGTTAGTTTTCTACTGCAGACCAGACTTGTTGGAGGTGTTTCAACTGACTGCTGCAAGATTAGTGAACTGCCATAGACTGAGTTCTTGCTTCCAGGAATATTGACGACATGATTCACTTAATCCCCTATATATTGCCTCCAAATGGATTTGCACCGGCCAATCAAAGTATGCACAAAATGACTCTTAAACATAATTTTATTATCGTAAATCATCTCGCAAAATTTCAGTACATAGACTTCAAGAGATATGAATGTTATTATAAAAATATAATAATGTTAACTATAAAAATTGGCATACCTCATGGAGATTTACACCAAAATTGGATATAACTCATAAGTTTCAGGTAAAACTCAACTAAATGAGCTTTATGCTTGCATAACTCAAAATATAAAATATTAGGTCATTTATGCCTTGAACGTATGTAATGCAATCTCAGATTCATTACAAGGCTATCCCATGGAAAATCCAAAATATATAAAAGTAATAGTGTTAAATTTAGTAATACTTAAAAGTATAAAAAGGCTTCATAATGGAAGAAATTCATGATTGAAATGTTAAATTAGAAGTGAGTAGTTTCAGACTTAGTTCCGCCAACCATTATATGTTTAAAAAGCTTGAAAAGCTTGAGCCATTATAATGCTTGAAAAAGTAATGCATACACAACAATGCCTAATTTTAGGCTTTGTTTGTAAGATTTATGCATAAAAGTAGATGACATAGAGCATACTTTTTATTATTTGAATTTATTAATTCCATTGCTCAGTCAAGAAATCAACAGATACAGCAACTGTTTTTCATGAAACATACTTTGTTTGGTGATATAACTTTTAGTACAGCATCATTTATCTATGAACCATCTTCTTTTTCTAATGTGGACTGAAACAAAAATCTTACAGAAAAGAAGGCGAATGTAAACTAAAAATGCACGGAGGATGGGGGGGGGCATAAATAAAAGAATTTGGACATGAATAAGAAAACAATTATTAAAATTATGTGCTAATGTTTACTTCCTTGAACTAACTAGAAGTATAATAATCACTATGATTTAAATGCGATTTGAACTTTTCCGAAACCATTTTGATTAGTTTCAGAGCAATGTCCTGTATATTGTACATATCTCACATAACTGAAAAATGACCATCTTTAGAATGTTGAAGTCTCATATTTACGGCCTCCAGTTAGTTGTGTACTTTATTTTTTGATCAAAATTGACTAAGGGGATGGAAGGTTTGAGGGAGCCAAATAAAAAAATTGCAATTTCCATACCCATCAGGGGTACAATAAATTTATGAACCCATTTTTGTTGATCTTAAAAGTTCTATAATTTACGTTCTATGACTTCTTTATGTATTAGAACCTATATATTCTTACGTTTTATTAGAAAAAATCAGTAATAAACGTGTTAATAAGAGTTCTTTTGGATTTCAGAATTAAACACACAAAAACTTCACAGTTTTTATCACTGCACAATTTATTTAACAACACACTACAAACTTGGTTAATTATTCTTAACTACTTCTCACAGTATGCACTGATTGCTTCACTATTCTTGTTATTACACAGTCCAATAATTCACTCATGATCACTGAAGTTCACAAAAGACGACACTGCACTATCCTTTATTTCGCGAAGTTAACGCACTGTGCTGTCTTAAACACGGCACTATGCTGTTCTTTACTGAGTTACGGCACAACACTGTTCTTCACATAAAAACACTTTACCGCACTGCACTAAGTCGCACTGTAGCACTGCTGTTCACTTGACAACAGCTGAGAACAAACTAAACTGCCGGGCGTGTTGCACATGCTTATATAGAGTTCGGCAACACATCAAAGGAGAAGGTCGAGGCCGGTCCAGAAAGGTCTGGTCTTGCCGAGAACATCTGTCGGCCCCTTTGATCTACTAGGTGTCAATAGCCCCTCCTGGTCGGCTCCTTTCATCTATTTTGTATTTCCCAAGTACGCGACTAACTCTGTTTAATTTTTCATGTATTTAATTTTCGTAACACTGCCGCCCACTTAAGCCTTTTCGTCCCGAATAGGCTCAATATTGCCGTTGCCATACATGGCTAGTCGCTTTAGTTGAACCACTTTCATTTTAGACCTCGGATTGTGGTATCTCTGTATCCTGTAGACCACGTCGTTCAATCTCTTGATCAACTTGTAAGGTCCCTCCCAGTGCATTTGCAATTTAGGATAATCCTTTCTTGCGTTGTGGGTTAAATAGTAGAACCATTTGTCCTTCAGTGAATCCCTCCGTATTTGCTGCTCGATCATACCTGGCTTTCATCTTATCACTTGTCATTTTAATACGGTTGCGTACAAACTCATGGAGCTCATGCAGGTCTTCCTGTGTCTGGGGAGTATTTCTATTGTCTTCGCAGGACGGTCCGGGTTTGGCCCCAAATTCCAAATCCGCTGGCAGTCTTAGTTCTGCTCCAAATAGGATTTTTGCGAGAGTACGTGAGGTGGAATCATGGACGGCTGACCGGTATGCCAGTAGAAACTTTGGTATGTGCATATCCCAATCCCTTTGGTGTGTACTAACCACTTTCCTGAGATATTCTTCCAGTGTTGGATTAAATCTTTCAACCATGCCATCAGATTTTGGATGAAGCGGTGTCGTTCTTGTCTTTTTGATGCCGTACGTTTCACACATTTCCTTGAATATTGCCGATTCGAAATTTCGCCCCTGGTCAGAATGGAGTTCTATTGGAACCCCGTATCGGCACACCCAATTATTTACAAAGGCATCCACAACTGTTTTGGACTCCTGGTTTGGGATGGACACTTCGGGCCATTTGCTGAAACAGTTCCAGCCTGACTGACAGGGAATGGACTAGCAACATCAATGGCTATCCGCTCAAAAGGGGCACCTGCGTTGTACTGCTGAAGCTTGCCACAGCTTCTTCTCATTGGACCCTTGGCTGCATGCAATGCACTGTTCGCAATTGGCTATCCAATCGGTTACAGATTGCTGACATCCCACCCAGTAAAATCCCCAAATTGCCGCCACTGGGACCATTATGGAACTGCTTCAATACGTCATTTATTTTGGAAGTTGGCACGACAATTAGGCCGGTTGTGGTTATGCCATCTGTACTCTCACAAGATCGATATAAGCAGCTCTCTACCAGTTTTAGGCTTTTCCACTGGACCCAGTATGATTTCGCAAGTGGGGTTTCAGCTGATGTCTCATTACCCAACACTGCCAGAAGCTCCCGTCGGGTAACACAATAATTTCTTTCGGGCTTGGGGAGTACCCTGCTGAAGTAGCCAATGACTTTTTTCTGTCCCATCACCTACCTGAGAAAGCACTCCTCCTATTCCATAACCGCTCGCATCCGTGTCAACTATGAATTTTTGGCCAGCTATTGGATAGGCGAAGAGTGGTGTTGTGCACAAAAGTTCCTTTAGCCTCTGGAACGCATCTTCGGCTGTTTCATTCCAGTGGTATGGTCGGGACTTTTTGGTTAGGTCATGCAAGCTGGCAGCTACCCGAGCGATGTTTGGCTCTAATCTCCGATAGTATGTGCAAAGCCCCAGGAAGCTACACAGCTCATGAAGGTTTCGTGATCGAGGCCACTCCTTTACTGCCTGTATTTTGTCATCAGTGGAGATGCCTTCTGCTGTTACCCGATGTCCTACGTATTTGACCTCCTTCTGAAATAGAGCACATTTCTTTATGCTTAACTTTAGTCCGACTAAGTACTTCATCCAGGTTTTTAAGGTGTTCCTCAAAAGTCTTCCCCATAACGATTATGTCATCTAGATACACCAAGCACGTCTTCCAATTGAGACCCTTTAACACACGTTCCATTAAACGCTCAAAAGTAGCTGGAGCGTCGCAGAGCCCAAATGGCATCACCTTAAACTGTCATAAACCATTGCTTGCGCTAAAGGCAGTTTTCTCTTTGTCCTTATCTGCTATCTCTACTTGCCAGTAGCCGCTTTGCAAGTCCAAGGTAGAAAACCATTTCGTGCCACCCAACGTGTCTAAGGTGTCGTCAATTCTTGGCAGCTGATAACTGTCTTTCTTGGTGACGTCATTGAGTTTTCTATAGTCAACACAGAATCTGGTGCTGCTTCCTTTCTTCTTTACTAGAACTATTGGCGAGCTCCACGGACTCAAAGATGGTTCAATGACTCCATTCCGGTCCATTTCTCCAGTTCTTTAACTTCGTTCCGTTTCGCTTGGGGAGCACTCCTGGGTGCTTGTTTTATAGGTCTCGCTTCACCGGTATTTATTTCATGTTTCACTACTGCTGTTCTACCTGGGCTTTTTTTGCTTAGGGCGAAGACAGAGGCATGTGTTTTTAGCAATTCCTTTGCTTTATTTCTTTCAGGTGATGTCAGTCCTTTCATCTTTTTTTCCACTTCTTCTGCTAGTAATTTGCGTTCCTTGGCTGTCATTTTCAGGGATCCTGAATTTTTGGCACAGTTAATTATTGCTTCTGCTGGCATACATTGACCTATTTCATATTTTTTGTTAATGATCTTCTCATTGTTGGATAGGTTAGGTACTCTCACCGGAACTCGTTCATCATCGCAGGTTTTCACGAGGGCTTTAGCTGTTATAATGTCGTCTTTAGGTTCGTTCAACCGGTTATCCCCACAATCTTCTTCCACATGTGCCCAGACTAAGGTTTCTGCATGAGGTGGTAGTTTCTGGCGTCCGACGGTAAATAGCCTCCTTATTGTGGTCTTGCTCTCGTATCCAACATCCAAGGGTATTTCGACGTTGCGCCAGATCATAATTTGTTGACCCATGTGCAGATTGATATCGTGGGCTATCATGAAGTCTGCACCGATGATAACTTTGTCCACTATGTCTGCGACAACAAATACATGATCAGTGCTAGTGTTGGCGATAGTCAGTCGAACCTTGGCTCTTCCATAGACGGTGGCTGATCCCCAGCAGCAATGCGCAGTCGAACGTTGTTTAATGGTTCGTTCTAGTTTAACGGTGTCTCTTGAAATTTGGGGTTATTCGTCCGTTTGTTCTCCCTTGGTGGCGGAACAGATCTTGACCTTTTCTTTGGTGCTTTACATTTACGTTGAAAATGGCCGGCCTTACTGCAGTTGAAGCATTTCGTGCGTGATCTGTTCCTTTACTCTTCCATTATTCGCTTGAGTAATTCTTCTATGTCACTCCTTGAGATTTGGGGGCGTCATTTTGAATATCAGCCTTAAGACGTTGCACCTTGTAAACTTGTGGCTTTGAAATGACTTTAGCGGCCTCCTGGGCTAGCGCATAAGAGATGATTTTTGCATAGCACACACCGCAAATTTAACATCTTGGTCTCGTATACCATTCACAAATGCTTCAATCTTAAACTGATCCAGGAACGGATGATTTTCACCTGCGTAAGTCAGCTGCACCAAACGTTCGATTTTCCTGGCAAAATCTTGTAGAGTCTCATTCGGTTTCTGAACTCTGCCCCTTAATTCCATCCTGTAAAGTTCTTGCTTATGTTCGCCACCATACTTGCGTTGTAATGCCACCATTATGTCCTCATAATTGTTCCTGCAAGCGGACTGTAAACTCTCCAGGATTTCTGCTGCTGTTCCCTTCAGTGCTAGAATTAATTCTATCGCTTTTTCTTCATTAAACCATCCGTTTTTACTGGCCACGGTCTCAAATTAGAACTTGAAAAGACTTAAATGGTACGCTGCCATCAAAAGTTGGGGTCTTTATCTTGCTGGAATGTTCTGAAATGAGTCTCACCGGACCCTCTTGAACTTGTAAATTGTCCGTTTGGAGTTGCAACTCTTCGCTTATTTCTTCGTCCACCTTCTTTCCTATATTGGAAATTTTCTCTTCAACTTTATTCAGTTTTTCATCAAAGCCGCTTACTCTTTGCTCAATGGCTTCCACTCGTTTGCCCAATACCTCTGATATTTCTTGGAGTTTTTGGTTTGTTCTAGTACCTTCCTGAAGTTCCTCAAGTCTCTCACAATTAGCTCTAGAGGCTTCTTGAAAGTTTTCTTCTAGCCTCTCGCAATTAGCTCTAGAAGTTTCCTGAAATTCTTGTCTGACTTCCGCTAAGATTTTCTCGCTGTTGCTTCGAGAAGATTTCTAGAATTCTTGTCTGACTTTCGCTAAGATTTTCTCACTGTTGCTTCTAGAAGCTTTTTCTAGTCGTTCGTAATTAGCTCTAGAAGCTTCTTGAAATTTTTCTTCTAGCCTCTCGCAATTAGCTCTAGAAGCTTTCAAGAGTTTCTGGTTATTATCTGCTATTTTTTCCATCATAGCAGCCAAAATTGAATTTAAATCTAAAGTACTGCTTGTGATAGGGGTACATACCGCAATGTCTTCTTTATCTTCAAACTCATGCGTACTTACATCAATTCCTCTTCTTTGGAATTCATCTGTCAACCGCCTTTGTAGGTCAGCCTTATTTCCTGTTGTTGGTAGATCCAGTTTAGCCAGCTCCTTCTTCAGATGTTCCACTTTTAGTTCTTCAAACTTCATTTTTGATGATTTTTTTAATTTTGCCATCCCACTTCTGACACCAGTTGTTACGTTTTATTACAAAAATCAGTAATAAACGTTATTTATAAGAGTTCTTTTGGATTGCAAAATTAAACACACACAAGCTTCACAGTTTTTATCACTGCACAATTTATTTAACAACACACTACAAACTTGGTTAATTATTCATAACTACTTCTCACAGTATGCACTGATTGCTTCACTATTCTTGTTATTACACAGTCCAATAATTCACTCACGATCACTGAAGTTCACAAAAGACGACACTGCACTGTCCTTTATTTCGCGAAGTTAACGCACTGCTCTGTCTTAAACAAGGCACTATGCTGTTCTTTACTGAGTCACAACACAACACTGTTCTTCACATAAAAACACTTTACCACACTGCACTAAGTCGCACTGTAGCACTGCTGTTCACTTGACAACAGCTGAGAACAAACTAAACTGTCGGGCGAGTTGCACATGCTTATATAGAGTTCAGCAACACATCAAAGGAGAAGGTCGAGGCCGGTCTAGAAAGGTCGGGTCTTGCAGAGAACATTTGTCGGCCCCTTTGATCTACTTCAGGTGTCAATAGCCCCTCCTGGTCGGCTCCTTTCATCTCTTTCATACTTCCCAAGTACGCGACTATCTCTATTTAATTTTTCATGTATTTAATTTTCGCAACAATATCTTATATTACTTTCAAGTGAAATCATGTTAAATGAAGTCTATAAAAACATTTTGATTATTTAATTTAATGTGAGAACAAGGAAATCATGTGGTACCTCATCAAACTTTTTTTGGTTCTTTATGGTTCATTAAACCATGAACAGGGTGTGTTTTCTTCATTTAATGGCCCTTGTTGTTACCATCAAACCGCATCTAACTGACAATTATTTTCAACTCACAGCAATAAAAGTTTCATGTTTCATAATAGTTCTTCATAGCGATGAAAATATCAAATTTTGTGTCTACAAACTAGAATTTGTAGGCAGCATTGAACTTCTGATACATTTTAATAAACCTGCTCTCGATAAATCACGGTGGATTGAGTGGATTAGCAAATTCGAAAGTACTGATTTTCACATACGTAACAAAGACCACTGAAAATGTTTGCAGACACAGAATAATTATGTGTAACACGAGAAGGAGAAGCTGTCTGAATACGTTTGGAAGTTGGGAAAGATCCAGAATGAAAGAATGAAAGACGATTAGAAAACTGAAATAAAAAGTTGACTGGTGATACATTATTACCAGCAGTGTTGGTTTGTAATAAACCTTGATATTCATTGAATGTAAAAATGACACAGTTTGTTAACATGTTCAGTGTTTATGACGCGTGAGTTGCATCATGGGGCTTTCCCTCCCAGGCTCATGACTTGCTAGACACGTCATCTCCTCTCTCAAATTCTGCCTGCTCTCCTCACCCTTAGCCAGTTGCTATTGTCCTCAAATTTTCCATCAGCCCTCAGTATACTATCTGCTTCCTTACAGTGCAGTTTGTTAGTAATTTTTTAAGCTTCCTTGAGCCCAAGTGAGAAGTGAACAACAGCGTTTTTGCTGGTTATTGTTGTTATTGTATCCACTCCTCTTTTGAATAAGTTTTATTTCTCTTTTATATTTGCCGTGAAATTTTAAAAGTGTGATTGCTCCGACATCACTTTCACAATTTTTTTTTTTTTTTTTTTTTCAAATTTGCTCAAATTATAAACAAAAATTTTATGCATATACTTCCATTTTTATCCTTAAATTGTTATAATATTTTCCATTTTTCCTATTATTGTTTTTCTGTTTAATTTATTTGCTGTTCTTACAAGAATAATATTATTTCATTCTGTATTTATTTATTAGTGGGCCCTTGTTTTGGCGAGTGTGTATACTTGAATTTTAATTTCATCAATTTTGTGAACTTTTCTATGAATATAAATTCATTTACAATATTTCTATTTGCCAGTCAATCAATCAATATTACCAAAATTTCCCGTAAGCGGCACACAATTCTCCATTCAAATATAAAAATAATAATAACAAATTAATTACTCATTTCGGGAAAAAAGGCAATTTCCATTAGTTCAATTGAAGTTGGTACTTTTCGAAATACAAGTACAAGGGTCGTCTAGAAAATAAGTTCCGTTTTGGTCTGTATGGTCTGTATACTGTTTACTTAACTGTGCGCATAACGCGTCTCACGCGTCTAGACTGGAAGTAAGTTTAAATATCCTTGTCTCTCGAAATGGTTAAAACTTTAGTAATTTTAAACCTATTGAGTATTAAATGAACCAAAAAAACCCACTTTAGCCCAGGGTAAGACTAACCATTTTCGTTCAGCAACGAAAGTGTTAATGGCTGAATTGGTACCAGGAGGAGTTGGGGTTTACAGAAGGGGGTAAGTTTAAAATTAAATTGATATCTGTTTAATCTGCCCAGTTTTATGACTGTGTTATTTGTCAGGTCTCAAGTTTATGAGATGTCTTATAGATGTTTCTGACTACAGCAATCAAACAGTAAATATAGTTACTGTAATTTTTAATGTGGTAGGTGTGAATGTGTATCATTAAAATAATCAGACAATTTTTCATTATAATGTTTTTTTAGTTCTCTGTTTGAATTTACCCAACAATTAAAATTAATGAAGAAGATAATATTTAAATTAAAATATTTTATTATAATAAATGTTTAATTGAACCACCAATGTTAAAAATAAAAACATAACAAAACAAGAGTTATAGGAGCAGCCAATAAAGTTCTATGAGTAAGTTAGAAACTTGCCGAATGCAAAGAATGATATTAGGCATGCCTAAAATCAATAATAATAGAATTAAAAAAAAAAAAAAAACCTACTAGTTAGTTTTCAAAATTTCAGACCTTGAAACTTTTACTTAATTTTGTTCATTACTTTCATATTTAAATTAGAGTAATTGATATCCTAAAGTAAAGTACTAAAACAGTATTTTTTGTGGGTATCTATACAAAATACCATTTAGTAATAGTATCTGAAAAGTAGATTATAACATTATTAACTAAACCATTTCTAGCACTAGTGATTATTAAGGGATCTACCACATATATTTTTGATTTGGGATGTGTGTTATAATTTATTTAGCATTGCTATTTCTATGAATATTTCAAAACTTGAAAGTTAAGTTTTATATCCACTCCCCGCATACTTAGATTGAGCAAGGACATATTCAAGCTAGATTGTGCAAGAATGTTAATGGTATTTGATTCATTTATTGGGGTACTATCATATTTTTTTCTTTTTTTTTTTTTTTTGTAAACATTTGATTTTGTATATTTTTGCATATTATTCTCAGGAGTTCTGTGTTTAAATTATTTATATCTCTTTGAATTTAATCAGTGTACTAGGAAAGCAAGTATTTCTGAATAATATTTTTTTATCCTGAAGTAGATGCATTCATAACTCAATTCATTTTAGGTGTGCTGCAAGGATTTATGGTACTTAGAAGTTGATCGGCCTCAGCCAATGGGAAGAGTGCAGCTCGTTAAAGCTGCTACTACTGCACTTGAAGTTTGTTGGACTCCAGTTCAGTCTGCTGAGGAGTATTGTCTACAAATACAAAAGTAAAAAATGTTAAACATTTGCTTGATTTGTCATTTAATTTTCTCTTGTCATTTTCATTTAGGCCTCGCTTGCATTTAGTCATTTGTACAGTGAAATTCAGTCGGAAAGTACGGATTTTATGCTATTCAAATGGGTCCAATTTTTTAAAATTTTAACTCTCCTATAATTTGCAAATAATGTTTGTTGGTTTTGGAAATTTATTAGTAAATATATTTTGTTTGTCAATGTCATTAATGTTTAATATTTGCAATATTGTGTTATTTTTTGAAAATGAAATCCTTTGGTTCAACAGCTCTTTAATTTTGAATAAAAAGTTAAAGTAGTCCACTTGATGCCCCTGCCATGTTTGTAGGATTAATGACCTAAGTTTACTACTTTTTAAATCAATTAGTAAGTCTTTTATGATGGTGAGCAGTCAATGCAGAAAGTGCTCCAATTTTGAAGTCAGGCAACTTCATAGGTAAGTAAAATGTTTTGCGAGATCCTGGGATTCAATCTTGGTACTTTGGCTTGCTACTACTGAGCTTTATCAACCTCTCGGATGATTATGTTTAGAAATTTGTAATACAGAAGGAGTTGGTAGTTATGAAGATACAAATAAAAAGTATTACTTCGTAAACTATAAGCCGTTAAATTAAGATTTTGGTCGTCTTGGAGTCAAAATTGAAGTGTATTGTTTTGTTTATCATTTTCTTATCACTGTTAATCAGTAAAGTATAAAATTTAATTATTTTTTTTTTACAAATATGTATTTGCCTTTCTGATTGAATTTATATTTATATTTCAATTATATTTATTATATTTATATATTATTTTCTCAATATTTAAACTCCAACTGATTTTCTGGCTTCAGGTAGTGAATAAAATAATTATTATTTTTGTATTATTCTCACTAAAGCATAATTGTCTTAGCATTTGCTTATATTTTTATTCTATTTTTTCCAGGTATGAAGTTCCTGCTACACCTACACCACCTGTACCTCCACCATCAACACCTGCGCCGGCCACACCAGCACCTGTTTCACCAAAATTATCTCCAAAACTTACGTCAGTAAAATCACCAGTTCAGCAATCAACAAATAGAGTCATTCGACCTTTATTGCGACCTGTTATCAGGCCTGTTATAAGACCTGTTATTCGCCCTGTTGGAAAAACAACAACTCCAGGTAGAATTTGGTTCACATTACTTTTTATTTTTATATTTGTAAATAAAAATAATTTATGCTTTTTTAAAATGTTAAATTAGTTTTCTATGTTTAATATGGAATTTTGTCTTTTAGTATGATTTGTCATCTGCCTTATGTATGGATAGTATTTTACTTTTTATAAAAATATCTTAAAATTAATCTTAAAAACTTCTACAAATTAATGTTGGTTTGAAAATCCTGTCCCTATGAATATTAAATATAGTTGTATGCATTTTTTGTTATTAAAATAAAAATGTTTTCATTAATCTCCTCGTTTCTGCACTATCTTTCATTGACAATTGCAAATGTGGACTAAAATATTTGAAGCACAAATTGAATTTATAACTAGTGTACATGTTGAGTACTTTAAATTAATTTTTAGGAATTTAAAATACTTTTTTCTATGTTATATAGTAATTGCATGATTTAAACATTATATCTGAATGTATGAATACATTTTTTTTTAACCTATTGTGTTTTTTTTTATGATGGTGTATTTAGCTGCTGTGGTATCCTCCCCTCCAGAACAACCCATGCCAACTACAAATTCTGGAAGCCCAAATACACCAATCATTAGATCACCTCCAGGTATTCTCTTTAATTCTTTTATTTCCCTCATTTATTAGACATTTGATTTAATTTTTTTTCTTAACTAGAGATCTTAAAAAAAAAAAATTGTATTCCTTTTTTGTCATTAGCTATTGCCAGCAATAATGCTCCTCAACCAGTTAGGGCAGCTACTCCAGCAAGTGCTAATGTTCTGAAGTCACCTCCCACTCAGAAATCCCAAATTCTTGTTCAGAAGCCAGTGACTCAAGGACAGCCTCAAATTGTCACTCTTTTGAAGACAAGCCAAGGGATGACAGTTACAGTATGTATATAACATTCATTATTAGACAAATTATGTTTATTAAATTAATTTATTGATTTGTATTTAATGTGAAAGGTAGAGAAGCATTCCATGTTGTATATTGCAGTTTTTTTCTGACATTTTTGACTATCAATGTTAGCACTTTCTACATATTTAGGTAGGTTTTAGAAATTCTTACAGAAAATAGGCAACATTTCTGAATTATTAAATTAAGAGTTTATTTTAGCTGTTTTAAAGGAGCTGTATGAAGCATAAATGTTTCTCTTTCACTGAGTATATAATTTGTCTACTTTACTTTACTTTCACGTTAATTTTGTTTCATTTATTTTATTCTTTCAAATATACCAGTACTAACATTTCGAGCCTTAGGATTTCTCTCTCAGAGTGTAAAAATAAAGTACATGTATTTTTCAACTATTAACTTAAATATCAAAATAAATTAGAACATTGGAATTCAAGTCTAAAGCAAATAAGTGTTGGAATGCATAAAAAGTTAAACTGTACAGGCATCCAATAAAAAGGAAAAGATAACTGAATACCTCTGAAATTTATTTATTTTTACATTCTTTAATTCTATAGAAGTTCTTTACAATATTCCCTGAGACCAAAACATAGCAAAATAAGGGGTGGCTTACTTAGGCTTAGTAAGTAAAATAAATATGAACTACTTACTTGGCGTAATATCGAAGTGGACATGGAATGCATGTTATGGAATAGTTTTACAATTTTAATATTATAATAAATATTAGTTCAAATAGTTAAAAGTAAACAAATAATGACAAGTAATAGTAAACTGCAATTATTATGAGTGATTTTCATAGATTACATTAATAGTTATGGAAAAATTATAATTTAAATTAAAATAGTAGTTACTTTATCCCATTTACATTAGTTTGTGATGGAACTTTTCTGTTTTAGATGCCAAAGATGAGCCTTATTCAGAGTAAACCTCCTAATAGTACTGCAGGTGTAAAATCTGGAATCCCTCAAGGAGCTACTATTGTGAAACTAGTTAGTGCAAATCCTAATCAGGGTAAGTTGATTTTTAACTCAGTTTCAAAAATGAAATTATTCATTCTAAAAACTAAGCTTAAAATATATACCAGGTATGTAAATATGAAACCAGAATTTTTCCATAGATGGTTCCAGCTGGCATTTAACTCACCGTCAAGCCATGTCTTTGACACAACTTCCAAAGGCTAAATGTTTTTCACCATGTACAAAAGAAAGTCATTTCTTCATCGAATCATGACTGGGGCTGAGAATCCTAAGCATAGGAAATCATGGGTAACCGGAAGCACACCATTAACATTAACTGCAAGGCCAAATCATTATGGACAGAAGGCAATTCTCTGTGTTTGGTGGGATCAGAATGGTGTGATTTATTATGGTCTCCTAAAACCTGTTGAAACCATTAATACTGAATTCTACCAAATTAGCAAACTGAATGCAGCTGTGGATGAAAAAAAGGCAATACAAAATGATGAAGTTTTGTTGGGAAATACTTGCGCACACGGCTTACTCACCCAGACTTGACCGTACTCTCTGCTTCGAAGGGCTACACGCTTGCTGAGGACTGGTTCTCTTCTTATAAGAATGGCTCACTGATTGCTTTGCCTTAAAAGATGAAGAGTATTTTTGGTGTGGTGTCCACAAATTGGCAGAAGAATGGAAAAAGTGTTTAACTTACAATGGCCAATGATTCGAATAAAAGAAATTTTAAAAATTGCTGTATTAATTGATATACAAAAATTTTGGTTTCATATTTACATTGCCTGGAAAGCCCAATTGTTTGTTTCCTCTTTGCTTATTTAACTCATCATTAGTTATAAGAATAATCTCACTTATTATTTTTTAAATTTAATTTCTTATTGTTGTAACTTTATTATTCTTATATATATATTTCCTAATAAACCTCCTCCCTGATTTTGGACTATCCTACCCATTTCAGTAATTCATAGGCGATTTCGCTTGGTCCTAGACAGGACGATTTCCTCAATCTCATCTCTATCAGCTGGATTAGCTTCCTCAATATTCTCATCTCTGAATTGTTCCATTTGTGTATGAGTGAGGGGGGGGGGTACTGACTGTTTCTAGAATTATGTATATATTTGAAGGACTGGGCCCACTTACACCTTGATATGATCACTTACTTTGAGAAGGGTTTCTTGTTCTCATTTAGGCAGAATTCAACCAACTGACTGAATCCCTATTTTTAGCTTTTGACTCCCTTAATCCTTTATAGGGCTACGTCTGCTAGTGTGGCCTCCTCCCACATTTATTCAAACATGCTTAATGGTGCAAGGGCCGCAATTGCGGCTTTCTGTAGACTTTTTTTTAGGAGTTGGTGCTCATTTAAAAAAAAAAAAAAAAAGAATGTCCTGACTCTGCTGGCCTTTGCCATGAGAGTTTTTATTGTCAAATTATTCCTAGGAACATTCCTCTTGCAGCTGAAAATGTCCAATATCTAATTTTATCGATATTATTGACTGAATCAACTGGTTGCTCTGGAATATTGTTCATAATTGTAACAGCACATATGATTTTCTTGGGATGTTTGGTCAGTTATGGAACACAATGTCTTCAAATTTTGCAAACTCATTTCAAAACAATTATTTGTGTCATTTCTTTCTCTTTTTAGTTCAGCTTCTTGTTAAATCTCATTGATTTGTGTCAGATAATTCACAACTACTTGCTCAGTTTCATTTTCAAGCCCAATAACCTTTCTTAATTTATTTTTAATTTCTTCAGTTCAAAACTTCTCAGGTTCTTATTTGTAAAATGTGTCTAACTTCTGAGAGGATTTGACCTTTACTTTCACATCAGTAATGCACATTGCTTCTAATATATCTTGTTTTTTACCATGTCACATTTTGTGACTATGTTGTATGCTCATATGACTATATAGGCATATATTTCGTTCATTTCATAGGTTGTTGTATTACTTCTTAGCCGGCCTCTTTTGAGTGGAGCAGGAGGAGATTCATTCTCCTCCAGGATAAAGTCGCAGCTTGAAATATTGTTTATTGAGTTTAGAACTAGTTGAGAGTCTTATGAGACCATACAACTTCGGAGCAATAGGCTGATAATCAGTTCCTTCTGGAGCAGCCCTTAATCCACATTCGTGCAAGGCTGTCTTTTTTGTTCGATATCCCTATTTAATTGGTTAATTAGTTGGTTGCTTTTTTACCTACTCCCAGGGAAGGTGGGTCTAGGCTCTATAATGTCTATGACCTAATGCCAGTGTTAGTGTGTAGTGCACTGTGTGTATGTGTTCCTCCAACATGTGAGGCCAGTGGCTAGCTTTAATACAAAGATTCATGATAGGGTTGTGGTTTTTCATTATTATTGTTATTATTATTATAAGACAAAATAATTAATTGTTTTATTTTTACTTTTAGGAGGAAGTCAAAAGATGCTAACTACAATGAAAACAGTGCCCTCGAATGTGGTTGCTGTTAATAAACCATCACCTCAGGGTGCAAAACAGCAAACGATTATTATCAATAAACCTGGAATTAGAATGCCATCTGGTCAACAATATATTGTCATGACAACAGGATCTTCTATTAAACCTGTGCAGACATTAACAACAACTCAGAGTAGTGGCGAAAAAGGTAGACATCCTTCTCAAATTTCATACGTAGCTATCACCTCACTCCAAGAAATGGTTTTCTTTATTTTTCTTACTGGTGAAGGCTACAGCAGAAATGTCACCAATGGGAACAGCTTCCGGCCAGCGATCCACCATAGTCAATAAGTACCACATTCTGTCAGATGGTAATAATGAGCCTACAATGTACACGCGTACGTGGAGAAGCAATCGGTATGTTGGAAGGTTCTGATAGCTGTGATAGTATGGTGATGCTCCTTTGCCCTCATGCCTTGGCTCATGCTCCAACATCTGTGTTCATAACAGGCCAAAAATAACTCTGTGCTAAAAGTTTCCTCATTGCTTTAATGCCCGGGTGGCTGAGTCTTTGTAACCTATTGAATGTTGAGTGCTGATATTTGGGTGGCACGTAAGATCTAGCATTGGCTGTAGATGTCTCACAGAATAGTATGGTGTAGCTAAGGATAGGGGGGTAAAGCTGGGGCTCCAGTGAAAAGATTTCTTCAGGCCATCGATGCAGGTGTCCTTCTTCTGTGCTTCAGCTAAAGGTTTGAGGTCGTTAGGTAAGTGATCTTTGCCAATGCACAAAATTGCATCTGCCACAGCATTGTTGCTGCCTGGTCAGTAGTGAATGCCAGTTGAAAAACTGACTGATAAAGTTGAGATGGCGGCTGTGGTGAGGAAAAGCTGTTTCAGACTGCTGGGAAAAAGTGAGTCCTTCAATAAGGGTGTGAAAGTGTTTTATATGGTCATAGATTACATGGAGTTCCCAATAATAAGTTGCATAGTTTCCCTGGATCTGTGATAAGAATCCTGATGGAAGCCAAACACCGTTTTTAATTTGTTGATGAATACCGTGGCCCAAAGTTTTGCACACAAGGGAAAATTTAATTGTAGCTGATGTGTGTGCTTTGCTGCTTTTGCCAGGCTTGACTTGCTCTTCTCAAAGGCTTTGGTGGTCTTCTTCATCCACCCAAGGGGGGGTCATGTGATGTTTCTTAGTGTTGTGTAGGAGTCGATTGGGTATGTGCGATGTGAGACAAACTTTCTATAAAAGTTTAACAACCCAGGAAACACCCGAGCACAGGGAAGTCGTTTAAAATTGGAAAGAGAAAGGTAAGATCTCGAAGCATGGTATCTACAAATTTCTGCCATTCTTGAAGCCACAAGGCATTCGTAGCTACTCTTACAGGCCAAATGGAGTTATGATAGGCTTGTTTAATGTTCTGGGTACTGAAAATGGTTATCTGTCGAGTCGAGTGGCAAAATCCATTAAGTTCTGTGCTGTCTGGGACTGTGAGGTCGTTTAAACGCCATAATCTTTACTGCCATCTTTCTTGGTGATGAATGAAAAGGACTTGATCTACAATTTTTCGACGGCGGACAGACGCCCCTGTCAACCATATGTTGGAATTCCTTCTTCACAACAGAGTATTTCATTGGTGGAAGTCATTTTTGAAAGAGGTGAGTACATGGACAGCTGTCCAGAATCATAGAAATTGATGGCACAGAGACCTTTCTTTGTTTGGAGGCCTTTCTGGTGACTTGAAGCTTGTGTTCTGGTCAGTGATCTGCATTCGGTGGATATCCACAGAGAGCACATGATGGAAGAGGAAGTCTGCTCCAAGTATTGGTTGGTTGATCTCCACGCTGATGAAGATGCATAGGAATACTTGCTAGAGTCCAAGGCCCATATAGAGAGTCTTCTTGGCGTAAGTCAGAATGGGGGTGTTGTTAGCAGCTATCACGAATAATCGGAAGCTTCAAGGTGGTTGCGGGGGTTACACGGTAGAATTGAGATAGATGTGTCAGTGTCTACAAGGAATGTGATTCCAGAGCTTGTATTGGAGATGAAAAAGTGGTGTTTGGTGGTTGGCCGTCAACAACTGCCGTTTGAATTGTTGGCCCTGCTAAAAATCCTGTTTACTCTGAGATTTCCCATTGTAGGGAAGTGTGCACTTTCTGGCTTTATTCCTAATTTTTCGTTGTTGGAAGCAAAATCCTGTACCCAGAGATTTAGAACAACTTCATTCGTAAGAAGTTCTATGGCATCCCTGGCTGGAACTCCTTTGTTGATGTAGGTTGTTGATGATGCAGATCAGCCCCTTGAGTTAGTATGTCAGGTTCTATTCCTGCTACAACTTCGTGGAACTTAATTTTTGATGATTTCACCCTAGAAGTTGCAAAAAGTGCATCTTCCTGCCAAGGGGTTTGATTAGTAAAACTGGAGGAGACAAGCTGTAGCACCTGAAAAGGCCAATATCTCCTGCTGAAGTACGAACTGCTTTGATTGATCCTGTTCAATTGGACACAAAAAAATATAATTAACATAAATAAAAAAATATATAGCATAATCAATAATAAAATAAATGTATTCTGCATGGGCATTCACACAGAATGGGGACTCTTGTGTGGTACAAAGAAATACTTCCACTTGCGATGGGGTGTAGTGGTGAGATAGCGAAGCAGCCACTTAGGGACAGACTTTCAAAAGTACCTTTGTTGGAGCCTCTTTGGTGTTTGCCTTGAAGCAGGGGAGGTAACACTAGGGCTAAACCCGGCACCACTATTGCCACAAAAATTGAGAGTAGATACCTGCGGTTCTGATGTCACTGTGGATCACAAGCAGAATACCTCAGTGATATGCTGGATCAAAGGCGTGTAAAACTAGCCAGCTACTCAAGGACTGTCACATTTCATTGTGGGAGACTACTGCTGACAGTTCAAAAGATGTTTGCTTACACAGTATAACTAGGTATTTTTCACGGGAAAACTCTAGAAGACATGAGTTCTATGAGGTAGCACATTTCCAGTGAGGTAATTCATTTTAATTGTCAGTGCCGCAACAGAGTCTATAGTGTCAAACCAACTGTCGTTTGAGCATCTTGGAGAGCTGTCATGGCATATAGTACATAGTGTCAGTGACCTAAGGTAGTGGCTACTAGTAATCCTGTGTTTGTTCTTCCATAATTTACATCAGTTTTGTTTATAATAAATGGTATTGACCAGGAATATAATCCAGGTGGTGAATTATGAATATAGTAACCATCAGTGTTAAAATACCAAATAATTCAATATAAACTGTATAAATGACTAGACCATGTCTTTGAACTGAAAATGGGTGAGCTTCATTTTTTCACTTGGTTTAGGGGAGTATAGCATTTTTTTTTTATATACTTTTCTTTAAAGTTATTCATTTCTTAATAAACAAGATATAATTTTTCTCTTATTTTTAGGTAACGCCCCTGTCCGAATGGTTATGATGTCTACAAATGCTGGAACCCCCGCAATAGGAAAACCTATTACAATTACAGTACCTGGCACCGGAGGATCAAAGACTGTTACTATTACAGGAAAGACGTCTTTAGGATCAGCATCCCATATTTTGCAACAAGCAAATGCTCAAGTAATGAACTTTTAAAATATCACATTCATGCATTTTATATTCAGATGTGTGTACATGTGCGCAAGCGCGTGTGAGTGTGTGTGTGTGGGGGGGGGGCGCACGCACAACTTGACGTGAGAAATGAAGACCATGGAAGACCAAAAAAAGTTTGAAAACATGGATTTATTAAATGAAACATGAGAAGCTGTTTCCATTTGTTAGAAACCATGAGAAAGATCCAGAAAATGGGAAGTTGGGTTCAACATGAAGAACATGGAAAGACAACAAAAAACTGAAAAACCACTTGCAAAATGCTGTTAACTCAGTAAAAAAATAAGCCCTTTCTCCATCAAATTGTGACAGGTTATGAAAAGTGTAAATAAAAGGTCAGGTGTAACTCAGGTTGAGGATAGACCTTGATTGGTAAGCCAAATGGCCATGAAAAGAATGGCTCTGTGTGTTGGTGAGATCAGAAGAGTGTGCTTTTTTATGAGCTGATAAATCCTGGTAAAATTTTTAATATTGAATACTGGTGGCAACAAACAACCGACCTGAATGAAAAATGAAAACAAAAACAACACAGAAATAATTGAGGTATTCAGTTTGGTAATGCTTTCACTTGTAGCTTACCAGTCATAGCTCTGTCTGTCTATTGTTTATTTGCACCTATGGGACTCTCACTTACTGAGGAGCTCTTCTGTTTTTATGAAACTAAGCAGATTTCCTACGGGAAGGTTTACAACTACATACTGCCACTGTGAATGTTAAGCAAATAAATAGAAACGGCAAGAAGAAATCTTTCAGTCAATTTACAAGTTAATAATATCTACAACGGAAAGCGTCTGAATTGTAATCAATCAGGGCAGCCAACATCGTAGCTCTGAATGGATAGAATATAGACCGGAAAGAAGATCGATTAATGAAATAAATCTGAATGTAACATATTTATTTTATTGAAAATTATTACTATATCTAGTACTGTAAATTAAGTACTCAATTTATCAAATTTTAGTAGTTAAAAACTTAAAACAGGGGGGGCGGTCACCAGAACATATTTGCATGTATCTCGTATAATAAATGACTATTTAAAACAATATTTAAGCTTCAAATAATGGGGTTTATTATATAACAGAATATTGTTTATGTAACATTAGTAGAAGTGGGGGTTTGCTGAGGGCTAAAAACTGAACAACGCTAATATCTCGGTTAATATTGAAGATACAGAATAAATGTATATTACAATATTTATAGTAAAGTTAATTTTCAATAAGATTAGTTCTAT
The DNA here is from genome assembly GCA_019009955.1 of Riptortus pedestris. Classification (NCBI taxonomy): domain Eukaryota; kingdom Metazoa; phylum Arthropoda; class Insecta; order Hemiptera; family Alydidae; genus Riptortus; species Riptortus pedestris. Next base: position 80,855,286 of record CM032233.1, read on the forward strand.
ACACGTTTTCGATCCAACGTATAGTAACGGAGATATTTCGAATTTTCGAAATTCCTTTCCTCTAAACCCTCCTCCCCCTGGTCCGATTTTAGCCATTTAACAAACTCGATTTTTCTTTTTACTAAAAACAACTAAATATCAAGTTTGGTAATGATTAAACAATAACTGCGACTGCTAGAGCAGTAACAGACAAATATATAGATAGGTAGATATAATCAGTTTTGAACAGACCTCATTTTTGTCATCTCCTAGGTAGGATCAATGGACATTTGAAGAAAAAGTTTGAAAATCGTGCCATGAGTACTACCTTAATAGCTGATTTCCCTCAATCGAAATCTGCTAAAATATATGAAAACAGCTGAATGACTAATTTGGCTCAAAAGAACAGTTTATTTATTTTATGGCATTCATTCAATTGGAAGAGAGATGGAAAAAATGTACAGCTAATGATAGTCAATATTTCAAAAATCTTTATTTATATTGTTTTCATAAATGTATTTTCTACACAAGAATTTTGGTTTCATGTTTTCATACAAGCTACTACTGCTTGGCTATAGCTGGCTCTAACTCCTGTTTTAATAAAGTCCAATGAAATGCACTTTTGAAAAAACGTTATAGTAGATTTTTGAAACATTTTGATGATGTAACCTAGAAAGGTATTTCACTTTTTATTACAAATATTGATGTACCCGTATATTTAAAAAAAAATAAAAGCTGTCAAAAAATGCTACAGCTCGTTGTCCTAATCTTGTTTTGTTATCAAAGTTTGAAAATATAAATATAAAAAACTTTGCTGTCCAGAATCCTTATAATCATAAGGAATAGCTGTCATCAGAACTGTACACCCAATTTAAGTCCTATTGGACAGCCCATCTGTGTTAATAAGCAGCAAGCTTTTCAAATATAATAAAGAAGTCTTCAAACGAGTTTCACTGAATGTAGATTTGCCTTGCTTCTGATTTTGCCTTATTTTTTAATGATTAATAAAATGTTTATGGCATATTTTATTTGAAAACTTCTTTTTTTCAGGGGCTCAAAAATTTAAGAGTTCAAATGGGTGAAAAAACTATGACATTAGTGCCTAATAACTCACTTTGGAGTGGTAATGTGGACCAAAATACCAGTGTCTCCGGATCTGTTAGTAGTCCATCTACTGGCAATGGAAGGCTTCTCTTGTTACCTGCCAAGCAATCTACTCCTTCTATAAGCAGTATGTATTTTCAATTAATTGCTATACCTCAGTCAGATCAAAATATTAAAACTAATTACACATAACTCTCTTTTCTGTGTGTTGGAATGAACCTAGGAGGGTTACAGTTCTGTTTGATGTGATTTGTAGTTTTGCATATTTGTCTTTAATGCACTGGAGTAAAATAATGGAAAAGCAGTATAAGATTTCATGTTATATTTCAGCAATAGTTAACAGCCATTTCTAAAGATAAATTTCTTACCAACGTTGAAAAGTTGTGTTTTATAATCCAAACCAGACTATGACTTACCTCAAGAATTTAATCCAGTACACTGTCTAAACAATGATTCCTCGTGAAGAATAAAAAAAAAGGATGCTTACAAGCGCTGTTCTCAGACTAAAAACCATGGATTTTGTCTTTAATAAGTGGAAGGTAGAATAAGAATAAGAATTTATTAAATGACAGTCTTACAAACAGAGGTTGAATATTTGTGTTAAGATATGCTCTATAGATTATCATCTATATGTTAAGGACTAAATTTACTCCAAGGGTAGGCTGTTTTGAAATAGAGCTGAACATCATAGGTGAAGTCTAGTTACTAATATGATGGTATTACATTGTGTCTGGAAAGAATATTCATATTTACCCAGCACATAAACTGGATCAACTATCCTCCCATGATAGTCTCTGTGAATATGGCAGCTTTTGAGTTTTAGGTCTCATAAAGAGTTTATTGCATCTGCTGAGAGTACATCGTCTATTTTATATTTAGTAGGTCAACTATCAGAATTATACAGATGTCACCTCACAAAATTTTTGTCAGCATCGTCTGTTCTCATGAAATGTCTGGTGTATTAAAAAAAAAAGAATGTACAACTTGCTTGAACTTCAATTCACATCATGCTGTTTTTACACATATATTTTAGTAAATAGTATTCTTTAGGTGGTTATCCTTAAACGAAGTTGTGAAGAAATCTTTATTGTTAATAGGTATTAATATGAAAGACACTGAAGTTACCTTAAGTAATTGATACTTTTACGCTTATATTGTATTCAATAGTGTTCTTTAGGTGGTTTTCCATAAACAAAGTTGTGCAGAAATCTTAATAGTTTATAGGTAGTAATATGTAATATATAGAAAGTACTCTAAATAATTAATACCACATTTTTAGGTGCAACTGTTGGGTCAGCATCGGATGCAGCATTAACAGCTTTGGCTGCCGAAGCTGGTCTTATTGATTCACCAGCCGATTTGAACTCTAGAATAAAAAAAGAGAGTGATGATAATGGTACATACCTAAAACAAGAGGTATCAGAGACATCTGATGTCCTTGAACTTGCAAAAGAATTACAACAACTGAAGGAGGAATCTAGAGAATTGCCTGAACTTGAACCTTCAATAAAAGTTGAACCTACTGATATTGACCAAAAATTGACAACGGATTGTACATGTACGTTTTAATTGTGAAGCTTTTATTTTGATAATTTTTAAGATTTAAATATTAAACCATCCAACTTGACAATTGATATATTTTTCAGTTTTACTTTTGTTACTCTTCTAACCACATCTCTTCGGGCATTAATACTTTTGAAGAATCTATTCCATTCTTGGGCTATTGCAATGTATATCTATATGAAAATGAAAATCATTGAATAGGATGAATAATATTGCCATGTCCACTGTAATCTTTTCCATTATTTATGGAGAATAATTTCAGCCTTTCAAAAGACCGAAAGTACTCTCCATAAATAAAGGAAAATATTACAGTGGACTTAGCAATATTGTTTATCCTATTGAAAACTATGTCAACTACCTCAGCCCAATACTCAACAATTTGCTGAAAGTTTCTAAACAGTCTTTGGCTTGTAACGGCACCTCATGTCAATTCAAAATAACCTTCCCCAACAACTGTCAAGCCAGTGGAAAGTTACAAGCCACAGCAGCTTCCAGCGACAGTGTTGCCCGACAGGTGATAAATGACTTCCGTTGTGGCAGCCATATTTTTTTAGCTCATTTAAAAATTATGAGGGGCGGGAGTCTCCTATCTTCCAGAGACGCCTGATTCTCTGATTTTCTGACTCAGTATATGTGGAAATAAGCCGATTTTTTAGGGCCTTGTAGGGTTCAGAGCCATATTTTTGGGTCTGTTCTCCAGAATGCGGGGATCCTAATGTTAGGTCCTGACCCATTTGCACTAACTTGGATTTCTTCCCCTTCTCATCTTCGTTTGGCATCTTCGTATATCGGGGTCACCACTTGAAGGAGTAGAAAGAAGATTAAATAACAAAATTCCAAAATAAGAAGTCTTTTCTAATGAAAAAATTGAAAAACAACTTGCAATAAAATGGTTTGATAATAAATAAATGAGTGACTTCATAAATAAATAAACGCCCACTGTCAGAATAAATAAAATAAAAAAACTGTCCACACTATCTCTTTCACAAAAAAAGCTTGAACAAAAGTATAGCACGTTGCACACACAGTACCGGTAACACACTGCACTAGAATGAATATGGCTGCCACAACGGAAGTCATTTGTCATCTGTCGGGCAACACTGTCGCCGGAAGCCCGCCTTGACTTGTAACCTTCCACTGGCTTGATAGTTGTTGGGGAAGGTTATGTTGAATTGACGTGAGGTGCCCGTTACATGCTTAACTGCTCATGAAAGCCTAAGGTCTTCCACAAAGGTTTGGTGGAGGTTAGATTGCCTGATTGTTGCATTCCCTGCTGTATTATACTGGCATTACAGACCAAAGACACTACTTATTTATTTAAGTAGCTTCTGAATTGTTTCAAAATTTTACTAAGGGAAAAATAGGGAATACAATTTTAGATTTTAGACATAATTTGAAAATCTGCTTGGTTTATCATGACTCTACATGTTGAGCTTTTTGTTTAGGGAAGTAATCTGTTGTATATGGGAATAATAAGGGTAACTGGCATAATAATAGTAATCAACATAACTGGTATATGTACTTTGACGGCTTGTTTTCTTCCAACAAGGTCTCTTATAGCTTCACTATTGTGTCTTTTATTTCACATTCATTATATATCTTTAATGAATTGATTTATAAGAGAAAAAATTCAGCATGTGTTTGTACATTATATTTTTTACATGCTAATTTGGGTAATATGGAAACATGGTTAAACCTAATTGGTGGAGCAAATTTGGACCACTATTAAAAAGAAGTTTTAAATAAGAAACTTTTTGAGATTTTAGAACAATGGTCCATCTCTTAATTTACTCTCAATACTTGGCCAATTTTATAAAGAGCCACCCCCCCCACCCACCCACCCACTAGTCTCAAAACATCTCTAAGCCAATCTGGATGCATAAAGTAGGCCTGTTTTCCTCTACAACGCTCTTATTGAGACAAAGTTTGTCTAAATAAAAGCATTGTAGAGGAAAACACCTACTTCTTGTGTCCAGATTGATTCGTTGTTCAACCACCCACTTTCCCTGGAAGAATCTCTAAGCCAGTTATTGTCACCGTTTATTCTTATGATCTATTATTTAGACTGATTATTCTTATATGTCCAACAATCTATTTATTTATACCTGTTTTTAGCCAATTCTCAAGATCCGATGAGTGATATTCATGACAGTTCTGAAATGAATGATGAAGGGCCAGATTTAAATTCTCTTATGATGGAATCTGGTTCCTTAGGTGGTGATGAAAGCCTTAGTAGTGGACCTAGTGAAGACAGCTCAGAAAAAGTAAAAGAAAAGGTAATTTACTAATTTTAAATGTGTCTTTTCCCTAGCATTATTTAGCACTCTCGAATCTAAAATTCTGTTGGCTATTTAGAACTCATTACTCCTCATTATCAGATTGACAGAACTGACATTATTTAATTAGAAGAGTGTTGGGTGTAAGAATAATTCTATGAACATCCTACTTACCCAGAAAATTAATTCTCTTTGTAATTTTCTAAAGATTCGAATTCATATATATACATATATATAAAAGACATTTTGATTTGATTTTAAGGAATTCTACCAGGTCTGGTTTAAAAAAACTTCAATTCATTCCAATATTTTGAGGTGTATTATCTTTTTGTCATGTCTAGAATTTAGCTTTTGTTTATGATAACATCTGCAATTTGTATTTCAACTATACATTAATATGTATAACTGAAGGATTGTAAATGGATTATTTTCCTAATATTTAGATTTAAATATATTCAATTATTCGTAATAAGAGAAATGAGCTGTAAGGGGAATGTCTTTGAAGGGGGGAGGGGCGGGTGTCTTGATGATTATAGTAATAAGTTTTAGTATTATTCTTTATGCTCCAAGTTATGTTATTATCATGATTATCATTTGTACATCTAACTAATTACATTTCTATTATTTAAAACAGGCTGTGCAGGGTGATGCTGCTGATGCATTAACAACTCTAGCTACGGCAGCTCTCACCACCAATATGTTTCCACAGCTTTCAACTAAAGATGACGAAGAGCATGACTCAAAAAAAGACTCACCACCTTCTCAAAGCTCCTGTACAACTTCCCCAGGATCTTTGTCACTGGGTAGTGATGAAGACTTGGCTAAACTCATTCATCCACCCGAGCCTAAGCCTGAACCAAAACTTGAAGTAAAACCTCCCCCTAGAGTAATACCTGCTGATCGAAGTGAGGTATGAATATTTTGTGAAGACATATATTGAATATATTTCTTAATTGAGATATTTAAATTTGATTGCTTGAGTATCCAAATTTTAGATACCTGAAGTAGGCTTAGTTCCATGAAGTTGATGTTAATTATAGACATTCTCTTTCTCTTTTTTTTTTTTTTTCTTTTTCCTTTTTTTCCTCATTTGGAAACCTTAGTTTATCTCTTTAACTCTCATTCAGGTTGGTATTGTAGAATTCTATGCATTTAAAACAATTATTTTATTTTGATTTATTTCGTACATTTATTGCATTTTGTTTTATTTGCAGCTATGATTGTATTTGAAATTCATAATCTTCAATTAATTTATGAAAACAATTACCATATTCATAATTTACGCATTCTTTTTTTTAAAGTTTTTAATGCTGAACTTGACACACAAGTTAAATGGATAATTACAATTACGGGTCATTTTATTGTTTGCAAAGTTACAGTCTATACAGTACTATATAAAACAAAATGTTTACAATTTAGAAGTTTTACTTCATTTTACATATAGGTTCTATTGGTTGTTAAATCAGTAGAATTTCCACTCAGAAACACTTTCTTTGTTTATTTTTACCAAAAAACAGTGGCAATTCTATAGCTCTGTAGTAATTATTTTTTAAATCCACTTAGAACTTTAAGATGCTTAAATTACAGAAGTTAGTACAATAACACCAAAATAGCACTCTTTTCCTTGGGTAGTCTTGGGTATTCCTAAAAATATGAGGTTTATCTAGTATGTGTATATAAGAGGCTGGGATTATTTAGTTGTATTTTTGTACTGAACGGTCTAATTATACATTTATTAAAGATAATATTTAAATGATCTATCTAAAACCTCTTGCATCAAAGGTAAATTAAAATATGAAGGCCAAATCAGTGATTAAAAGAAGATTAGATTCACAATAGTATTTATTATATCGAAATATAATCACATAAAGTTTGATTCTTTTCTAAATTGAAGGTATCTACTTTTGTATAGTTTCTTGATTAAAAGTATATTTCCTTATACTTAAAGAACTTATATAAAATATACCTAAGGAACTTATTATTTAGTACTTGAACTAGCTCGTAGCATTTTCTCATAGATGGGGCTATTGCTGGGGTTTTCCAATTGATGGCAGACTCCTCAAATCACTGGGCTTTGTTTTAGTTTGTCATGTAAGGTTGAAGCTTAAATAACTAATCATTTTACTTCATCAAATATGTCTAACTTCATACCAGATAAATTAGTTTTTGCAGGTAGTTTTTTTTTCATTATTTTAACATGAAGAAGAGCTTTAGCTGAAACCATAGAATTTTAGTGGATGTTTATGCAGAGAATGCTCTAGCTGAGCAAATGTGTCAGAAGTGATTTGCTCAGTGATTTGTATAAAAGTTGTCATTTTTTCTGGAAGACAAGCAACAACCTGGGCATCCAACAAAACAATAAATATAACTAAATGCCATTTGAACATAAACAAATGCCATTCCAAATGCTTCAAGCGTTAGCTGAATCATTGGGAGTTGATTTTATAACAGTCAGCAAATGCCTGAAAGCCATGGGCATGGAAATGATCCAAAAGCAGGGAAATTGGGTCCCATATGATTGAAACCAAGGGATGTGGAAAGATGTTTTTCATTTGTGAACAGCTACTTGAACAGCAGCAAAGGAAGGGATTTTGGCAACAAATTGTGACTGAAGGTCAATAGTGGATTCATTACGACAATAAAAAATGAATAAAGTCATGGGTTAAGCCTGGCCAACCATCAATATTAACTGCAAATTCAAATATCCACGAAATCTAGCTTATACTCTGTATTTGGTTAGATGAGCATGGTGTGATATATGTGCTGCTTTTGATATGATGATAGTCATGACAAAATCATTTTCCTCCATGACAAAACAGGTCTCAAAACGTACAACAAAACGAACTAAAGGGAGGTCATTCCTCACCCGCTGTAATCTCCAGACATTGCTCCATCTGATTACCACCTGTTTCATTCCATGGTTCATGGCCTCTTTGACCAATGCTTCGCTTGTTATGAAAATTTTAAAAAAATGGGCCGATTCTTGGATTTCCTTTAATGATGAGTTGTTGTTCCACCTCGGAATTTGTGTGCAGCCAGAAAGATGGGAAAGGTAGTGGTTAATGATGAAGAATACTTAGAATAATAATTTAAAACTATTTTTGTAGAATAAAACCTCAATTTTCAAAATAATTTGCTTTAAATTAATTCCCCCAATATAACTTATATATTGACACACGACATTATGGATAAAAATAACCCTTCATATACAAACATAATAACCCTCAGGCTGTGTAGTACTCATGCATTGCGAGTTTTCTCCTTTTCTTGAGTGCGGGATAGACTAACTCCTGCAGAGCCATATGCGCGGAATACTTTTTACGTTCTAGTTCTGATCATATAATTCCCATTCAGTTGTTTTAATTATGTTTTCCATCATCCAGGCATTTCAGCAATAAACACATCTCGTTGTCTATCATCAGAATCCTGACTGTAATCTGAAGACGAGCTAACTTCATTTTCGCTCACACCAGCAAAACGTTTTCACAAAATTTCTTTATCCGAAAAAATTCATTTCCAGAAATTTTAAAACACTCAACTATTCACTTGAATAACAGAAAATATACTGACTAAATATGCAACAGTAAATTGCAAGTAACGAGTAATGGTACTTGAGATTGAAAAAGAGACACGGGTAGTTACAAAGCTAATCCTAGTATAGGGGTGCTAAAAATGAGAAAATTGAATCCCTAGGCCATCTATCAGTTTTGAAGGACTCTGCAGCTTCTATAAACAGTCAATAGATGGCAGTAGAGGAAGAACTGGTATAATACCTTTTAGCAGTCTAGTGTTAAACAAGCCAGGACTGATATATCAGTCTGTAGCACTCCTGGCACCAAAACCACCAGACTGATATATCAGCATGTAACAGCCTAAGGGTTAACAGTCTAGGAGAGTATTGGGTATAATTTATCTTATCTACCACAATAGCTCTGTCCAGAGTGGATTTGCAAGGTGAGAGTTAGAAAATATTTTGAATCAATCGAAAATCAAAAAATTTTTAAATATATCACATGATTGAAGCAACCAAGACTTCTGGCTGATGCAACTTCTGCAATATTTTATTTATTCCTCACGATAAGCTATAATCAACTAATTCAATAATAAGGAGAATAATATTGGGTGGTCAAATCTGAAAATACAAATCTTCTCTTAAAGCTTATGAAGGGCCAAGGTCAAGGGTTTAAATCTACAAGTTTAATACTGAAAATAAATTGCACTCACAAACATACGGTATATCTAAAATTAAAGCATGTATACCCATTCAATTTATAAGTATGTCCACATTTTTGTGATATATTTTATAAAAAAATTGTAAAAGATATTAAAATATTATTATATTAAGTATGAAAATCCTTGGTTCAACAGCTCATGCTAAATTGTCCAAGGCCTTCTAAATGGCTTTGATGGGTGGCCAAGTAACCATTTGACACATTGCCTGCCCTGTTGTGGTGGTATTATAGAGTCCAAGTATCACTAATTCTTTATTTAGGTAGCTACTCAATTGCCTTATGATATTGAGTGAGCACCATGAGGATAGATATATGTGCATCCTCAAAGATCAATGATTACTTTAACTACTGGACCATACATTTTGAAAATCAAAGTTAAAACAAAAATATGAACATTAACCCCTATCCATCTAAGGGAATGAGGTTAAATTAAAAGAATTGTATTTGAACCACACTTTATTTGTTGTCAAGATAATAGTTTGTTTGTAGTCAAATCATTTACATAGTAAATAACTAATAAATTAACACGTTCGCTGCTGTATCGGTCCCCGGGGTCCGATCGTCAACAAGTCTATCAGGACGGGCCCCTCTCCTTCAGCTTACTCCAGAAAATGAAGGCTGTAGCAAGCTTATTATGAGAGATATTTTAACAGGGACTGGATGTAATTTATTCTTAGAACCTGTAGCTTGAGTTAATCTACTAAAATACTATAGGACACCGGGGTAATCGTCTAGAAATAGAGAAACTCGAAATGGGTACGGCACCCCCCCCCCCCCCCCGGCGCCCGATGCTAATTCCAGTCACAACTTGATCAAACATGAACTGACTTGAATCTGCTTTACCTTCCATGCCCCTCATTTACTCATTTACCATTGTGCGTTGCACTCAGTATGTCACGTGGTTGGAAATTAGTAGAGTAAGCACTATCTGTAACTTTTGCAGATACCAGTGAAAGTGAGAGTGATGCGACTTCAAGTGACGATAGTTTTGCAGACAAGAACTATTTACCCTCATGTTCTAGTTAAACTACTGACCTAGAAGAGCTTACAAGTTTAGAGTGCTTATTGAAAATAACAGCTGACAATGTGATAAAAAATGTACATTAGTTATAGATGACATCGGATGCCGGGGACCACTCCTGGCTTTGCTAGTGTTAGTTCTTGGGTTGGAGGACAAATGGCTCTGCTAATTCATTCATTTAGTTCACTATAATTGTAAAGAGATAGCGTTACCTTCGAAAACTACATCGGTCCCCGGGTTCCGATACAGATTTTAACGTTAGGAGAGGCCTTGGACGCCAGGGACCAGTGCAGATAGTGGTGGAGTATGTCATATATAGACTGCAGCAGCGAACGTGTTAAAAAATGTTGATTATATTGGTATTATTAAAATTTTATTGTTTTCTTTGAGTTTATAAAAAAAAAAAGAAAAATACAAAATTTTTATTTCTGTTTGTTTATTTTTAGGGTGCAGTTAATAGAGCCCCTGGTCTGCCTGCTGCTCCATCATCCATTAAGATATCAAAGTCACCTGAAGGTGCTCACATTAGTTGGGCCCCTCCAAGCAGTGAAGGAGGAACAATTACTGCTTATTCTGTTTGCTTAGCTGTCCGGAACAGCACACCATCTTCGGTAAGTTTTACTCCACATAGATAATTTATAATATTATCTATTTTTTTTAAAAAAAATAATTAAACTCAGAAAGGGAATCATTTCAACAAATTCTATTATCAATTTCATGATTTAATTAAGTTTTCCATTAAACTGTCCTATTATTCAGTATTGTGTAATTTTCATTCGATCTGGATGTCATGATTTTGTTTTTCAATTATTTTTCTGTAATATTTCAGTTGGGATTCGTTCGTGTATATTTAGGACCTAAAACACAAGCTGTTATTCCAAATTCAGCTCTTGAGGAAGCAAAAATTGATACTTCTACTAAACCTGCTATTATCTTTCGAATAGCAGCACGGAACCACTTAGGCTTTGGTCCAGCTACACAAGTCAGGTGGCTTCAGGGTATGCATGAACTTAAATATTTTTTGAAATAGTTATATTTTTGTATTAATTCTATTAGTATTTTGTCAAATCTTTTGATTTATTTAATAAAAAGAATAGGAAAAAATAATTGCACCTTATTTATATTTGGATATCATGTCATCTTTGTAAAACTTAGAGATCTCCAAGGTCTGTAAAGCGAAATATAATATAATATATATATATATATATATATATATATATATATATATATATATATATATTATTGAGTTATAGAAATTCTCACAGGATATTATTGAAATTAATAAGGTAGTATCGAAGTCAGCAACTTCCAAATAACTATAGTGATTTTTAATTAGGATGATTGACGGGGAGTTCACAGCCCCCCCCCCCAACCATTTTTTTAGTTTTTAGAACAAAAGTTTTTATTATTTAGCACCTAAAGAAAAACAATTCTGTTGAAGCGAGAGAACTACTTCTCATATGTTCCTCAAAAAAAAAAAATAAAAAATGTTAAGTTTTTCCCAAAAGTCTTGATTTTGCGAAGACGTATATTTCAAGGAGCTTCAGCGGCGGCTCAGTTGGCAGTTTTCTTTTTTGTAACCTCAAGATCTCGAGATCTAATCTCGCCAGGGCGACTATTTCTTTGGGGGGAAATTTTAATTTTTTTTTTTAGAGCATTTATTTAATATAAATAAAACGTTTTTTTTTTTAAATTATTGGCGTTTAATTTTTAACGTGTTCCATATATTTAAAGAAAATTCTAATGCTTTCTATCAAAATATAATATAAGGAAATATCTAATATTATACAGAAAATATATTACCATTAATTGAACATAAATAAATTTAACATGTAATGTTAGTGGAATCTGTAGTGCTTTTACAAGATGCTGGATGATGTTGGTCATAAAAACAAATTTATGGCACATCTTGCACATCTAGTAAATGCAGTTTTTTTACTTGTACAGGGCATTTTCAAAATGCCTGTAGGAAGGCAAACTTGTTTTTTGAAGAAATTTCTCTTTCATCGCAAAGTTTTGAAGTAAATCATGCGTACCGTAACATATCAACAAATATTGACAATGGCAATTGGTGATGAAGAATAGAATGAATTTTAATACTTTCCTCTATAGATTATATTTTGCGATCCTGTTCAATCAAATACTAGAAGTTTTGGAGATGCTTGATAACGTTTTTAACTTGATGATAACATTTTTAAAACTGTTATAGAATATTTTTATGCCTACAGCTAGAAAATTTTAAATATCTTTATTAATTGTCAAATAAAATAAAACAAATAGACAGGTGAAGCTAAATAAAACCGAATAAAAATATTATCAAAATATCTGTGTTATTATTGATAATTGTTATATACTTACATATTCAATTAATAGTAATATATTTCTGGATTAATATTAAATTTCTTTATACCTATTATATTTTTGACAGAAAGGATTCAAATTTTCTATAAATATATGGAACCTGTTAAAAAATAAATGCCCTAGGAACAAAACATAAAAATTCTAAAAAAAAGAATAGTTACTCCTGGCGAGATTAGATCTCAAGATCTTGTGGTTTAAAAAAAGAACCCTACCAACTGAACCACCAAATATACGTCTTCGCAACACCTCAAGACTTTTGGGCAAATCTTTAAGATTTATTTATTTATTTTTTTACGAACATATGAGAAGCGCATTCTCTAGCTTTAACACAATTTGTATTTCATTAGGTACTAAAAATTAAAAATTTTTCGTTCAAATCTGTGGAGGGAAGGCCGTGTACTCCCCTTCTAAGCTGACTTCTCCCCGTTTTCTTGTTATTACACGTTCAAATTGCTAGGAGGTATGAAAATAGCATGTACACTAATATACAATCAGTTGCAAGGATTAAATATTTTTCCACTAACAAACTTTTTTTATTTTATTTTTAGAACTCCAATAAAAGTTTTCTCTTTGCTTCCTAATAATATTATTTTATGTTAAATTAGCTAATAGTTTTACTCTACTTTTTGTTTTTTTTTAAACAGATGTCCACACGTCATCTAGGAAGGCAAGTGGTTCATTCTCCTCGCAAGGAGCTCCTCCAACGAAAAGATTAAAAGTGGACTCTCAGATGAGTGGTTTGTAGTGGCTGTTCTGGAATCCAGAAGAAATGGACTGAAATTAAACTGTGTATATTAAACATAATTATTTTAGGAGTATGTACTACCTGCGTGTACAAAAAAATTGTCTAAATGTTTGTAACTATGAGTTAAAAGTTGTATATGGATATTATTATATATAAAATTGAATACACATGGCCAAACAAATTAAAGACATGGGCAGTTAATATGCTCCATTAATAAAAAAAAGGGGGGTTGCGACTGAGCTAATAATATTGTATTGTTATGAGGCAATGCTTTTTGAACTTTACACACTGTGTGAATGTTACTTTTCATAACTATGAAAAGGTGTTAGAAGAATACACTAGTCTGCATCTTACATAATATCAACTGATCACTTTTAGTTAGTATAATGTAAGATACACGCCACTCTGGTCCTCTTCTACCACCTTTCTTGCATATGAAGACTTTCATTTATGAAGTTACACTCATGAATACATTTAAATAAATCAAAGGTTGTTGAAACTTCTGATTGTGTTTATTAATTAATATTCATATTAAGAAAATATGATTTATTTAATGTAAAAAATAGTTATTTATTTATTATATTTTATTTTTCTTTATTACAAAATTAATTTATTAAATCATCATTTTATTTTTGTGTAAACATAGAATATAACCGATTTTACAGCATGAGATAAGTGGATATTGATATTCATCTCTTGTCATATTCATCATCCTTTCTTGCTAGTAAAGACTTAATTTATGCATGGAACTAATAATTGAACTGTTGTCATTCCTGTCGGTGGAGACCGTCGTCACTGGCTGATGGTCGAGTACAGCTGGCATGCACTTTCGATGCAATGGCACCATCTTGAAGCCCGTCAAAAAGTTGTTGACTTTGAACTTTTTGACGGGCTTGAGGATGGTGCCATTGCATCGAAAGCGCTTGCCAGCTGTACTCGACCATCAGCCAGTGACGACGGTCCCCGCCGACAGGTATGACAACAGTATCATTTATATTGGCGGTTCTAGCCCTTTATTTGAATAACAATTGAACTTTGTCTCTTTAGTCTATCTCTACATTCGTTCACACAAAATTATAAAAAATATTGTGTGATAAAGACACTAAACCCCAGCACAGTTATGAATTATATTTTATTGTGTCTGTACATGTGATATTTATATTGAAATATTTTAAAAAGTTATAAATAATAATGAATTATTAGCTATAATTTAACCAGAAATCCGCCTACTTTTATATAATTATAATCTTATTTCAAATTGATATAATTCCTCTCTTGTAAATTAAATATTTGCATGATTCAAATCTATTATCTGATTACTTGTTAATTCTCTCCTTATTCCTAACATCTCATTTAATTGTAATAATCTAAATTAATTTTTTCTCAAAGAACTGGGGGAAAATGTCATTTCTTTAGACCAATTGTAATTTTAGTTCTAATTCTCAGTTCTAAATATTAATGAAATATTTCTTAGAAAAGCTTCACACAATTATTTTAAATTTTCCCATTTGCTGCTGTAAGAAAGATTGTTAATAACAAATTTTGGGTTGGGTTAAAATAATAAAATCTAGTCCAACAATGCCATAGTCTATTGTTATGGTAGATAACTTTGCAGTGTTTCAAAAAACCTGTGAGTTTATAATTTAAAAAAAAAAAACATTCTCGTTTTTAAGCTTTCATATAAATATAATTGGATTATTGAACGAGTTGGGGACCTTCTTTTTATAGCTATTGAAATAATAAGTTTCTCTGTAGATTGTTACACATGACTTGCATACATTATCCTCCATGTTGCTGTACTCGTGTCTAATCTTTTCTAAACATTGGTTTAGGTAACTTTTAATTTTATAATTTAGTGGCTATTTATTTTATCTAAAGCTTCTTTGGTTTTATTGATCATTGAGAGAGGAATTGTATTGATTAAAATTTTGATAGGAATTGCTAGTGAATACAATGTTATAATTTTGAAAATAGTATATATATTTGTAAATATTATATATATTTTTTTAAGTTTTTCACATAGTGGCGTAGTGAATACAGAGCTAATAAACTTTTTACCTATCATGTGGAAAGTCCAATACAATTTATAATAATCTAAAGTATAAAGTTTTGTTGAAATTATACTAGGAAACTTTTCTCACGTAGGTTGTTTCTGGATTTTAAAATAATTAGGAAGGTAAGGAGTTTGAATAAATTAATTCGCATGATTTTATACAATCTTTTTAACCCTTTAATTGCGCAAAGCCACTATAGTTGCTTGATCCAAGCCACTATAGTGGCTTTGCGCAATGAAAGGGTTAAAAAGTTTATTGCCTTCATAATTAGAATAAGGTCAGAAAGAGGGGTAGTGGTGTTCCCACTGCATCGTATGCTGTGTCATCCTTCATGTTAGACTCAATATTCACGTAAACATGAATAAATTGATAATAATGAGTACAATTAAATTAAAAAACCTGTGCTGGTCCACAATTCAGATTTTATCTAAAGCAGTTTTATTATTTATTTTATTAAAGTTTTTTAAAAGATATATATTTATTATTCTCTATTAATTTATTTGTTTACGAGATTATTCATTCACTGTCAATTAAAGATGAATATATTTTTATTAATCTGTGGTGGCCTACAGTTTATTATTCAAAATTTGAGATTAGTACAATAAATGTTTTAGGAGCAATATAGATCTTGATATTGTTAATGAAGAGAGATTTCTTTTTAAATTGACTTGTTCCTACGCCACTAGTTCTTTAATGATAATGTACTTCACAAATATTAATATACTCAAATTGGATCACAAAAATAAGTGGTACATGTGTAGTAAGTACTAGCTGACATAAAAGTGAGATCTTAATCTTTTCATATCACTATCATACATTTTCTTGAAAGTTAGTCAAAATGTGTTATTGAAAAATTAAATTAATTAGGAAATAAATTAAGGTAAGTCCCTTTATGAAGTAAAAAATGTTTGTTTTAAATTAGATCTTAATTCTGTTGAGTTTGAATTATTTATTGTTTTAGAGGTTAATTTTTTCAATATATATTTTATTTACCTGTGCTTGCATGGACTTTCTATATATTAATATATTCCCCATGGAGATGTGCCTAAGAATTCTTACTCTAATTATTAAGTATGTGTTATTTGTGTATTTCAGTTTCTTTTTATCTTTTAATATTTTACTTAATTGAACTGTATGTGTATATATATTTGATCTCAGTATAAATTGATTTAATTATTCTTGATCATTTTTTTGTTCCTGGGTTTAAATGTATGCTCAGTTCTGAGCATTGCCTTTGTACTATTTACAAAACACATTCTGTATGTGCCTTTTTTAAAATTTCTCATGAAATTGAAATATAAATTTCTATTACTTAATACGTAAATAATTTAAAAGATAGAGAGAAAAACTGTTGTCGATATCTGTACTTTTACATAAATAGTTATTATCAAAATCATTTCTTAAAATGAAACTTATGGTTTAATGAAATAAGTTTCTTCAATTATACAGTTTTCTTTAGAATATGGCCCTGGAGGTGTGGAGCATTTACAAAAAAAATAAAAAAAAATATTTTTTACAAAACATCTCCCTAAAATAATGAATGCTCTTTCGAAATATAATTTCAAGGTTAAATGCTCAAACTTTCAATATAGGCTTAGACCTAGGTACCATATAGTATAGACATTTTTTTCTTTATCTTGAAAATTAATGTATGTAAAAATGAATACATGTATATAATGTATATGTGCATATGCCTATATATATATATATATATACACACACGTATATTTAATATATTTACATTTCTTAAATATGTATATATATATACACAGTAATTGATATAGGTCTGTACATATAAATTGTTAATAATGTGTAAATATGTGAAATACTTTGAGAGTAATAATAAAAAGAGGGGGGATCTTAATATAGTCGAAAATTGCCTTTACGTATTTAAATTTTTTACCAATTTACTTGCAATGAAAGTGTAATATGTTTATTCTTTATGAATTCTCTTGATGAGTTAGTTTATTGATTTTATTTATATAATGACAAAATCATTGTTGGTTTTTTCTCCAAAATAATTTTAGATTTTTCAGACATAATCTAAAACTTTAATTTAAATCAATTATACATGTTTCACAGAAGCAAATCTGTGTTTATGTATGTAATATAAAAGTACATTTTTGTGCTTGTATTTTAATAAATGAAAGGATTTTTTAATGTTAACATTGTGCAACATTTATTAAACCTCTCTTCCTTTTGATTACAATACATTTACTTTCTTGTTAGTTTTGAACTTACTAGGATATCATCTTTTGCACTTTCAGGAATGGTTTCTTAGCAATTTAAAGCTTAGTGTCTTCTGTAAAGGAAATCTGCAATGGCTTTTGTAAGAGTGTAATTGATATTATAAATATTAAAATTAAGTGTTTATACATTTTATGGGTGCCACTTTGATGAGATTGGGGAGGGGAGGCATTTTCTCGGACCACTTGAATGATTGGAAGCTACAACATCAATGAGGTGGGGTTCCAAACGAAATATGAAAGTTGCTGAGGATAGAGAGAAAAATGTTTACCATTGACAAAGACTTTCACAGCAGGCCCTTTAAACCAAGAACATTAAGCCCATTTGCCTTAACCCTCGGGCGAGTACAGGTCCACTTTGTTTATATAAAATAAACAAAATTCTTTACTGTTTTTTTAAAAAAGGAACATACAGACTACAGTAGACCTGTGAGGTCCCCACACTTGTTCAAGTAACTTTCAAACCCCATGTTCTTTAGGGCTAATATTGAAGTACATCCTAAGCCTCTTTTATTTTTTTGTCTCATTTAAAAAAAAAATAATGCACTATTTAAAAATTAGAAGGAAACTAATATCTGAGGAAATCTGGTAAATAATATCCAGTAATTGAATGCTGATAATAATTTATAATATTTGATATTACTCTTTATTTCCCTGTTTAAAGCAAAATACTTTTTCCACCAATGAAACTCTTCAATGGTGCACAAATTGCAAGTACTTTTTATGTTTTATACATAATAGGCTTTTTTTTTCAATCTGAACAAAAGGGATTTGTTTATTATAATTCAGTTCCTATGCATTGGATGAAGGTTTGTGTAAAATAGTCACTGTCAAGTGATAACCTTTTCACGAGACTCATTTAAACTTATACATCATAACATCCAACACTTCTCCTCTATCGAGGACTCCTCCACTATGATAATATCATTTTGTTTTCAAGTCGTGTATTTATATCTGATTTTGTTTGTACAAATGTGTCGCAATTTTTGTCTGATCGATATCAAACTCAATATTTGAACGTTTTTTGTAAAAATGAATATCAAGATCGTTAATAGCTAAAATCGGAACAGTGGGAGGGAGAGGTTCAGAGGGGGAATTTCGAAATATCTCCGTTATTATAAATCGGATCGAAAATTTGTATAGAGTCAATCATATAGTAAATTTAATGCTCTATGAATGTTTTTATGTAATTTTTTTTATTATCTTCATTATTAACCGAAATGTTTGCATTTTTTAGTTTTCACCCCTCAGTAAACATCCGCCCATACTCTTGTAATATTAATAAAAGAGGACATTAGATCATCAGTGTGTCATTTTCCAGCACATGGGAAATGAACTTAGTTTTCGCAGCTCCTGCGTGACGGACTTTCGTCATTCTTAGAAGAATCCCTCCACAAATGCGTTACGCTTTCTGTGGTACAACTCTTTTAACTTAGTAAAGTCCGTAACTAAGCAGATTTTCCACGTGCGTCACGTATTTCCATTTATCTCAAAATGTAAAAATTCAATGAGAACTATAATTGGTATTTAGGCTTCAAATAAAGTGCTTCATGACATAACAACTTATTGTAAATATGACATGAGTAGGAGTGGGGGTTTACTGAAGCCCAAAAACTAAAAAATGAAAATATCTTGGTTACTAATCAAGATAGTGAAATACGCACAAAAACACTAATAGAACATTAAATTTGTAATTAGAATGGTTCTATAACAGTTTTCGATCCGATGGATAATAACGGAGATATTAAGAATTTATACCCTCCTCCTACTGGTCCGATTTTAGCCGTTAACGAACTTGATCTTCATTTTTACACAAAACGTTTAACTATCGAGTTTGGTAAGGGCCAAACAAAAATTGCGACCGCTAGAACGTTATCATCTATAATGTACCAATTTCCTGTCAAAAACCAATCCGAGTGCATAATGTGGAGCTTAGTTATATACATAATAGTAAATGTGGGTAGAAAGAAAATACAATATTTCGCAGGAAATAAATTAACACAATTAACTGTGTTAGCCTCCCGACAGCTTCCGCTCCCGCTTGAGAGTTATCAACATTGTTTTACTTCAATTATTTATACAAAACCTGAAAAATTCGAATTTTCTGGTAGTAACCTAGTGTAAATAAATAACCCTAAAAAATAGAATTTATATTCTAAAAGCAAAGTGAGGTAAAGAGATATCCCTATCTACAACCACAAATCATATTGAGTTGAAACGCATGTTGTTTTTTGTTTTGACATTACCAAGTAACGTTTAATAGTTAGAGACAGTACATAGTCATTTCAATAACGTCAACATTATCTTATTTATCGAGAGGAAATAAAATCATTTTTACCACAATTTAAGAGCTTGATTCCGCACAACTTCCGCTATCACACGATATGTAAATTCAGCCTGACGTTTTTAAAATAATACATGATACAAATTAAATAATCGAAATGCTCTTATAGTTTAAATTTTTATTGTAAATAAATAACGAAGTTAATTTCTAATTAAAATAAATAAAAAATGAGGAGGGGAGGGGGTCGAAGATTTATAACCTTCCTAATCCGAATCATACTTAGAACTATCATATAAGTCAAATCATAATATCATTTGACATAATATGCCTATATTAAAACACTTTAATAAGTGCTACGAATGCTGTTGATTTCCGCCTTAGTTTTTAGCGTATACTTCGTTGTACGACAAAAGTGAATATTACAAAAGTTACCCAAAAGAAACACCTATGTGCAAGTAAGCCGAATACCCAATAGGGAACGGCCCCCCCCCCCTACACCTGACTAAAGAAGAAAGACCAACAGAAATCATGCGTAGAAGAAGGACATGCGAAGAAAACTAAACGAAAGGAAAAAAGTGCAAGCATGCAAAATAAAAACAAGTACCTCAAGTACACACGCATATACACGGTATATAAATTTAAATACCGGGCTGTGATGTAGGATAGGATAAGGATTGCCTTTCTCTATAATTTATTTATTATAGTTTTGGTTATTGTTTTGTAGAGAGGAATCCAGGTGCTGGTTGTCTGAGGAGAAGTGCTGAAGATGATCTGCGCAGGGTCACAGTCGATACTGATAGCTAAGGTAAAACGAAAGATAGTCGGAGAGTAGGCTAAAAGGAGAAAGGGTTAGTAGAGAGAGATAGGTGTGTTACTGTTATGTGTCAGTGTAAAGTGTTGTATTTTAGAAAACTGTGTGTAGGTGTGTCGCCTCTTGTGTGTCTATTGTCCCAGTAAGCCTACCAGTCTTGTTGTGAGGTTTGTTGGCCCTTGCTATCGTTCTGGTCGTACCGGTCTAGGGAAGTCGCCGAACAGTCGGTGGTCGGTGCTTTGTAGTCCGCCATATAATTTGTAGTGGCGTCGTCTGATAAAGGAGACGATTGTAGGTATGTTGAGCAGTCGGCGTAGTTCTGCTGGTGCTTTAGTATGTTTCAAGGATGTATGATATGTGATTGTTTTCAGAATAGAGTTTTGAAATTGTTGAAACTACTGAAGAGTAAACGGAAGAAGAAATCGAAAGAGAGGTGTTCCGTATGTTAGTGTGGGACGCAAGACTCCAGTGTATATGTTCGTGGAAGATCGAACTCCGCGAAGAGTGAACCCAACGCGCGCCAATTGATGACGTCATCCGCCATCTACCCATCCTTGCCCTAGACTGGGGACCTCACTGCCAGCGCATCCAGCCACGAGGGAGACCGACAGGAAAGGGCAAGAAGAGCCAGAACAAGATGGAAGCCTAGTGTGGCACGTTAAAGGACAGCTTCTCATCGCAGGTGAAAATCCCCCAAAATGTGCGAGCAGGAGAAGAAACTATGAAGATATGAATCACGTGAGTACTCACATTCAAAATCACAACTTCAAGCCCCACATGTGCAAGGCAACTATAAACATTTCCCCCACATATAAGTCCCAACCGTTCTTCATCAGATGCAGAAGAGAACCATCAATAAATTCATCATCATCATCTTCCTCAAGTATCACTACAACTAACACACTAACCATAATTGACCCCGAAATAGGCTTACCCCCAGAACCATTGTACAGTACCATAATATATAATGGCAATTTTCTTATAATTATATCTAATCTCTATCAACCCTATGCAGTCCACTCTCTTAAATTCAAAAATGGGGCGAAGGGGCCTCTCCCTATACTCATTTTATAGGAAACATCATCGACCCCGAAACAGTGTATTAGTTTCTACAGTCTGAGTGTGAGCGTCTGTGATCTGAGTATGTGACCAAGGGAGCGGGCTTTTCTCCTGGCCTGCTTTAGCTTCCTTGTGAAGTGTGTTCCGAATGTGAGGTGTTTCCCTAGCTGGATTCCCAGGTAGTTGTTCTGTTCTGGTAGTTCTAATGTTTTGTCTTGTAGCCTAAAGCTACCAGGGGTTTTCGTGGACCCGTTTCTCTTTCCGAAGGGGAAGAGTAACGTGTCTGTCTTTGTCGGGTTTACTATGATGTTTCTGTCGTTCAGTCCTTTTGTCACGTCGTTACAAGCTCTCTTGGCTAGATTGGGTGCGTGTTTGTGTCATATGGATAAGCCGTATGTCGAGATATCGTCGGCATAGGCGGTCAGACTTGGTCGTGGAGAATAAAGGAAAGGCCGTTATTATTGATTTATACGTGGTTACAGCGGCAGGACTCTTAAAGGATAACTTCTGTCCCAAGAAAAATAAGTATGACCAGCTAGAGCTGAAGATGGCTGTTGCCAAGCTCGCTGATGTAGAGCCAAGCATGGTAAGGGTCCTGACGGTAACCCTGGAGTGCAGATGGGCTGCGAGTGAGTCAGGCTACACTGGAGTGGATCACCAGCCTGGAACCTGTTTCGTGTCGGCCAAGTACAGCTCCATTCCTGGAGGTTTCAGGCCAATTGGCAGACACAGAAGGCGTTGGATAGGTTCGGCAAGGCTGATGGGAGGGTCCTGAATCTAGGGTGTACTTATCTCAGGACGGATGCTGTGGAGCGACGCATAGGCTTAGAATTTTTTTAGTTATGCTTATTTATTCATTTAATTATTTTTCTGTTTATTACCAGAAGTGTTCATTTTTATTGTTTTTATTTTATTTGTTCTTCTTTATTGCAATTTTTTTTGTACTCTTTTTTCTTTTCTTTATTTGTATTACGTTTCGTTTGTTGTTATAATTTAAGTGATTACGTAGCTTGTATTTTTAGGAGGATAATGTTTTTGTTTTTATTGCTTTTTTTTTATCATTATATTTATTCTTAAGTTGACTTATTTGTACTGATGTATGTATGCTTCGGATTTTTTTTGTTTTATATTATATTTATTTTTTATAAATTTAATTATTTGATTTGTTCGCTCAGTTGTATTTATTTATTTTTAGGTTAAGAGTAAGAACACTTTTATGGGTTCCAGCACTTTTTTTATTAATATGTCCTTTAGTGACTTCCAATGGGTTAGGGATCCCCTTATTATCGGTGTGTTTTGTAATATTATAGTTTAGAAGTTTTGTTATTTTGTTGAGTGTATTTTTTGTTTTGTTTTGTATTTATATTTAAAATCCAAATAAACAAGTAAAAGTGTGTTATTGCAACTCCGTGGGAAATCGGCTTTGTTTACGCAGCCCCCGTATGACGGACTTTTTTTACTGTTGGCTTCCTATATATTCCGTTCTCAAAATTATTGTCTTTTTCTGAAATTGTGTGGTCAAAGTGAGTCCCGTCAAGTTCCGTCTTCAGTGTGTATTTTAAATTCGTGCGAATTATGTTCAGGACTTTTAATATACCATCAGCATTTTCTGTCTCATTGACGTAATATGTGTCTTCTACAAATCTGAAATAATGAATCATTTTTCGTTTATTCATGTGTTCTGGGATGAGTGTCATCCAGTCGACGAAAAAATATTTCTGCTAATACAGGTGACGTTTATCCCACTCCAAATCCTTATATTGTTCTGTACATTTGCATATTGAGGCCTAAGTCAAACTTTGTTTTAGAACGATTTTGTAAACTCAGTAACTTTAATCGTAGCCATTTAAGTCGGTGAGACTTGTTAGTATGTCAATAGCTTCTTGCATCGAAGTGGAAGAGTAAATCACTCGCCTCCCCCTAGAAGAATTAAACGTTTATTGTTGTAATCATAATTTACATTTTAATTTACGAAGTAGAGACATTTTAAATTGAATATTCAGGTCTCCGTTTTATGAAAAAAAATAGCATACAATCCACCGTTCAGGTAATCTCGCATCACAGTATATACATTTAAAAACATGTTGACTGCTGGTCAAAAAATGTTTGGGGTCATGAAGGAATTTTGGAACTGAATCCAATTTTTGTCAGGAATCGTCAACACCAAAATAGATAAAATGTGCGAATCACCTGTATTTTTATATAAATAGATCACGGTGTAAGGCTACTTCGGAGCTTCTGGAAAATGTATATTTTAGACCATTTTTTTTTTACAGGAAAACTAAAATTGTAGAGGTATACTGATTACGTACTTCATTCTAAATACGTTGACGTTAATAGATAACATTACAAAGTTTAATGAAAACAAAAAGCGTTTTGAATTTTATTTTTCAAACAAATTGGTGGTGACAAATCTCCAAAATGATGAACACTCGAACACAGGTCCCTCACTACCGGACTGACATTACTCCAATATTTGGAAGTAGTGATTTTGAGAAAATTCGTTAGAAGTCTAATGTTGAATAGAGGATATAGCCTCTGTTACCCACATTTCTATTTGGACTGTATATTTATTTATTTTTTTAACTAACTTCCTCTACATAGTAACCCTATGTGGATGGATTTTATTTTTCTGCACATCACTTGCATATTTGCATTATATGTGCATTTTGTCAAAACTTGTAACAATTTTCATATAATAATATATATACATCTTAAAAGATGAAAATAGAAACTTGAAAATGAAACTTTACGTCCAAAAAGAATTATTAAATATTAACAACTAAGGAATACAATTAAGATAAATAATAAATAATAATTACATAATTTTAATATTATATTATCGTTTACACTCTCAGCTTAAGGATATCATTGGATATTGTTTTTAATAAATTTAAGTGTTTTGAAAATAAAATATCGGGACTGATAGGCCATGTGGGAATATGATTCTTTAACTCTTTTTGCATGTCTTGAGTCTGTCTACATTCATAAATAAAGTGGGTGAATGTTTGTTCAGCTTCTCCAAGTATTTGAGTCAGTAAGTTTGAATCTGTTTGTATTCCCGTGTCCAGTTAGTAATTGTGTTAGATAAAATGTATGTCGGTATAGTGAGATATTGGTTTTTAAAACAGGGATATATAATTTTAGATGAAATTATTAATTCTGTTGGATTCCACCGCTGTTTTTTTTTCAGGTTTCAGCCTTCAGCAAACCCCCATTTCTTCTAATGTCAAATAAACAATACTCTCTTATATAATAAACCCCTTTATTTGCAGCTTAAATGCCAAATATTGTTTTCAAGAGACATTTATTATACGAGATACATGCAAATATGTTCTGTTGATTCCCCCCTCCCCCCATTTTAGGTTCTTGGACTATTAAAATTTGAATGATTGAGATAAAAATTATTCTGATTCATTATGAATTAGAGTACTATATTTAGTAAATAGTTTTCGATAAAATTATATGTTATATTCAGATATATTTTAGTAACAGTTTTTCTTTCCGGTGAAGAATTTTTCTAATTTTCTGTTCAGGTGTGAGAGGTTGGCAGACCTGTTTGCTAACAATTCAGCCGCTTTCCGTCGTAGAGATTATTAACTAGTAAATTGATTGAAAAATGTCTCATTACCGTTTTTATTTATTCACTTAATATTCACGGTGGTGTTAAGTGTTACCAGTATGTGGATTATCTATTGTAAAATTTCACGTGGGAAATCTGCTTAATTTACGCAGCCCCTGCGTACGGACTTTTTAAATTGTGTTATATTATGACGTATTTTTTTCTGTATGTTCGTTGTGTTTTTTTTTGTTATCTAGTTTGTGTGTAGTAGAATGTGACTGTCTATGTGCAGTAGTAGAAAAATGTTTATTTTACACCCTAGCACTAGAATATAGTATAGGAAATAATCTCCACTATATCAGAGCAAAAGCTAGATTCAGGACAGAAACTCTCAACTTGAGTAAGAAGTCTTGGATTAAGGATGACTAATTAGTGCCAACTGTTCCCTGTGCAACCTCCAGGAACCTGAAGACACCTACCACTTCCTGGCTGTTTGCCCCATTCTCCGGCAGTTCCGTCTTGCAGCATTTGGTTATATTACTCTTAGCAGGGATCAAGTAATATCCATCCTTAACGGAGGAGATTACATTAACATGTATAAATATCTGAAGAGTCCTGGAAGATATCGCAGGCTCCTTTGTTTTGAACTTAAATTATAGATCCAGTTGTTTTATGATCTTATAATACAGAATGTATTATACATCACTTGTGCTAACGGTATATACCAAGCACTATGTAAAAAGTCCGTCACGCAGAGGCTGCGTAAACTAAGCAGATTTCCCACGTGAAGTTTTACAATAGAGAAGTTCCTCGAGAGCCGAGAGTTAAGGAAATGACCAAACTAACTTTTGGTGGGGAAGCCCAGTTAGCCACCTAGTTTTAATAAAAATGCAAATATCTCGGTTAATATTCAAGATAGAGAATAAATGTATAGAACAATATTTATAGTAAATTTAATTTGCAATAAGATTGATTCTGTACTATTTTTCGATCCGACGTACAGTAACGGAGATATTTCGAATTTTCAAAAATCCTCCCCTCTAAACCCCCCCCCCTCCCACTGGTCCGATTTCAGCCGTTAACGAACTTGATCTTTCTTTTTACATAAAACGACTAAATATCGCGTTTGGTAACGATCAAACAAAAATTACGACCGCTAGAGCGGTAACAGACTATATATATATATATATATATATATATATATATATATATATATATATATATATATATATATACAGTTTTGAACGGACCTCATTTTCGTCATATACTAGGTAGGATTGATGGACATTTGAAGAAAAATTTCGAAAATTCCGTCATGAGTACAACCTCAATAGCTGATTTCCCTTAAGGGAAATCTGCTAAAAATTAAGGTTATTAATGAAAGTTATTTACTATTGGTCCAAATTGCCACTCATGCCGGAAGAGAGGTTGCCAAGGCTTTGCGTCAATAGGCTAATTTCCCTGGTTAGGAGCAACCCTGATACAATCTTTAATTGGGTAACACAAGTCAGATCAATAGCTAATCACTATGGCTGCGGAAAGGAGTTTACTGAAGTTTGTCAGAAAGGAATACTGAAATACAAAAATGAAATTTTAGAAAAGTTAAAAAACCACGACCTTTCAATTTATATCCACCGAGCTACAAGTTCCAAGTGTAGCCCCATGTACAGAACTATATCCAGCTTTAATATATACAGCCCGGAGAACTACTTGACAATTAAGACAAACATAAAAAAGCTAAGATCTGTTAGCCAATTAAGAGTATCAAGCTCAGAATTCACCAAACTTCAATCACGAAACAAAACTTTCTCATTCAAAGCTCAGGAACCTTGCACTTTTTGTAATCAGTTCATCCCTAATAGCCTGTCACATATACTTCTCTACTGTGAGAAGCTCATCGAAGACAGAAATAAATATCTACAAACACTTTCCTCAGCAGTCAGTGATTTACATAAAATTGAAGAGATACTTAGTATCGATAGCCTCGAAAATCTACACAAGATTTACTGCTTCATCACACCAGCATGCAATACTCTGGAATCTATAAGTGATCTATAAGTGCTGATGGACCACACTCCAGTTAAATGCTATATTAAGACGGAAAAGGCTTTATAGAATGCTTTTAGTTATATTTTATGTACTATATTTTACTATTTACACTATATTGATTCTTTTTTTGTTCTTTATTGTCATATTATTGTTGATCTCAAGAACTTGGATTTAATTATTTATTTAAAAAGACAGAATTGTTATTTGTTTATTTAATTTGTACAAGATGTAAATCTTTAACAAATAAATATATGTTCTATTCTATTCCCATGTAAAAAATTATACATATTTCTGACATAATTGAAACGTAATTTACTAGGAAATAAATTTACTACACTATTCCTACTACTAGCAGTAGTAGTAGAAAAATGTTTATTAGAAGCATTTGACTGTCTGTGTGTAGTATAATTTTGACTGGTTGGCAACGTAGAGAGACTGGTGGGGCGCTGAGCTGGAGGGGGCTAGGGACTTGCGTCGAGCCACCCCGCCGCTTCGCCACTCGCCCTCCCAGCTACCACATTTACCCTTCGCTCTTCTCCTCACACTTACCTCCCGTCACAACCTCCCCCGGGTATTTCTCATCTGAAACGAGAAGCCGATTCAAAGACCGCTTTCTCTAATCACTTCCATAAAGACACATGCGATATTAAAGAGTATTTGAATCAGTACGATCTTTCATATTGCCATATTTAGAAAAAAGTTTACTTCGAGTTTTATTTCAATTATACATTGACTAATTATCTGCTCGTTCAAAGGTAACCCTTGTTCGATAATAATAATAATAAAACTCGTTTTAAAAAGTCAAACATGAAGAACAGTTAAAAGTTGGACTAAATGGAAAATACCAGTTTCGGTTCGGGCTCGCTCCCTCCTTCAACTCTGGTAGTATTCTCGCAAGCTGGGAGCGTATCTGATGCACTCAGGATGCATAGGCCATTCACTTCCAGGGTAAGTGGACATTCTGAAAAATTTCTTTTTTTTTCTTATATTTTACTGGAGACTTGTATTTATAAAAATTGACTTTATGCATTTCTGACCAATGAACTAACTACTTATAATTTTAACTTTCTAAATAATTTGTCTATGCGAATCTTGGGCAATATTCATTTTAGAGACGTTTCTCTCGGAAAATATAAGTGGTATTGGCCTGAAATGAGTTGACAATGAAATATTACATCAAATTAAAATCGGTAGACAATTGTAACGTAAATTATTTTCAAAATTTTCATTTTTCTGGTTTTCCGTGTATTAAAAGGTTAATTGCGGTTGAGGATTTCACGCTGACATAACGTACCTTTTTTGGAATTATTATTTCTTTGTATATTCTTCCCTCTAAAGCAAGTCTTCCGATATTCCCTTACAACTAGATCATCACATGAATGTCCCCTTGCGAATTTAAGCAACTTCTGCATGTTTCGTTTTCATTTCTTGGTTTTGTGCTTCGGAAGTTGATCATATAGTAATGTTGAACCTCTCTCTCAAAGCGTGATACCTTTTGAAGTCATTTAATAATGAAGTAGTACGCGATTTGATAGCTCTAGAAATTACATTTTTATTGTTAAAATTTATTTTGATATTGTTTTGAGGAAATTATTTTAGAAACTACCAGTAGATCAAGATAACTTGTGGCCAGAGTTCTTGCCCAATTTTTTTCAGGAACGTTTACACGAAGCAAATTTGCGTAAGATTGTTATATAGTATTTGACAGTGTTTAAATAACTAGAAAAGGATGTTGTTTCTTTTGTTTTAAATTTATCAGGATGCTGATTAATCGACACATTGTTGAAAATCATATGACAGTATAACGTTTTGATTTTATAATATTTTAACGATTTATATAAATAATTAAAAAAAAAGTTCTAAATAATTAAAATTAATATGCCTTTGAGGCTTATTACAATGTTAACTTTCAAATCTTCAGGAGAAACAGGCTTAATTTACTCTTGTCAATTTAACTGCTCGTACTCAGCTCTTCTCTATTCCACAAGCCCCACGGGCGCTTACTTGCCTGGGATCTCCTCAGTAGAAGATACACAAGCTTTGTATGTTTAATAAAATACCGTAAACGAATATTTTCATACAGTTGTTCATAGAATTCTAAAATGCAAAATTCTGTGTTGTTTAGTAGATGGAAACTGTGATTTGCTTCCTCGGGCTAGTTAGGTCGGAAGCCCTTTTTCCTGTTACAACGGCCTAAACTCTACTGGAATGTGATTATTTTTCAATTTATTCCACAATAGAAATTTTATTTCCATTAATTTTGAAAACTCTAATCAGAATTTTAGTAATGTATTAGACAAAATAGAAATATGTTGGCTTCATATTTTTGGGCTTGATTGTTAAATCGGTTAAAAATTTGAATGCAGTTGTTAAAGAAAGAATCGCTTATCCGTTATAAAGTAAAATTATTCTATGCCAGAACCATCTATCCTTTATCTGTATTTCATAATTACAATTATCAGTACCAGGACTCATTATTTTTGGCTATATCACTTTCTCCCAATTATTAGTTGTAGATCGTTTTAACTTTTCGAAATACGCTTAGCATTCTTTGTGCTTTTTTTGTTACTAACTTACAATTGAAATAATGCCATATGATAAACTATTAATGAAACGGACGTATATTTCATGAGCGCACGCAGTATGTTATTTTATGATCCCAATAAAATTCTTAAAATTATAACTGCACACTTTAAGAACACCGTTGTTGTTATAACACTAAAAAAATTAAGATTTTTTTAGTCTTTCTGAAAATAAAAACATTTATACATCCTATTTTGCTTCATCCACCTGTTTTTTATTTTTTTATAACATTGCATTATATAATAAATATCTAGTTTTTATGTGGTATTTATTCTTAACTGCATACGTGGATATTTGATCTGTGAAAATATACAATGTAATACATATTTAATAATTGCTCTTGTCAAATAAATAGTGTTACCTGACTAAAACGTTTATTGCAAAAGACGGAAATATCGGGTGTTTCCTGGCACCGACGAATCTCTTGTCCGCTGTGATTCTTCTGCAGTGTGGCGGAAAATTAGGTTCTTATATTCTCACTTTAATGACTCAAACTCAACTTTTCTTGAAAATTGAGAAATGTTTTTTATAACTAATTATAGTATTTTACTCATAATGAATAATAAAAAAACGATATTTTTTCAATCGTATTTTAGTGAATAATCTGTGTACATCATCAGCTAAAATAAGCATAAGAATTCACAGTTGATATTGATGAAACAATATACATTTTATGACAGAGAGTTAAGTAATAAAATAGTCATTTGAATTGTATGATTTGGGTACATAAATCACACAATTCAAATGACTTTTTTCTTCCTTTTCAAGATGGAGATTAAACAAAAGAAAAAAAACGTCTTTTTTTTGTTTTTTTACATCACTCTTATTTCTAAATACAAATTGAAATCATTAAAACAGAATTAATCTAGTTTTCTAAAGATGACTGGAAGACCTCTAAAACACTTGTTCACTGGAACATCTTAACTCTCTTACATGTATTACATGTTTAATAATTGCTCTTGTCAAATAAATAGTGTTACCTGACTAAAACGTTTATTGCAAAAGACGGAAATGTCGGGTGTTCCCTGGTACCAACGAATCTCTTGTCTGCTGTGATTCTTCTGGAGTGTGGCGGAACATTAGGTTCTCATTTTCACACTTTAATGACTCAAACACAACTTTTTTTGAAAATTGAGAAATGTTTTTTTCATAACTAATTATAGTATTTTACTCATAATTAATACTAAAAAAACCGACTTATTATTTTTTCAATCGTATTTTAGAGAATAATCGATGTACATCATCAGCTAAACTAAGCATAAGAATTCACAGTTGATATTGATGAAACAATATAAATATTATGTCAGAGAGTTAAGTAATAAAATAGTCATTTGAATTGTATGATTTGGCTACATAAATCATACAATTCAAATGACTTTTCTTTTTTTTTTCAAGATGGAGATTAAACAAAAGAAAAAATTGCTTTTTTTCTTTTTACATCACTCTTATTTCTAAATAAAAATTGAAAACATTATTTTTATTATTATTTATTAACGTCCAATTTTTTCAACTAAGGCTAACTGGGACGGGTTATCTAGAGGTTACCATCCTTTTCTAGTCAGGGTGGGACTAAGGATTTTATTTAATGAATTCCGTTACTAAATAAATTCCTTTGCCCAGGCGGGAATCGAACTCGCCACTCTAGGATTACCTTGTGAGAATTAAGGCAACGCTTTAACTCACATGGGTAGCCCAAGACCCATATTGAAATCATTAAAACGGAATTAATCTAGTTTTCTAAAGATTACTGGAAGACCTCTAAAACACTTGTTCACTGGAACACCTTTAACTCTCTGACACAAAATTTCTATTGTTTCATCAATATCAACTGTGAATTCTTATGCTTATTTTAGCTGATGATGTACACAGATTAAGAGTGATGTAAAAAGAAAACCAATCTTTTCTTTTGTTTAATCTCCATCTTGAAAGAAAAAAAAATCATTTGAATTTTATGATTTGACTACATGCTCCAGTAATTTTCGGCTAATTCTGCTCCTAAAAAAAAATAAAACATTGTGCCAAAAATTTGCCGAAAACATTGCCATTTATAATAATGGAAGAAAAATGTTGCTATAAACTTGATTTTTTGTAGTTTTTCAAAAAGGGTCTTGATTTAATTTTCTTTATGCCTAATATTAACCTGTGTGTTAATTAAAATAGTTTAAAATTAGTTGAAATTATTAAAATAGTTTTCAATTTTTCCCTTCAGAAACGTGTAAGAGGCTTAATTATGTAGCAAAATGTATTTTTTTTTAATTTATTCTTCTGGAGATAGCCTACGAGCATATTTCAAGAGCATCTTCTACTTTTTCTATGCGTTAAAGATGTGTTTATTTGCACATAAAATAATATTTAAATTTGAAGCTGTTTGGAAAATTCTGGATAATATACAATTATCAAGAATTTATAGTATAAAATTATATTATCTGATAATATAAAGTTATCAAGAGATTTTTAGAAAATTCTGAGTAACATAAAGGACTCCCGCATTGCTACATTCCAAAATTCCTACTGCATTTATCACTTCCAATACAGCGACATTTCGAAGGAAATTAGCCGATAGACATTTTTCAGGTTACATAAATGATACATGGAATTCGAATGTCGACTAAATATTAAAATATATACAGCTTGTCGAGCATATCGCGCCGTCCTAAAGATCAGTTGCAAGGGAGGCGAAATCACGAAATCTTAAATACCTATACAGAGTATATGGCTGAAAATCAAGATTAATAAAAAGTCAAAAGATCTTTACAATAGTTTCATTGCCCGGCTAATTTCGCAAACATAAAATTGTTAAACTTTTACTTATTGTTAAAGAACAATTAATATTATATGTAGACACATTTTATTATCTTAAAAAGAGAAATTTCATATGAATACATTTTAAGTAAAATTGGAATACGGATTATGCCCCCTGAAAAGGAGCACATGGCCGACACGCGTAGGGGATTTATGAAAATAAAAATGTTTTAAATAAAAGCAGAATGAGGTGTTAGGCCCATAAGGTTCACAAATAAATAAATATATTAATAAGGAAGGTCATTGGACAATTAGAAAAAATATATCTACACATATACATACACGTTCATACATATGAACAAATAAGGTTTTCTTATTTAGGTGTATCAAAACGAAAAATTCATTGGAACCAAGCCTAGGTCTTATCACGCAACCTCTGGTAACAGCGCACTTTTCTTAATAGAATTTCACAAAATTAGAACATTTTTATCAGGTTATAACCCAGAGGTGCTTGACGAAAACTCCCGATATAAGGTTTTTTTTTGGTATAAATTCTTATATATTTATAATTGATTGAGATTCCTTTCCCCTCAAACGGTTTCTGTTGACTGCACAGAACATTTGTTTCATTTAATCACCTGTTTTACCCCTAACATCTTTAGTAAAACGTTGAGCTTACTATTAATGGACAGATAGTACCGAGAAATATATTTCGTAAATGATTCTTCATAAATGTTTGCTTAGTGTTTCTTATAGTGATTTGAAATTAAAAAAAGAAAAAAAAAGATGAGGCACTCGTATTCAATATGAAGATAACAACACACACACACACACACACACACACATATATATATATATATATATATATATATATATATATATATATCAATTTACTTATTAAGACTTGCATCCGATTATAATATATGTGTTTTATGGATTTGGGTACCTATTTTGTTAGTGCCAACTATTCGTATTATTTTATATGAATATTTTAAATTTTATGTATGGGGTGTTTAGGATCCTTGTGATCCACAATTTATTCATTCAATTAGAAGTTTTTGGTTTTGACGTATATCAATTACAATTTGGAGGAGAGCGCCAATGATTAAATGACGGCTCATGACAGCATTCGGTTAAAAGCACTTTGTATTCGGGCGTGAATTAAATTTGGTAATTTATGCAAATGATCAGTACTGTACACTTATTTTATAAACTTTGGAGTATTACTCTGTTTAAAAAAAGTGGTGACTATCTTTTGAACCATCCATGTTATTCCTTAGGACATTATAAGAACACATTTAATAAATTACCTACGCCAATATTTTTTGCATCCCTATTCTATGTTCAGTCTATCTTTTACAACATTTTCCAAGGACCAAATTAAACCAATTTTTATGAAATTTAATGGTTTTGTTTTAAATTTTGTGAGTTTCTTATTTAAATTCTGAATGAATAATTGAATATCAAATTTGTCACGCCAGATGCCTCTTAAATATATTTATTATGAGTCTTGAACATTCGGTGAAAAATAATAATTCATAAGGACACCGAAATGTTTTAGGCTTTTTAATGTTTTGTGGTAAAACATTTAAATTAACGCTTGTTAATTAGGTTTCCTTTAACACAATCAGAAGACATTCTGACGTTAATGTCATGTACATCATGTTGCTTCTGGATGGCTAAAATGCCAAAGTAAACTATTTAACTTATTGATAAAATTAATTACTAGATATATACTTAAGAAGCAAATAAAAATGAAATCGCACTTGGTGAATGTAGTTCACAATCAAGTACAAATACATAACTTGTTCAATAATAACTTAATTTAGAGTTTTCATTAACTGCTACATAAGTAATTATATCAAGTAACATTTATAGCTTTATTAACGGATTTAAAGTTTTTAAAAAAATCTAAGATTTCGATATCCCAGTTATACACAGGCAAAAAAATTAATATCAGCTTCTAACCTTGTTTATTAAAAACTCATTAAAGAAATTGAAAATGATAGACAACGTTTTCTTTACTACTTAATTATTGACCTTTGTGTATACTATATATGTGGAAAATGTATGATACAATCATGTAAATTTAGTATGGTGCTTGGAAACTGTTAATTTCTTAAAGGACTTAAATTTATTGAAATAATATATTAGAATAAAGTATTATTTATTTAAAATACTAAGGTAATTATGGTAGATTTTGAAATAGACAAATTATTATGTAATATGGGTAACACAATTATTTTAAAGTCTCCATTTTGTTTATTCAAATTTGATCGTGCTCGAACTAGTCTGAAACATTGAACAGCTCTGAATAAACGTTAGGAATTGTTTTTGATTTAAAAATTTTATTATTATAATTTATTAAGGTCCACTTTTTGCTACTACGGCTAATTTGGACGGGTTATCTACAGGTCCCCACCCTTTTATAGACAGGGTGGTCTATGATCTAAGAATTTTAGTTAGTGAGTTCGTCACTAAATAAACTCTTCATGCCCAGGCAGGAATCGAACTCGCAATTCTAGGTTTACCATGTGAGATTAAGGCCGACGCTTTAACTCACATGACTAACCTGAGACCCGATATTTTTTTATTACCTCCATTGGAGTAATTAAGTATAATTTATAGAGCCAGTTAAACGTTTTAATAAAATTGTCAAATGAAAAGCATTTCTTTGTTTATTTTACACTTTTGATACTATGTTTGTGTTATCTCATCTCCCAAATATCTCAATAGCAATGTAAAACTATAATTTAATATTTTTCGGAATAAATCTGAATATTTTAACTTTCTATTGGAATATAAAAATATAGTTGTCGACTTCCACGGTCCTTGTCACTATTGCGGTTCAGGTCTTCGCGGATTGACTGTCCGTTTGATAGAAACGCTTCCAGCTCCTTCTGGGCTTTCTCAGACTGAAAGTTTTTATTTTTTAATCAAATATGTACTGTTAATGATTAAGAAAACTTTGGAGGCCCATCAGTCCACGAAGCAAGAAGTGTCCACCCCACCTAACCCAAAACAACATTATACAAGATGAACAGTTTGGTTTCAGAAGTAAACACAGCACAACTAAATAATTAGCAAGACTAATAGACGCCATTACCGAAGGCTATAGTAATAAAAAACATACGGGACTCTTGATAGACTAGACATTGAGAAAGCGTTTGATACAGTCTGACATGAAGGGCTTATATACAAATTAAATGAATTAAAGTTCGCCCCTTATTTGATAAAACTTATTAACTCATATATCAGCAATAGAACATTTTGTGTCAAAATAAATAACTCCTATTCATCGACCAAAAAATAGAGGCGGGCTTACCTCAAGGATCTGCACTTAGTGCAGTTCTCTTTATTATTTATATCAACGACATTCTTAAAACTATCAATACTATTTTATCCTTTTTAGCAGACGACACTGCCATATACACGTCTTCCTACAGATTAGATACAATAATAAATCGACTCCATAGTAGCTTCAACAAATTATCCAATTTTTTTTTAAAGTGGAGGATCAAAGTCAATAAAGCTAAAACACAAGCTATTATTTCTACAAAAAGAAGACCGAAAATTCCAGAACAATCAAACTTTGACAATAATCCTATATCATGGTCGAAATATATTAAATATTTAGGCGCAACGTTAGACAAACGATTAACATTCACAGAACACATAAATAAAACGTGTGATAATGCTAAAAACGTTATTTGCCAGATTTACCCATACTTTAAGCATAAATCGAAACTTAGACCTGTAAATAAACTAATGTTATACAAAGCCTGCATCAGATCAGTATTAACACATACTTGCCAGATATAGAGCTATATATCAAACACTAATTTAAGAAAGCTACAAATATTTCAAAACAAATGTCTGAGAATTGTGTATAATCTTCCCTATCATACAAGAATAAGAAAATTACATCAATTTCAAACTAACCAATAATAAAGAGATATATCCGTAAGCTAACCACTAAGTTTTTCTAATCATGCAAACACAAAAATATCCCACTCATCAATGAAATAGGTAATTATAACAAACAAAGCACTGCAAGGTACGTGCAAAACGAACTAAGCACATTTTACTCTAACACAAGAAACTGATTGAATAAATGCCCAGCAGGCTAGACTAAAGACATGTAAACACCTTTATCTTAATCCCTATTTTACCTCTAATCATATTAAATAATCATAAGAAAGTCTGTACTTGTTAGTATTATTAGCTCATAAGATCACTTAAATTTGTAAAATAACTGATATTCACTAAGTTGCAATATGACTGCCTACTATTAGTCAATTGCATTTACAACAATCTTCTACTTAAATAGAAAATTTTATTTTATGTTTCTTTTTGTAAAATTGCAGTGGTCAGAAGGAACACTATGAATTATTTTGTAAATTTCTTGTTATTCAATAAAGGATAATTATTAAAAAAAAAAAAAAAAAGTATCCACCTACACCTGAAAGGGGGGGGGTGAATACACACACAAACACGCACACACACACACATATGTGTATGTTTATATATATATATATATATATATATATATATATATATGTACGTATATATACACCTGAATATTATTTAGCTATAGTCTGTGCTCCGCTTTTAGCGATAAACACCTTACGTGTCATCTATGAAACCCTAAATATATAAATAAAACTTTAGATATAATAAATATAAATATATATAGAATCATATATATAATAAATGTACTCCTTACCTGTCATGAAACCATATTATTAAAGGATACAGCTTTTGTAGTGGCTACTATTTTAACTTGACGCGATAATTTAGGGAATTCCTGGTTTAAATTGAAATTTGATAGCTGTCTATTAATTATTCTATTGGACATATAATTAGCTCAAAGATCTATTTTTCTTCAAGGCCTCAGATGAGCTTATATAGTACTTTGTCGTGTAAACATATGAATATGGTTGATATGTATTGTCTATGATTGCTAAGCAGTTCTGTGTATAGTAACAAAAGAATGGGTTTTAACAAGAACATTCATCTATCTGAAAAATAACATCGAGAGAGAAGATGGATACAGATTAACCAAAGTCTTAAAGGCCATCATTAGACCAATACGACAAACAATAAATAACAAAGAAGTCGATATCACAAAGAAACGACAAATCACCCCTAACCACTCCCGTTCCATTAAGGATTCATTCGCAAGTTAGGCTTTTAGGAATAACATGAACCTTTCCATGTTTTGTGAACTTTCCACCAAGAACATGAAGCCATTTCGGGTCAATACCCGATAACCTTAATAGTAGTAATATATTAAAGTCTGTTTGATAACCATACAAGGCTGTCTTAAGTGGTGATTGCAATTGACACCAAAAAATCAAAATCATAAATATCTGAATGAATGACATCAACAAATAGTTAGAACACAATTTTTATATTTTTTTATGATGAAGAAAATAATGTCCTAAAATTTCATGTGTCTGTAAAAAGAAATTAGTTAGTGATAGGAGAATTTTATGTTTTCGCCTCTATCAAAGCGTCCTCCTTCTTTAAGAAATTTTGCCGGGTAATGAACTTGAATTTACAAATTTCACAAAAGAAAGAATTTTTATCCGTTTTTCAAGGATAATGGTCTTTACGGAAAGTTATTGCATTTAACGGACACACGCACACGCCCATATAGAAATACATATGGCCAAATGTGAATATTGATTTCGGAAATTCGGGGCATTAAAATGAATAGCTATCTTGGTTCCGGCTCTAGGCTTGTCCATGCGACCTAGCTTAATAGCTTTTAACCTAAAGACAATTCGATAAAATTGATATAACATATGGTAACTAGAGAGCCAGAGGAAACTAGTGCAAAATATTCAGTTTAACTAGCTATAACTATTGATGATACAACAGTCTAGGCTAAACTAGATTGAACCTTTTAATTATTTAGGTCTATTATAGGACTGGATACAAGACTGACATTCTAGTGTCATGTTAGCAGAGTACTCTTCCCAGCTTAAGAAAGCTATTCATAAATTTACCAAATGACGAACAGAATTACATCTTTACGGAAGAAATTTATACTTTAATGTACGAAATCGTAAATCACTCACTCCTTCGTCCATTTCTCATTTTCCGTGCACTATTTGGTTAGCATACAGCATTCACGAGGTAAACAATACCGTAAAATATGCAGTGGTGTTATTTCAAATTAAAATAATTCAAATAAAATTCGATGGATTATTCTCTTTAAGAGTTTCTAACGAGCTGATAATGATTATTCAACGAAGCAAAAGTTCATTGATTAAATCAAACATTTAGTTATTTATGTGATGAATGGAAATACTCCTGGTAATAGTTATCAAATAGAGGTCTAAATGAAATTTTGTTTAATAGCTACTTTTGAGGCAAACTAAATTTCTCTCAGATTAAGATTCACTTTTGGAATCATAAATATTTCACTCAGTGCTACAATATATATAGCCAGTGACATCGCGTGTTCCATGTCCCTCATCACAGTTATGCTTTCTCATAGTGCATAACCTTTTTGATCTTGCAGATTTTCTGATACCATAGTTATTTCCCCAGTCTAACGTAACCCAAGGTTTCATGTTAACATTATCAACTAATAAAGTGGTTTTTAAATGTCGGATCTATTTCACCTAAATTCCATACTCCCCATTGATAGCTTTGGATTTAATTTCGAAGAGTTAATCATCAAGAACTAAAATGAATCCTTGCACTTTGAAGCTCGTGACTTATTTTTCGAGACCTCCGATAGCTTGAAGTACAAATTGGCAGCATTAAATTGGAGGAAGTCTGAATCTGTTTACTTCGAGAAGTCAGAACATCAACTTAATCATATAATTCTTCTAACTGGACGATACACCAAAGGAACTGTTATATCTGAGCAAGGATTACCCATGAATATTGCATAAAAAAAAATTGTGTTTAGGTACTCAAAGCAAAGTGCTGTGACCAACACATTAGACTTCCAAAATATTAAAATTTGAAATAATTTCCAAGGAATCCAATGTCAGAAGTTTATATAACATCATTGTGTTAGATATAAAAACCTCAATTTATCAACGCATGTGGGGATTTATATGATACCATTATGAATGTGATTATTATGTCAAAGAGTATCATTGGTCACTTTTTAATGCTCTTATTAGAAAGTATAACTTATCAATGCTGCTTAAGTATCTCAACTGGCTAAATAGAAGAAGAATTCTGATGACGTTAGAAGTCAGCTCCTGAACTCGTTGTAGGATTGTCAGTAATGAAATCTAACTGACAGGAAGATTAGCTTGAAAACTTGAACAAGCAAATAAAATTTAGAACTTAAAAAATATTATAGTGGTTCATTGTAAGTTTTTTTTTCTAATTGATGGCAAGTCTGCAGATCTTCTAAAAGGAAAGGCTGCCGTAATTCTACTAATTCTAAGAAGATTCTAAGTTCCCTGAGAATGAGATTACTATGATAACATTCTGGGGTTCATGTAGCTAGGAGGTATTGAATGCTGGAAGAACTCTTTGTGGAATGGATAAGTTTTCAAGTTGTGAATGTGATATAGTTATTAAGTTTTCGGTTTCGGTTTACAACAATGTTTCTTTAAAAATACTATATTAAAACATATATAGCAAGACTATAAAATTTTATATCAATTACATTGGATTTAGAATTTATCCTCTTGAGTATTTAGAAATTGTTAAATAGTATTTATTTTATTTATGAGTTTGTAGATTGGTTATTTGTGTGTGATGATGATTTTTTAATTATTTTAGTCTTTTAGGTGGTTTATCTTAATATTAGTTACTTTGTTGCAAGCCACATTTGGCTTATCTTCTTTACAAGTAACTGGTGTGAGGACGTACTCCATGCATGTCATTGTTTTGGGAATTGTATTACCTTTTTTTCTGATAATGAAAATTTATTATCTAAAATTAATACTTTCATTATATTATAAAGAAAGTTCACTTCCGGTATATTATTGATGTTCTAAGCTTGTTGTCTCTCTTACATTTTGGTGATTAGTGGACTCTTGATTTTTTTTTCTTTTTTAAAGTTTGGTAATATTGTTCAACAATTATTATAAGGTTCAAAACCCGAGAATCATCTTTCTCTTCAATTGTAGTATGTGAAGTAAGGTTATCCCAATGTACATTTCCAATTTTAACTTCAAATATTTTAACATAAAATAATTCTTTGTATGCACAAATATTTTGTAAATGAGAAATTTAGAGTTTATGAGATTAGATTTATTGAAGTAGATCGACATGTTTTGGAAGCGTCTTGTATTTAAGGTGGAAAATGAGAGATATTTTTTCTTCATGAGACTTTTATTACATTTACTGATTTCCTTCATTATTGTCATAAAAAAATTGTGATGGAAAACCTAATGCCTTAGTTTCGCATCATTAGCGTTTTCCCCCACTACATTCAAAGAGATTTACCAAGAATAGTCTGCCTTCGGTAGACATGTGCATAAGATATGTAGAAGGAATGTCTGGATTTCATTCAAATATTTTTTTCTGAGTTTGGTTACCTGGGCTCACCTACGTTTCATCGTGAGCCATGTTGAGAAGATTCATTCTGGTAATGGTTTTCTGGTAAACATAGCTACCTTATTATTTCTAAACCCTTCAGCAATGTTTGGTTCATTTTCACTTTCCTGCACATCCCTCAGTTGCCAATATGGTCATTAAACCGACGACTAGTACCAGCCTGCCGTTGTTATTTGGTATTTTCGTACACTTGGTTACTTGGTCTTAACCTGGCAGGCTTCTTCCTCTTCCTCCACATACTCACTGATCAAGGATATTTTGCAGAATCTACTATTTAACACAAAAAGTATCAAGCTCCTACATGTATGAGCACCAAATTATGTTATTTTTATGAATTCAGGACCTCTATAAAATAAGTTAGAGACTATGTAAAAATACTACCAATAATTTAAAATGAGCGTTCTAATATTTATTACTTTGAATAACAGCAACCACCTGCCTTTCCTTTTACACGATCTGCAGAGTTGTCAACGATTGGAATATAAACCCCTGCCCCTTGCTTAATTGATTTGAAGCACTCAATGCTCGGCCATTGCCTGAGCATTTGGCAATAAATCACCTATACCAATAATTTTGTTTTAAGTTCTAAACTTGTAGTTGCCTGTTGAAGCTTTAATCGAATCTTCCTGTGAGTTAGATTTTATTACTGACAATTCGACGAGTTGAGGAGCTGTCTTCTAACGTCACCAGAATTCTTCTTCTTTATAGCCAGTTGAGGTAATTAGCCAACATTGCTCTGTTGTACCTTCTAATAGGAGCATTAAGAAATGACCAATGATACTCTTAACATAATTATCCTATTATTGTATATTTTAATATAGTGTCTCTTTTTATACTTTACTATTTATACTACATTTTTGTTATATATTCTTTTTCCATTATGGTGTCATCAATTTTGATCTAGTCTTGGTAGATTGAGCACCCACCCTCTCCTTTAATAAGAACTGGAGGTGTAATACTCAATTTTACGTGTATCTTTGATTTTACTGTCTAGTATATATTAATGAAAACAATTTATTCTAAAATATAATGTATTCATTGAACTGATTATCTTAAATATTTCATTCATATGCGAAAGTCTGATTTATAGCCCTGTGTGAATTTTTTTATGGGTGTTTCTCATTTGCTTTGCTGGTTTGAAGGCTCCGAATGGGTACCTTACACCAAAAATCTATCAATATAAGGAAATACAGCAGTATCTTTTGGTAAGTTTAACAATAAGTAGATTAAGTTTTTTAAATTATTATAAATAAATAACATGAAATATTTGTCAAGGAATAAAACAAGCAGTGCTAATGTCGAAAATGTAGATGAATGGAGAGAGATACAATTTCTTACCCTTCTTGCTTCCCTTTTGGGAATAATATTATTTTTGATACTTGCGCTCCTAGAATCGTATTGAAGCAATGTGATTTAATGATATAGTTTCTTAAATATTTTTGTTTATCATGAAAAATACTATAAATAATGTATGCTCTATGACAGTTTTTGATCCGATGATTTGGAACGGAGATATCGTGTATTACTTTCAAATGAAATCGTTTTAAATCAAGTGCCTATAATCACTTTGTTTATTTAATTTAATAGGAGTGCAAAGAATACTCATTTAATAGGTGCTCAGTTTTTTTTATAATTTATTTTCTGTTAAATAATATTTTATTAAAACTTTCATTGAGCTTGAAGACCACTTCATGATTTTTCATTCAGACAGAGTCTAATAACATGACCTGATTGCTAAGAAATACTCAAGCCAAGTGTGATTTTGGAAGGTATAAGTCACAATAAAACCTTCGGACCTCAAAGTCTTAGGATGTCTATGCTCAACCATTTTACTTCCTTGTTCGATGTAAAGGAAGTATTGTAATTAGGAAAACTTTTGTTTTTGAGATTACACTGGAATTATCAGTTTTGACATTTCCTGAACCGATTTTGACTAGATTTGACCATGGATGTTATTTATTAACGTCCACTTTATGCTACTAAGGCTAATTGGGACGGGTTCTATATGTTACTACTCTTTTCCAGCCAGGGTGGGACTAAGTATTTTATGTAATGCGTTTGTCACTAAATAAATTTCATAGTTCTGGCGTGACGTCAGTAGTTATGTGCGTTTCTCGCATAACTCAAAATACTACTAGCCTTAGAAATCTCATATTTGGGTTTATAGTATTTTCTAGATTTGCACCTTTCTTTTTTATCAAAATCGACTAAGGAAAATGAGGGAGAAAATTAAAAAAAATGTCAATCCTCTGTACCCATTTGAGATGCAATAAATTTGTAGAGAATCAATTTTTGAGTATCATAAAAAGATCGAATACAAAATATCTCCGTTATTATGAGTCGGATTCAAAAATATTACAGAGCCAATCTCGTTAAAATTGACGCTCTACAATTGTTGTTCTTTTCATTTTTTCGTAACTCAAATATTCAGTGAGTTATTCATACTTTATTGTTTTCTTAAACTCTCACTGTGTCCCTAACAACGCTGTTGAACCTACAATACTGAAGTATACAACAAACAATTCGAGACAACAACCTCTACCAATCCGATTCCTTAAATACACACACAACACTTCTATTCAAATTGGATTGCTGGTCCCTTAGAAAACGGACAAACTGAGCTTTGACTCGACTCTAACATTGTAGTCTAAAACTAACCCGACTTCCGAACATCATTACCAAAAACACTTTACTTCTCTACTAGCAGACAAAAAACAAGACCTATTTATTTACACGGACGGATCCAAAACGGACAAAGAGAAGGGGGAGCTGCAATTGTTGGCTCAGCTAACTTTCAAATAAAGCTGTCAGACTAGCATATATACAGCTGAGATTGAATCCCTTAAACTTGCGATAGACAACATACCTGAACCTACGGACACGGACATCATAATTTGCACTGACTCTCTTAGCTCTTTACATTCATTAAAAGACATATATAGTTCACATCCGCTCATCTCGTACATATAACACAAAATCCAGACATTATGCAAAAGAATAACTATGTTCTGGTTACCCGGACATACAAACATTAGACAAAGCACGCAAGCAGACGAACTCCCCAAATCAGCTAATCAAAAAAGAACTCACGACAACACATATTGTACACAACAAGATACTCAAGCCCAAGCAAAAC
Source organism: Riptortus pedestris (assembly GCA_019009955.1). Taxonomy (NCBI): domain Eukaryota; kingdom Metazoa; phylum Arthropoda; class Insecta; order Hemiptera; family Alydidae; genus Riptortus; species Riptortus pedestris. The sequence continues at coordinate 80,899,634 of CM032233.1, forward strand.
ATATGATACTCAATCCATAGCAGGAATCGTGTTTTGCCACAACTGGCAACAAACTTCGAGAACTGAAACCCATCTTGGTGAATGGCCTTCCTCAAAAAGGCTATTAAGAAGAGAAGATGTAGTTTAGTTAAGAATTGGCCATTCACGACTGTCTCACACTTAAACACCATGAAACTTATACTAACTGATTGCTATCTAAGGACTCGCTTAGACCTATCAAACACTTTGACTGAATTACTACATGATCGTAGCCAGTATATAGACCGCGTATTACACTACTTGAAACGTAGCATTTTCAAACAATTATAATGTAGGATAATACTAAACATATTTGCAGAAATGAGCATACTTGCGTAAAAATGATAACCCGATGATAAAAATTAAACTGATACGTCGCTCAATCGCCTCAGTCGCGAAATGCGATTACTATTAGAAATAATAATAAAAATAATTGTATTCAGTCTTTATTAAACCCCTCTTCATTTTCATTTCAAAATAGAGAATGGTGTGATGGTATGAGTAGTGTGTCATACCAGCAAGAGGAAAATCTGCTTAGTTTACGGAGGCCTTGCGTGGCGGACTTTTTAATATTTAAACATTTTGTGACGATTATACAAGTATAAAAATTATTTCTGTAGAAAGATATGAAAGGAAAAAAAAAAGCTGTAGACTAGTGGTAGAGAATGGCGGTGGAGAATACTTGAGCGGAGATGGAAACAGCAAACCAAGGGAGAATCACCTGGTGTGTTTCAGACGCAGAGCGGCGAGAGCAAGGAAGTGGTCGGCGGGCGGGGGTTCCGATTGCTGGAGGGCTACCCTGGACTCCCGGCACATTTCCTCCAGCAGCAGCTGTTCGGCCCGCCGTTCCCTTCCCCCTTCCCATCGGCCTTTGCACCTCCGCCTCTCAAGAGCCTCAAGCTGGAGCAGATCCTCTCTCCCATCAGTGTCTCCGTGTCGCCGTCTCCAGACGAGAGTCCCGACGATCCCACGCCTGGATCGGAGCTCTCCGATGACTCCAACCACCCGCTGAGGCGTAAGTACATCTCTTTATATCTACCATTAGTCTGCCTCGTAATCTTTTCTTTCAGGTTTCTACGAGCGGCAGAGAAACAGTCAAAGTAACTACTTTTTCAATAACGAAATTTTAGCATATTTCCTTTCAAGGAAACCAGCTATTTATGTATTTCTCATGACAATCGATCCTGCACAGGTGTTGACGAAAATGGCACTGCTATTACTTCACTTTACACTTATAGGAAATCTCTGGGCCACTGTCTCATGAGGCGCCGCGGAGGGGAATAAGGATGAGTGGTCTTGAAAAGGGCTAGGACTTCTGGATTAGAATGATTGGATAGCCTGCTGTGGAATTTTCTCAATCAATGATGAAAATGAGGTCCGCAAACACCTCTCTTGCCCCAGAACTCCCTCTTGTTCCAACTTCTTGGCCAAGGTTCTCTCATAACGCTCCTACGCAGAAGTGTCCCCAATCCCCTCCCCCTCTCCTCATAATGAAGAATGTCAGGTGGTTATGGACAAGAGATTTTTATTTATACAGGAGCATCTGCAACTAGGCGATTTGGCACAAAATTTAACAATATGTAAAAAAAAAACAAATTATAGAAAAATAACGAAAAACTGTACCAATAAAAAAAATAAACACTATAAATAAACATTAAGTACAAGTAATATAAACAACAAATAAACATTATACTAATATTCAAGACAACAATTTAAAATGGTTTTATTAAAAATAAAAATAATTATTTTATTCCTATATACTAGTACATTTATACTATCTAAAATTGTACAAAATTATATTAAGCTAGCTAAGTTACCCGGCTTCGCCCGGGAATTCATTTGAGGCTGAATGATGGCTTTTTTTTTCTTCTTCAAGGCTTTACTTTGCACAATATTTTGACATTTCCCCGTCCCAGTGTAAAGAGTTTAAACTCGTCGTTACCTGTCGTGACCTTTCGTGTCCTATAACATTGTTGACCCGTTCTATAGCTTTTAGCGTATAACTCATTTATACTCGGTATACGACAAAAAGTATACTACAAAAGTTACTCTAAATAACAAAATAAACAACTTTTGTTTTGTGTATATTTGCCGAAAAACACATAAGGAAACGCATTACCGCTAATTTAATTTCAGGCCTCCCTTATAACCCCCACTCCTGTTCGTCTCAGAAAATATTAATATAGCCAGAAACCTAACCTGTTTTAATAGTAATAAACATACCAAGTTTCATAAAATTCGGTTCTACCGTTTACGATTCTATAAAGGACATCCATTTTTATATATAAGATAGATTTCTCAATAAGTCCAAATAATAAAGAAGAGAACTTAAATTTTGTAAAACAACTTCAGTTTTTTAAAGTGATTTAGTACATTGTCGGTATGTGGGCTGCTGTCTGTAAGAAGGTCGTACGTGTTATATGGGGTCCTAAGTATTCAATGTTCCTGCAATGTTAGTCAGTAAGTGTTTAATGGTTCATGACATGTTCTGCATAGAGGTCTTTCTGTTCTAGTAGTAAGATATGAGTGCGTTCAATGTGAGTGTTCCATGCACAAGAGATTTGGGAATAATTGGTATTGGAGTAGCATTCAGATACTGGAATAGTGACTTTTAGTGATATCTGCTATTGAGGCTTTGCTCATGACAATCGATCCTGCCCAGAAGACGATGAAAATGAGGTCCGTCCCAATACCTCCCCTCCCCCAGAACTCCCTCTTGTTCTAACTTCTTGGTTAAGGTGCTCTCATAACGCTCCTACGGGGAAGTATCCGCCATACTCCACCCTCTTCTCATAACGAAGAATGTGAAGTGGCTATGCACAAGATATTTAGGAATAATCGGTATTGGAGAGACACTCACATACTGCAATAGTGAATTTTGAGGACGTACTCATGCCGCGATTTTCGAAACATACAAACTACCCAAGTGATGACGAAAATGAGGTCCGATCAAAAATATACATAGATTTGTCTGTTAAAGCTTTATCGATCGCGATTTTCGTTTGTGTGTTACCAAACTCATGGGGACTTAATTAAAAATTGGATAAAACTCAAAATTACAAAACTTTACATTTAAATACTCATAATCTAACAGAGCTTTGTGCTGGCATTGCTCAAAATATAAAATACATGGTCATTTATGACAGGTGCATGTAATGCAATCTCAGATTCATTAAACCGAGATAATTGCATTTTGTAGTTTTCACCTTCGGTAAACCCCCACTCTGTTTTCGATTTTACCCGTTCTGAAGGTTGCAAAAAACTACACATCTTGATACATATTGAAGGTTAACATTATCTTAAAATGGAGCGTGTTAAAAATTTTAAGTATTTACGGGTATAATAAGGTGTGAGCATCTAAACTGTAATTTTTTCTAGGTCTTCAAAAGCCTTTCAAGTTAATTTCTCCGGCAGACAGAGGCAAATGAAATTATGATTTCAGATTGTTAGAGGGATCAATTCTCAATCGATATTGTTCTTTATATTTGGTTTTGATTTTCCACACCTTTTTTTGCGAAATCAGAAACCGCAAATAGACACTTTTTCAAACAGATATCAATAAATAATTCCAGGAAGAAGTATTGAACTGACCTAATTCTTTGTTAATATAATTTCTGATAATGCGCCGTTACCTTTCCTAATGTTTTTAGCTTCGCAATCCCAAGCGGTTATACCAATCTAATTCTTATCTCTAAACTAAGAAGTCAGAAGTGCTAACTCTCTAATAGAGCATGGTTTCTTAAATACTTGGATAACACAAAATGTGTGGACATGGTGTTAGGGGTTTGGGGAGATCTGCTTGAAAAGTTCTGATTCATCCAGAGTGTATGGTGAATGGTATTTGAAGCTAGGTTCCCATTTGCGTTTGGCTTCTCAGCGTTTACTAGAAAGTGCGATAGTGACTAACCAACTAGGGTTTTAAGCGGAGGGGGCGGGGGGCTAGGAAATATCCACAACGAAATGAAAGATATATTATTTACATTCTAGTCACTGATGAAGCACACCATCATAGAAGTGCAAGATAATTAGCAAGCGACACTATACTCAGCATTATATAGGCTATCGACGCATTATCAGTAAAATATTAATAATGATTTCAGTATTTCTTCTTGGAGTGATTAATAAAGATCTGCATGAAAAAGTGTCATTTCTTACGATATTGGAAAATCGAAAGCAAACAAAAAGAACAAAAGCATTTAAGAATTAAGTTTTCCAAAAGAACCCTATCATCATGATTTCAGCGCCAAAGGAAAGATTTTTTTTTGTATCCTGGCATTATTTGTGTCGTTGCCACTTTATCATCATTTGGGGTTCTTTATTTTTCATTTTTTTTCCATTAATATTATTATCGAGACATCTTCTTACAGTGTTGTTAGAAGGTTTTGAATGTATTGGTGGTTTCCGGAAAGCTAACCATAGCTGCTGGTTCGAGTGAGTAATCGTGAACTGCCCAAATCCACTGGATTCTTTCCGAATCATTACTTGTACAACTGATAAAAACGTGCATCGCCCTCTCCACAGGAACATGTTAGTGTATTCTCTTTTTAAATTTGTATAAGTAGCTTGCGAAGTTACCATGCCCACTTAACATTTGACTAGACTAATAGTCAGGGTCCAGCTAGCCAGGGGCAAACAAGTCTAGAAGCCACGTTTGGAAAGAGGCTCTTGGTCATTTGGCCATTCGTTGTAGTCTGCCATCTTCTCTCCCATTCATAAAATATCTAATTGTTGGCTGCTTCTTTTATCAGCTTTACTTGATCCTTAGCGTCCTGGGCAATAATGACTACTTCTGCCAGTAGTCTTCGAGTAGAGTGCAGCAAAGGCCAACCTCTACTCGTGCATCTCTCGGCTATTTTTCCTTGGAGATCTATTGGATCAGTACCAGCTATTATTTGGACAGACTCATATGGCACTGTACGATAGGCCTTGGTAATCCTAATTAGTAGCTGCCGCTCCACCTTATTCAATGCTGCGTTGCACCATTTTTAAATAGCGGCCTCTATGTATTGGGTAGGTGACAGTACACACAAAGCATGCCTGCTAGAGTGTACGTTATGGTCTGAACTGGAATCTCCAGGTTACAGGCCAAAAGAAACATTATTTTCCACGACTAAATCCTACCGAATTTCATTTCGTAATTCCCAAAAAATAAAACATGAGCTTACCATTCTAAATAAACACACTACATTCTACTGGTTACCAGGACACGAAAACCTAGGACTGAATGAAACTGCTCAGTACAGACTGAATGTACAGCTATAAACTGCTCATTCCCTCTTACATTCGTTGAAACGACCCTTCCGCACTGGGGAGGTCGTTGAAACTGAGATTCCCGAGGAAGGTTATGCTCATACTTTAAAATCGATTATTTACGTTTAAGATAAAATAATGATGAAAAATATCTTCCTTCAGCCTCCAGTAAACCCACTCACACTCCTACTCAGTCGATTTTCCATTTATTAAGTATGCTTTTATATATATATATATATATATATATATATATATATATATATATGTCTGTTAACGCTCTAGCGGTCGCAATCTTTGTTTTCTCCTTACCAAACTCGACATTTTATCGTTTTATGTAAAAAGAAAGATCATGTTCGTTAATGGCTGAAATCGGACGTGGGATGGGGATTTAGAGGGGGGAGTTTCGAAAATTCGAAATATCTCCATTCTGTATTTCGGATCAAACATTGTTTGGAACTAATCTTATTACGATTTAAATGTACTATAAATATTGTTATAAACATTTATTCTCTATCTTGAAAAGATATTTGCATTTTTCATATTTCAGCCTTCAGCAAACCCCCACTCCTATTCATTAATTATAAGCTGTCATGGACCACTTCATTCTAACGTTAAATACCAAATATTGTTTTCATTGAACTTCTACTTATAGCAGAGATATATGCAAATACGTTCTGATGATCCCCCACCCCTTCTTTCGTTCATGGACCAGTAAAATATGTTGCTGATATATGTTATCCTGATTCATTATAAATTAGAGAAATAGATATAGTAAATAGTTTTCAATGAAATTAATATGTTATATTCAGATATATTTCAATAATACTTGTAGTTTTTCTTTCCGGTGAAGAATATTTCTAAATGTCTGTTCAGCTCTGAGCAGGTGGGTAGACCTGTTTGTTTAGAATTCAGACTCTTTCCGTTGAGAGGTTATTAATATTTACTGAAAGATTTCTAAACGGTAATTTGTTATTCACTTAATATTCGAGGTGATGTTAAGTGTTACCAGTAGATTTATCTATTGATAAACTTCACGTAGGAAATCTGCTTAGTTTACGCCGGCCCCTGCATGGCGGACTTTTCGATTAACGCCCGACCCTGAGTAGTAATATTTTCTGAAGGAGTGGTGAGGATGAGAAAGATATGGGTAGAGAGAGGGTGTGTAATCCTCGTCCCGCACCTGGGCCTCTTTGGCACCCCCTATCACGTCTCTGTCTTGTCCGATAGCTCTTTTTTACTTCCTAACAACGACTTTCAATGAATCCCAACACCTCCCTTCCACCAGAACTCCCTCTTGTTCTAACTTCTTGGTTAAGGCATTCTCATAACGGTCCTACAGGGGTGTGCCCGCAATCCCCCGCTCTCTCTCCTTATAATGAAGAATGTGTGGTCGTTAGGCAGTCGAGGTTTGGGAATAATTGAAAGGTTTGCTGCAAAAAGGAGGTAGAGATTTTAAGTTATGTAAAAATATTGTTGTTGCATACTTTCAATTATGGTGTTTACATATTAGAACAGCTGCATCCTTTTTGTGCCAAATAAAAGAGGTTTTTTTTTGGCACAAGAAAGTGTTTATAACTCCCAACAGCTATGGGATGGAGCTACCTCCTTTTTGCAGCAAACCTTTCAATTATTCCTGGAGTGGCACTTGTGCAATAATGACTTTTAACAGATTTTCCTTTAGGGAAATATGCTATTGAGGTTGTACTCATGATGTGATTTTCGAAACATTTCTTAAAATGTCCACCGATCTTACACAGGAGATGATGAAAATGAGGTCCTTTAAAAGTTTATATATATATATATATATATATATATATATATACAAAATTGTAACCTCTGTCTGTACATTGATTTTTTTCGGGAAATTTCACGATAACTTTTCGTTTCACATGTCATAGACACCATAACTGCATTTTGTTTCTTTGGTGTCTGTTTGTTTGTTTGTTTATTTGGTTGTTTGTTTGTTACCTTTTCACGCATAAACGGCTGAACCGAATTTTATGAAACTTGGTATGTATATTACTACTAGCCCAACTTAGACTTTAGGCTATATTAATATTCTCTCAGACGAACAGGAGTGGGGGTTATAAGGGAGGCCTGAAATTAAAAATAGCGATATTTCGTTTCCTATTGCTTTTTCAGCAAATATGCACATAACAAAGTTAATTATTTTATTATTTAGAGAAATTTGCTCAACAATTCTTTGGAACTACAAGGTACCTCACCGGGAAAAATGAATTCAAATGTATGTTAATATTTTGTGCTTAATAATTCAAATCTATGCATAATGCACAGGAAACGGGAAATATGACAATATGGAGAACAGTGAAGTCTTACATAAAAAAATAATTTTATTATTAACAAATCCACAGAAACGACGGGTATTTAAACTAAACACTGGAAAGGGTAAATGTCAAAATATTGTGCAAAGTAAAGCCTTGCCAAAAAAATACGATCATCATTCAGCCTCAAATGAATTCCCGAGCGAAGCCGGGTATCTGAGCTAGTATATATATATATTTAAGAACCTCATTTTTCGTCATCTCCTTGGTAAGATTATATGACCTAGAGTGGTGAGTTCGATTGCCACCCTGGGCGATAGTAATTTATTTAGTGACGGACTCATTAAATAAATTTCTTAGTCCCGCCCTAGAAAAGGGTGGTAACCTGTAGACAATCCGTCCCAATTAGCCATAGTAGCATAAAGTGGACGTAAATAAATAAACAACAACTTTTATACATATAGTTGTCTGTTAACGCTTAAGGGATCAAAATTTTCGTTTGATCGTTTCCAAACTCGATATTTTAAACATTTTATGTTAAAATAATGAATAAGAACCTGTTAACGAATGACTGAAATCGGGCCTGAAGGATCGAGGGAGGAGGGGTTAGTGGGGAAAATTTCTAAAAATCGAAATATTTCTGTTATTATGCTTCGGATCGGAGAATTGTGTGGAATCATCCTTATTGCAAATTAAATGTCGGTACATATCCCTCCATGGCCTAGAGAGACACCCTTCTGTACATTAATTAAAAGTGCGTTATTGTTTCTATTTATTAAAGTCCTCTATATGCTACTATGGCTAATCGGGTCTGGTTATCTACAGGTTACCAACCTTTTCTAGGGTGTGGACTATGTATGTCATTTAGTGAGTTTATCAATAAATCCCTTGCCCTGGGGGGGATTCGTTCCATTACTCTAGGTTTTTAAAAATAATTAAATCGATCACTAATTAAATTTTATTTAAGGCTGAATAAATGGAAACAAAATAGGCCTTCATTAGTGTGAAAACTAAAATACGAATATTCCTATTCACTATCCAACTCAAATACAGTCTACTGAGTTTGGCTTTTTGCCCAAAATCCAACAACAAAAATTATGTTCCCAATTGATAGGCTTATGTCTATGAACTGTCGTCATGGTCATGGGTACAATGTTTAGCGAATTTTCCTTTAGAGAATGTCTGTTGCCATAGTTCACTTGTAAAGACTTTGGTCCGGGATCAGCATTTTGATGTAGTCTAGTGTCAAAAGACCGGGTTCGGTTACCGCTTTGGTAATATACATTTAGCTAGTAATGAACTCAATACTTAAAATCTTTATGCCCACCCTCAATATAAAAATCCGTCTGTTTATTCTAAGCAGTTTCCGATGAATGGAATGCCGGCAATCTCATCCATCATCTATTGGATCAGTTTCGAATTCATATTTAAGAAACAAAAGTGCGTCACGCAGGGGCTGCGTAAACTAAGCAGATTTCCCACGTGAAGTTTTACAGTAGAGAAATTTCACAAGAGGCGAACAATCAAGGAAACGGCCGAACGAGCTTTTGGCGGGAAAGTCACTCTCGTCCGTTAGCCGTCGATTTAATAAAAATGCAAATATCTCAGTTAATATTCAAGATAGAGAATAAATGTATATAAGAATATTTATAGTAAATGTAATTTGCAATAAGATTGATTCTGTATAATTTTTCGATTCGACGTATAGTAACGGAGATATTTCGAATTTTCGAAAATCCTCTCCTCTAAACCCCCCCCCTCCCTCCCACTGATCCGATTTCAGCCGTTAACGAATTTGATCTTTCTTTTTACATAAAACGACTAAATATAGAGTTTGGTAACGATTAAACGAAAATTGCGACCGCTAGAGCGGTAACAGACAGATATATATATATATATATATATATATATATATATATATATATATATATATATATATATATATATATATACACAGTTTTGAACGGACCTCATTTTCGTTATCTACTAGGTAGGATCGATGGACATTTGAAGAAAAATTTCGAAAATTCCGTCATGAGTACAACCTCAATAGCTGATTTCCCTTAAGGGAAATCTGCTAAAAACTGTTTTGACGCATATTACGCAATTGTATTAAATATACATAATCGCACACACACCAAAATCTGTATATATGTGAAGAAAAATGTAACTAAGAATGTAAGAGATGAGTTGTATAAATAAATATAAAGCTGAAAGGCAGTTGGGGTTGATAGCTATGCCTGGGAACAGGGTAATAAAAACAGCTAATAGCCCGAGTGTAGGACACGTGCAGCCCCATTCTATTGTTATGTTTTTTTAATGTTGTAATTCTCATTCTCTTCAAATTGAAATCAACTACTCCAAATGGCTCTAGTTTATTTGATCGATTAACCGTCTTATTTTAAGATCGAATTTATTGTGATTTGTAATGTATTCATATGTTTTATAATTGAACAAGAATTTTATGTCTCTCTCTCTCTCTCTCTCTCTCTCTCTCTCTCTCTCTCTCTCTCTGTGTTTGTGTGTGTATGTAAACACACTCACTTAAGTATTGAATGCATTAAACTTTCGAACGGACTTTCATTCTCAGTACTCGAAATAATATAGTAATTAGTCTTCTTGTACCCTCAGTGTCAGGAGTTTCATAAGACAAATGTATTAATCAAACACTCACATCGACTCAAAGTTTGTTTGGGGCAAATAAGGCCGAATGCACAGTTCTTAATTGTTTTTACAACTATTTCTTTTGCGATGAAGTGTTACTGGATCAATTTTGGGAAATTTAATGTTGTGTTATTTGAAGGTGGCTAAAATTTTAACTATCTGTTTAGTTAGCGCAATTGAATACACTTATCTAAAGCAAACAGAGTTCCGTGTTGCCCACTATATCGAGACAAAGGTAATTTTTAAAAAAAATAGGTTTTACGTACATCGTCCTGTAATTGAGGTGTGTTCGTAACAAAATTCTTGAAAATTGGTTAACTCGTTTAGTTATAATTGTGAGACAAACAGATGGAGAAACGATATGCAGAAATTTATTTCGCACTGTCACAAAATACGCTAATTTTTGCCTTAATTCAGCCACTATTGTTTCATTTAGTTCTAAGCATGCATGGAATATAGATTCAGCTATGCATTGGTAAGCTTGAAAAGAGGCGCGTTCCGTTTATCTCTGGAACTGTAATTATAATAGAAAAATGGTTGTTAAAGGAGTTATTAATGTGTAGAAGGGTTGGAGTTGTGGGGTTAGGAGGAGAGAATGGTGGTTGAGTCATTTCATCTCCCGGCTGGTTTTTCGTTAGAAGTGGCAAATTTATCTGAGCCTTACAAAAGAGTATATTTCAATAAATCACGAGGGGAAACTCATAACCTCGCATACCTTCCTACCACAACTCATACAGCAATTGCTTGGCGTAGAAAGTATGCTCGAGACCCCTATTTCCCCTTTAATTAATTTCTACAACTACATTTAGACCTTAATATTAAGTCTAAATTATTTGTTGTTGCCCTAGTAATGGATTTTTTTTTCTAGGATTACCATTGAAACTTTCGAAATATTAAATTACATATACTCGTATAGTTCAGACGAAAACCTAAATTGTCAATTTACTCATTTTTTCTAATAACAATATCTCTACAGCTCATTATTTTTAATAAATTATATAATTACTCCTTAGAAATATAATACAATTATAAACTTTTATTCTAACTTATTGATTCCAATATGCAATACGCTGTTTAAAAGTTTTGAAGCGAAACCTCCAAAGGCTGAAATAAGTTGACTTAATTATTATGACGAACATATTACCACTTTTAAAAACCAACTCGTCATTTGAGAGTTAAGGCATTGGTTTTGATCTCGCGTGGTATTCCTAGAGTGGCGGGTACAATTCCCGTCATAGGCAGTAGAAATTTATTTAGCGAAGGACTCATTAAATAAACCCCGTAGGCCCACCCTGGCTAGAAAAGGGCGGTAACCTGTAGATAACCCGTCCCGATTAGCAATAGAGCATAAAGTGGACGTAAAATGATAACATAACATTAATCATTTGATTTTGACTTAAATATGCTGTATGTATTTACGTAAATACATATTTTTGTTATGACAACTCCAATAAAAATGGAATAATCGAGTAACTATTTTAACCTTTCATAGTAACTACAGAATGAATGTATAAATGTTTACATTTTAAATATGAGTACAAGAATCAATGAATTACTTTTGTTTTGATGTACAAGTGATCGTATTTTCGTATATATATATATAGTGGATATACGTCTTTGAAGATTTATTCAATGTAATAGACTTTAACATTTAAAAATTCATATAATTTATATAATTCTTTAATACATCACGAAAACTATGGAAGTCAAACTAGCACAGGGGATTAGGTTTATAAACCGCGGCGTCAAATTACACGTCAGATTTGTTTAATTATAAAAAGAACCCTGCCTTGAGCAGCAGTTTGCCTGCTGGATACTGTGTTGCGTTGTAACAATAGAAATTGATGTTTCCTAGAAGGAATATGTTGGATACTGTATTCTTGATGTTTATATTTCATGCTTGAAACGAAATCATTATATACTGCTAAATTGTTTTTATATAATGTTTTACGCGTGTGCATATATTATTAATCCAATATCACAATATTATAATTTGATTCATTTTCATTAGCGCATTACTCAAAATTCTTAAAGTTATTATAGTTATCTCGTTTACTTTCTATATGCTATAGTCAATGGAATGCTTAAACCATTCATCGTGGACTCTAGCAAGTTCCAGGTTATAAAGCATGAAGCAGGGCCTGATTTCTTATATCCTTCTGCTACAGCATATGTTCTTGCTTACCATACAACACCTGAATGAAAGAGGTACCATGAAACATCTTCTTACATACTCTACGCCATCTTCTTCTTTCATACCATTCACCATCTTCTTCTTAAATACAATACAACACCTCCTTCTTATATACCATAGACAACCTTCTTCTTTCATGCCAAACAACCCCTAATTAACTCTACACCACGTTCTTCTTACATTCCTTACAACACCTCCTTCTTAAATACCCAAACCATCTTCTTCTTTCATGCCAAAGAACACTTTCTTATATATTCTACATCACCTTCTTACATACCATACAACACCTTCTTCTTTAATACCATACACAACCTTCTTCTTTAATACCATACAACACCTTCTTCTTTAATACCATACAACACCTTCTTCTTTAATACCATACACAACCTTCTTCTTAAATACAATACAACACCTCTTTCTTACATACCATAAATCACCTTCGTCTTTCATAACATAAACCACCTTCTTCTTACATGCCAAAGAACACCTTCTTATATACTCTGCACCACCTTCTTCTTACATTCTATACAACATCTCCTCCTTAAATACCATACACCACCTTCTTCTTATGCAATACACCACCTCCTCTCATGCCAAAGAACACCTTCTTTGATACTCTACAACACCCTCTTCCTAAATACCATACAACACCTTCTTCTTATATACCAGAAACCACCTTCTTCTTTCATGCCAAAAAACACCTTCTTATATACTCTACACCACCTTCTTACGTTCCATACAACACCCGCTCCTTATATACCATACACCACCTTCTTCTTATGCAATACAACACCTTCTTCTTCTTTCATCCCAAAGAACACCTTCTTATATACTCTACACCATTGTCTGCTTACATACCATACAACACCTCCTTCTTTAATACCATACACAACCTTCTTCTTAAATACAATACAACACCTCCTTCTTACATACCTTAAACCACCTTCGTCTTTCATGACAAACAGCACCTTCTTATATACTCTACACCACCATCTACTTACATTCCATACAACACTTCCTTCATAATTACCATACACCAGCTTGCTCTAACATACCATACACCACCTTCTTATCATACAACACCATCTTCTTACAAACAGTGCAACAGGTCCATCACACATATCATAAACCACCTTATCTTAAATATCATACAACATCTTCTTATATACTCTACACCCCCGTGTTCTTACATGCCATATACTACCTCCTTCTTACATACCATAACATCATCTTCTTCTTATATACTCTACACCACCTTCTTACGTTCCATACAACACCCGCTCCTTATATACCATACACCACCTTCTTCTTATGCAATACAACACCTTCTTCTTTTTTCATGCCAAAGAACACCTTCTTATATACTCTACACCATTGTCTGCTTACATACCATACAACACCTCCTTCTTTAATACCATACACAACCTTCTTTTTAAATACAATACAACACCTCTTTCTTACATACCATAAATCACCTTCGTCTTTCATGACAAAGAACACCTTCTTATATACTCTACACCACCTTCTACTTACATTCCATGCAACACTTCCTTCATAATTACCATACACCAGCTTGCTCTGACATACCATACACCACCTTCTTATCATACAACACCATCTTGTTACAAACAGTACAACACGTCCATCATACATATAATAAACCACCTTTATCTTAAATACCATACAACACCTTCTTATATACTCTACACCCCCGTGTTCTTACATGCCATACACCACCTCCTTCTTACATACCATAACGTCATCTTCTTCTTACATATCATACAACACCTTCTTATATACTCTACACCACCGTGTTCTTGCATGCCATACAACACCTCCTTCATACATACCAAAATACGTCATCTTCTTACATATCATAGAACACCTTCTTATATACTCTACACCATTGTCTGCTTACATACCATACACCACCTCCTTCTTACATACCATAACGTCATCTTCTTCTTAAATATCATACAACACCTTCTTATATACTCTACACCACCGTGTTCTTGCATGCCATACACCATCTCCTTCTTACATACCATAACGTCATCTTCTTCTTAAATATCATACAACACCTTCTTATATACTCTACACCACCGTGTTCTTGCATGCCATTCACCATCTCCTTCTTACATACCATAACGTCATCTTCTTCTTAAATATCATACAACACCTTCTTATATACTCTACACCACCGTGTTCATGCATGCCAAACACCATCTCCTTCTTACATACCATAACGTCATCTTCTTCTTAAATATCATACAACACCTTCTTATATACTCTACACCACCGTGTTCTTACATTCCGTACAACACCTCTTTCTTACATACCATACAACACCTTCTTATATACTCTACAATACCATCTTTTTACATACCATACAATCCATCCCTCTTACATGCCGTGCAACGCTTCCTTCTTGAGTAGTTTGATGCTTCCAATTCTGTGGTGGTTCTGATGCGACATCCGTGGTAGATCTTCGAAGGCGCAAAATATTTGTTCTCTAATTTTCCACACTTGATGTGGTCGGTCTCTGGTTTTTCTTAGAGGGGACCATTATGCATGACCGCGGGTCTAATCACAGTTATGCCATTGTTTTGTTAATCAAAATATTGTTATCATTAGCTTTTTTCCCCTAGAGAATCTGGAAGATTTCTTCTGAGCTTAGAAGCATCTAGTCCTTAACACAATTCTTGCTTTAATGCCAATTGAACCTCGAGTGAGGTGTGTGTGTGTGCGAGAGAGAGATGTAAGTGAGAGAGCAGGGTATAGGGGAGGGAGGGAGTTGGTGACATATTCTCAGAGAGATCTAAGTGTAAATGGGCTAATCTGTGTTGAAGTGAGGGCTGAGGGGAAATGGATAGCCCTTCCCCTTGTCACCTCAAATCCCCTTCTAACCGCACCGCTGTCTACACACGTCCCACACTCTTACAAATTCTCTTGCCCTCACTTCAATAATGAATTTCTTCTATGCCCTTCCAATTCATTAGATCTTCAGTGCACTTACAACTATTCCTATTCTGTTCTGGTAAAGAGCGTAGCATACAGCTTATATACCAGGATTGGGTAAATTCCATTCAATGAATACGAAGAATTATTGACTCATTCACATTAACATGAATGAATATATTAGAGAAAAAATTATATGTGGTAATGATTTGATGGAGATCTTTATTAAAAGGAGTACATCTGAAATATTTTATAGCAGACATAAATAGCACATAACACAAGACTAACACATCATTTTATCTTACACAACTGCTGACAAGACCATGACTCAATATCAACAAATTCTTACTTATACACATAATTAAATAAACTGAGACAAAAATTGACCCATGTCGTCAATCAGAAGTTTCAAACGGAGAGAAGGACAGTTTCAATATAAGTACTGTCCATTCAGGCCATTGGCCAAAGAGGAGTGTTATTAAATTCTTTGCGATCCAAACTTAAAGTGAATAAAAACAATTGCAAAGCATCAATTTTTCAACAAGATTGGTTCTATAACATATTTCCGATATTTCGAATTTTCGAATTCCCCACCACCCTATTCCTTGTCCGATTTCTTCCAATAACAAATATGATCTTAAGTGTAAGATTGGATAATTTTGGTTGTTATTGGATAATTTTATATTAGTTTCGAAATAAATAAATTTATTTTACTCAAATAAATGCATTGAACTAATATTATTTTATATCGCATTATACTTTTGTCTGCGTTCAGACAACTTACTGAAAGCTAATGAAAACAGAATAGTTTATAATAACTAAATAGAAATTTGAATAGCATTACTTTAAAATATTTAATCGGTGCATATGTGGAAATTGAAGGCTCTCATAATTACTGCAGATAAAAAAACTCAATTTTGTGTTTATAAATACATCAGAATTAAAAACAAATAACCCCAGAACTCGTTGCCCTGAGAACAAAAAATTTTTGAATGCTACAAGTACTTTAAACTGACAAAAAATTAAGAAATGGGCATTTTTTTGCCTAATTTGTAACTTTGCACTTGCCAAATGTTCTTGACGATCAGCCAGCAATGACGGCATCCGCCAACTGAGTTGACAATGTAGGGTATTATTTAGTTAGAGGTACCAGTCAAGGAAAAGATAAATAAACTTGTTAATAGTAAGGAAGTTATCAGTCACTTAAGTGATGATTTTAGGGTTTTCACTTAACACGAATAGGATTAAACCCTTTTAACTCCCACGTTCTCAATGCGTATATGTTAAATGCTGTAAAGTTTTAAAATTCATTTATACATACATGCATTTATAATTAGTATCATGCATACTTAAACCACATTGTAATATTAAATGACGTAGAGGATAGTTGAGTATCGGCTAAAGGAGTACTCAATCAGACAAATGATGAGTGTATTTTTGAGTTAACAGTTTCGGGCACCATTGGTAGAGATACAATAAACAAAAAATTGCATAACTTTGTTAACGAAAAAGTTATATAAGAAGACCAAGAAACATATTTCGTAATCGCGTGGTGTAATAATAATGTTGATTTGAAAGAAAAATGGAAAAAAATACAAGGGAATGTGAGTCCCCCATAAAAGACTACTTTGAGAAAAAATATTAAATATAGTACATTCCAAGAATGTTACAGGTTTATTATTTTTATAAATATATTATATTCATTTTTTATTGTAGTACTTTACTCCCATTCCATTGTATTTTTCCCGTTTTAATTATTAAGGGTTCGTTAGCACTCATAATTTTCATGATTGAGTACTTTTTCAGCAGATACCAAAATCTCTACGTAATTTAAAACCAGCGGCTAACCAATGGAAGGGAGATTCTGAAATATTAAATAAAACCACTTGCTGGAGCTAATCATACTTTAAGCAGGAGGTGGGTAAGCCAGCTATGATGGGACTGTACAGGTAATCGTAGCGGCAAACTCAATAAATGTCCTTGGAGTGAATAAGATGAAGGATGGTGTGGGAGAAGGTAGATTGGTCCGGTGGGGGACAACTCGAGGCTGTAACAGCCTATTCCAGGTTATTTATTGCATCTCATAAAGCCTTGGTTATATGTTCCGTGACCTGTTTAGTGGCCGCCCTAATATTGTTTCCACTTGAAGCTGTGGGCGATTTAGAGGGAGCTAGGGGGAAGAATAAAGCCGCGAAATATGCCCGGAGCTTTTACCGGTGAACCGTTTTATTGTGAGTATTTGTCAGGCTGATTCAATATCCGCCGTCCCCCTGGGACCGCCCTGGTAAAAATCCTGACAAACGCCTCAGTTTGTTTGAACGGGATCCCACCTGTCAGGGTGCCGGCTTAGCAGGCCCACCCCACCCCTAGACACCCAGACACCGATTTCAATCCTAAATCCACCCCACCCAACCCCTCCGTGTCCCCTTACCATCCACCCACCATTCTCTTTTATGTTCTCTTTCTACACTAACAACTCATATTTCGAAGAAAATTTAGTTTGCAATCGTGAAGAATTTGTGTTCCCTGAAAATAACTTTTCGGGATTAAGTAACCATTATAATACATAAATTGCAGAAGACAGTAATATAAGGTTAATATTCGACAGAAAGTCGAGAGACTCCTGTCGACCATTCTTTAAGTAGTTAAAAATAATAACTTTCCATTTAATACATATGTTCGTGTAGCTTAAAACTTATGTTCTATTACTATAATGCACACTGCTAATCCTGTAGCGGTTAAAAACATATGTTCTATTACTATAATGCACAGTGCTAATCCTGTAGCGGTTAAAAAACATATGTTCTATTACTATAATGCACAGTGCTAATCCTGTAGCGGTTAAAAAACATATGTTCTATTACATAATGACCAGTGCTAATCCTGTAGCGGTTAAAAAACATATGTTCTATTACTATAATGCACAGTGCTAATCCTGTAGTGGTTAAAAACATATGTTCTATTACATAATGACCAGTGCTAATCCTGTAGTGGTTAAAAACATATGTTCTATTACATAATGACCAGTGCTAATCCTGTAGTGGTTAAAAACATATGTTCTATTACATAATGACCAGTGCTAATCCTGTAGTGGTTAAAAACATATGTTCTATTACATAATGACCAGTGCTTGGTTACCATTCAAACTATGTGCATGTCGCGAGTGCCTCTTCCTTAAAACATTTAAAAAACATTGTGCCCGCTTTAATAAACATTAGTGAACGGGAGTGAAATAGTTACAGTGGCCGCAGGACTCTTAACCACAGCCAGGACCTAAAAGAGTGAGTCACATTTTATAATTCAACATATCATCCTGGGCGAGGTTATTAAAAACGACTAAAGGTTACGATGTACTTTAACATGTGTTTATTTATTTATTTTTATAAATATAAATGTTTTTGTTTATGTTTATTGGTTAAGTTCGTCTCTAAACGTAACAACTTAACATTCGAAACAAACTGTTTGTGAAACAAAACATGAACTTGAAGTCTAAACTGGATTGGTCATATTTGAGAATTAAGTAAGAAACTAAAATCGCTCTGCTTCATGTTAAAGGAATTAATTATCTTCCAATGGAAACTCTAGTACTAATATACTATGGTCATTTCCATTGTTGGTTAACTTATGGCGTAATGCATTCAAAATGGTAACTCAAAAAATGATATTTTAATATTTAAATTGCCGAAGAGACCAATAAGGTTTATATTCAACAGAAAGTCGAGAGACTCTGCACGCCACTCTTTTAGGAGTTAAAAATAATGACTTTTCAATACTGTTTGCGAAACAAAACCTGAACTTGCTTTACAGAATTAATATATCACATAATCATAAAACATGATATAAAAATATGCTTCAAACCTCCAACCACAAACATAAATATTACGTAACATTTTCAGGAGTAAACTCTTTTACAAACTGTCCGAATGTGTTAAATCAATTAAAAAATATTCCTTGTTTAAAAATAAATTAAAGAACTTTTTGTCTGAAGTGTACTTTTATAAACACGATGAATACAATCAAAAATGTCCAATTATTAAATAAAACTAAAAAATATTTGTCATAAAAACCGATCAAAAAATAATTTACAATCAAAATCGAATAAGGGACAGGTTCGAAGAGGGCGGAGATAATTTCTCGTTCCTATTAGAGGTACTAAATTTTTGTATAGACAATTTTTTTTATATCATCAAAAAATCTATAAATTATTTTCCATTATTTTTTTTAGATCCGATTCATTTGAACGGAGCTGTATAAAAATTAAACTCAAATCCTGCAAAATGAAGTGAATAAAAACATTTTGTTTATTTAAATTAAGAGGTTTACAATGAACTCGTGTGGTGACCAAGTCTTTTTTTTTTGGTTTAATTATATTTTATTAAAACTTTCATGAAGCTTGAAGATAACCTCATGATTCTTCTTTCGGACACAATACCTTACTGCTAAGAAATGTTCTAGTCCAAGTGTGATCTAATGAAGGGTATTTACAATTTTCAGCTTCTGGCTCGCCAGTGTGGTATTGGTTTTGATTGAGATGTCATTTGGTAGTCACAATAAAAACCTCCAAAACTGAATGTTTTTGAAGGACTGTTCTCATTCGTTTTAATTCCTTACACGATGTAAAGAAGTATTGTAATCGCTAAAGTTTTCTGTTATGAGATTTTCTTCTTATTCTGGACCCAATATTTTTATATTTTCTTCATTGTTTTATGACAAGGGGCACAAATGAAAACATTTTTTCGGGCAAACTTTATTGATACTGTCCCTATATTAAGAAACACACTTTCAATTTTGAGAAAGTTCAAATAATTGGCATAGAAAGAAATAATACTAAACGAAAACGACATGATAAAACAAATTGAAAAAAATAAAAACAGAATTACTAAATACCTCAATCATGTATTCTATACCATTTTATCTTAAAATAATCGATTTTAAATTATGACGCGAAATAATCGAGTTCAAGGTAGACGTGTTAATAATCGATCAGTAGTCAGCAGACGTAACCTACTTCGGGAATCTCAGTACCAACGACCTCCCCAGGGAATCAGGCTGGCCGTGCGAGTTATGGGCGTTGGTCTTGATCTCGCGTGGTAGACCTAGAGTGGGGGGTTCGATTCCCGCCCTGGGCAATAGAAATTTATTTAGTGACGGACTCATTAAATAGGTTCCTTAGTTCCACCCTGGCTAGAATTGGGTGGAAACCTGTAGATAACCCGACCCAATTAGCCATAGTAGCATAAATTAGACGTAAATAAAATAAATAAATAAATCAAACGACCTCCCCAGTGGGGACGGGACATAGCAACGAACGAGCACTTCAGGAATGTAAGTAGCAATCTGTAATTCGATTTAATAAATGTATCATAGGCACTTATTAATACTGTATCTAGGAAAGAATTATCATAGAGTTTTGTTAAATTAATATTATTATTTTTTTTTATTAATGTTATTATTTTTTTTTATTAATGTTATTATATTTTGAATAGGGATGGCCCCTTAAGAGGTGGTAAATAAACCACAAAACATGTAGCATCATACGAATTGTCATAGGGTTTAGTTAAATTAATGTTACTAATTTTTTTAAAATTAATGTAATTAATTTTCTAAAATTAATGTAATTAATTTTCTAAAATTAATGTAATTAATTTTCTAAAATTAATGTAATTAATTTTTTGAATTAACGTTATTATTTTTTTTAAATTAATGTTATTATTTTTTTTATTAATCTTATTATTTTTTTATTAATGTTATTATTTTTTAAAATTAATGTTATTATATTTTGAATAGGGATGGCCCCTTAAGAGGTGGTAAATAAGCCACAAAACATGTAGCGTCATACGAATTGTCATAGGGTTTGTTAAATTAATGTTACTAATTTTTTTTTAAATTAATTTAATTAATTTTCTAAAATTAATTTTATTAATTTTCTTAAATTAATTTAATTAATTTTCTAAAATTAATTTTATTAATTTTTTGAATTAACGTTATTATTTTTTTTTAAATTAATGTTATCAATTTTTTTAAATTAATGTTATTAATTTTATTAATTTTTTGAATTAACGTTATTATTTTTTTTTAAATTAATGTTATCAATTTTTTTAAATTAATGTTATTAATTTTTAAAATTAATTTTTTTATATTAATTTTTTGAATTAATGTTATCAATTTTTTTAAATTAATGTTATTAATTTTTTAAAATTAATTTTATTATTTTTTTAAAATTAATTTTATTAATTTTTTAATTAATGTTATTATTTTTTTAAAAAGGGACAGTCCCTGAAGCCATGAATTTAAGCCACGAAACTTGTAGGGCAGTGTCAATAAAGTTTGAGTTCATCAATAATTTTGAATAGTTTTTTGTTAGGGGTTATATAAGTTATTATTATGGATGCTGCCCATTCAAATATATTTTTGTCGTATAGAATAGAAGTTGTGTGTTATTCAAACCATGCACTTCATCAAAGTTATAAACAAACACAAAGGATAATTGCTTTCAAGAATGTATAAATAGTTGTTTTTGACAGAACGGTTCCAATTAGGGGGGACGATTGAAGAAGCGGCTGGAGACAGTTGGCAGCGGAAGGGGAAACGTGACCGCCAGATATGGAATTAAACCATTTGCAAACGTTAGGATATAACGTTATATATATATAAATATACATCGGTCTCGGAGACAAATTAAACTCATGATGGGACGCAATTAAAGTAGACGACGGAGGAGTAGAGGACAGAGTGTTGGTAATGAGAGAATGATGGAAGGGATTAGGGCAGTGTAATGGAGGTATAGCACGTGTTTGAAGCAAGAACCAGAGAACGAGAGGGGCTAGCATTAGTATGTGCCACGTGTTGCCTGCCCCTCCTCACTTCTTAACCCCTTCCACCCGCCCCCAGCTACAGGCCAATGCTACACCCAATTCCCTTTACCTACATGTCGTCAATCAGTAGTTCTAAACGGAGAAGGACAGTTACGAAATAAGTACAGCCCATTGGCCAAAGAGGAGCGGTATTAAATTCTTTGGGATCCAAAGTTAAACTGAATAATAAAAAAGGTCACGCAGGTGCTGCGTAAACTAAGCAGATTTCCCAAGTGAAGTTTTACAATCGAGAAATCTGCAAACTGCTAACACTTAACAACACCGTGAGTAGATACAAACGGTAATGAGAAGTCTTTCAGTTAATTTTAATAAACCCCCAACGGAAACGGCTTCTGCATTGTAAACAAATAGGCCTGCCAACCATTCAGAGCTGAACAGATAGATAGACATATTCTTCACCGGAGAAAAAAACAACTACTGATAAACATCTGAATATAAAGCAATAACTTTATAGTAAACTATTTACTATATCTAGTACTGCAATTTATAATGAATCAGAATAATTTATATTTTAATAACTCAAATTTTAGTAGTCCAAGAACTAAAGAAGGGTGGGGGAGCGGATGAACAGAACGTATTTGCATAAATCTCACAAAGTAAAAGCTGAAACTACAAGAAAAGTTAGAAGAATCATTCACCAGAGCCGAACAGTTACGGAAACGTCCGAACAATACCCGATCACATGCCCCACACACAATAAAAATGCATATATCTCGGTTAATATTCAAGATAGAGAATAAATGTGTATAACAATATTTGTAGTAAATGTAATTTTCAATAAGATTGGTTCCATACAAGTTTTCGATCCGACGTACAGTAACGGAGATATTTCGAATGTTCAAAAATTCCTCCCTCTAAACCCCCACCCCCTCACACTATTTTGATTTCAGCCGTTAACGAACTTGATCTTTCTTTTTATATAAAACGATTAAATACCGAGTTGGGTAACGACCAAACAAAAATTGAGACCACTAGAGCGTTGACAGACAAATATATATATAATTTTGAACGGACCTCATTTTCGTCATCTCCTGGGTAGGATCGATGAACATTTGAATAAAGTTTTCGAAAATCGCGTCATGAGTACGACCTCATTAGTTGATTTCCCATAAGCGAAATCTGCTAAAAAACTCACCACGCGGAGGCTGCGTTAACTAAGCAGATTTCCCACGTACTGGTAAGAAACACTAGTGATCTCATCTCGCCACATATTATGACGAAAGCCAGAAAGTAAGAATTACTCTTAATATTTGAGTTAAGAAAAATGCATAGACCAACGATTATAGAGCACCAATATTTTAACAATCTTGGTTTCATAACATTTTTTGATTCGACTCATAACAACAAAGAAATTTTGAATATTCGAATTTCCCCCTGTCAATAACAAATATGATCTTAGGTGTAAACTGAAACAGTTAAGTGTGGTATCGGTCAGATAAACATTTTCGATACAAAAACGGAAAATCTTAATTTATGACGTCATCGCACAACTAATTTGCATGTATCTCGCATAATGAACGTCTCATGAAAACAATAGTTGGTATTTAACCTTAGAATAAAGATTTCCATAACAACATATTGTTATTATGACATCAGTAGGAATGGGAGTTTACTGAAGGCTGAAAACTAAAATGTAAAAATATCTCCGTTAATATTCTTATCAAAGAAAATATGTCAAACATTATTTATAGGCAATCCAAGTTACAATGAGATTAGTTCTAAAGAAATTTTCGATCTCACGAATCCAACGAAAGGAAATATTTCAAATTTCCCATTCTAACCCCTTCCCCCCTCCTTCCCCTAAGGTCCTATTTTAGCCATTAACGAACTTGATCTTTAGTTTTGCATAAAACAAAAATTGCGACCGCTAGAGTGGTAACAGAAATATATATATATATATATATATATATATATATATATATATATATATATATATATATATATATATATACTCAACCGCAAAAAAAACCGGACACTTACATTTAGTCTTATAATTTTGTTAAATACTTAATATATATGTATATTAATCTTTTTAATTAAAATAATTGGTTAATCTATAGGTTATTTAAACAAAATCTGCCAAAAGTGAATAATTTTTATTGATTATTTACACAAAAATACAAAATAAAAAAAAATAAAAAGATAAATTAACACATTTTAAAAAAAAAAAAAATTATTCTTCATTTTTATTACAGTGAATGGTAGACTTCGCTACCCCAAGCGTTTCGGCAATGTAACGTAAGCTCCGGCCTTCCATCTAAGTTTGAAAGACCCATTATTCTGGACCGAAATAAAAATAAAACATTAATTAAAGAAAATGCTTGGTTAATAATTAATGATGTTTAAATGTGGGAAAAACTACTTACAGTTTAGAATAGATCAACTTCACGACAAATAAATCTAATCTGAGTTTTATCTAATTGTTTACTAATCCTGAATGGATTAGTTCAATGGACTTAGACTCTAAAGTCGCTGTAATAACTAGAATACCCACATAAAGAAAATTGCTGAAAATTAGCTTTTAATACGACAAAAATGAAGTGTCCGGTTTTTTTTGCGCTTGAGTGTATATATATGTGTATATATGTACATGATTTTGAGCGATTGTCATCTCCTGGGATAGGATCGATGGATATTTGAAGAAATTTTACAAAAATAGATTATGACTTCAGCCTCAATAGCTGATTTCCCTTAAGGATCAGCTTATTAGGCAGTGGGTTTTTAAATAATAACAGTTCCCTATTTTTTTGATGATATTTATTTTTTTATTTTCAATATTTACCTTTAATTTGTATTTTAATTTGTTTTTTTCTATTTTAAGCTACGATTGTTTTTGTTGAATAATATAAATACTGTTGGTTGCTCGATTTTCAAAGGGATTTTTGTGTCAGGAAGCACTGATGATGAAGCTGTTGCTCAGGAAGTGCACTCTGTCTTAATAAACGCATTACGGGGAAAATTGCACATCTTTGGACATTCAGATAAATTAAGTGTTTCTTCCAGCATAAATTATTTGTTTAGCAAACTGCTTCTGAGACTCGAATGTGTCCTCAGGTCGAGAAACAATAACAACAAACAAATTGTCTCATACTGTTTAGTTTCAATAAAATAAAAATAAATTAACGGACACACTTTTGATATATAAGAACTCATTTGCTTAATAGGTTACTTCACAAGAAAAACAATTATAATAAGGATAAAAAACTATAATAGCCTACTCTGTAATAGAATAGGAGAGGAGTGAGCCATAAACTCCATTGTGTTTGAGTTAAGAACTGGCATTCAATGATGAAGGCCAAAGCTCTGTTGTTCTCCACCGAACCCTTCTTAACACAACATGAGGGGCGACACCTGCTATTCATAGCTGCCGATATTTTTGAACATATTAGCTTTACTCCTCTTGATTCTCCCCCCACCCCCTTCCAAAATAACCATCCCTAACAACCTAAAATGTGACCCATTTGGAGGTTTATTTTGTAATCATACATCTTTTTAATTCAGTACATCTATTCTTTGTGCAATCCATGTTGTCACAGTGATATTTCTTAACCTGTTATTTTTTTTTAAGCAGTCCTTAAGTTAATTAACATATGAAGATTATTTTCTTATTCTAGACCCAATATTTTTGAATGTTCTTCATAGTTTCATGGCAAGGGTCACCAATAAAAAACATATTTTCTCGCAAACTTTATTGAAACTGCCCTACACATTTCTGAAGTGCTCGTTTCCCTCTTTCATTCGTTGCGACTGTCCTCACAGAGGAGGTAGATGATACTGAGGTTCCCCGAAGTAGCTTAAGCCAGCTGACTACAAATCGATTATTTACAACCTCAATCTTGAACTAGATTATTTCGCGTCATAATTTAAAATCGATTAAGTTAAGATATTGGGCCCAGAATAAACCTGTTTTTTGTTTGCTGTGGCTGATCTGAGATTATTAGTTTAAAATTGATTAAACTATGGATACAGTAGGGACCCGATTAACCGAGTCGATCGGGACCGCTGATACCTCGGTTAATCGAAATTCTCGGTTAATCGGAACCTACTAATACCAGCTGAAAATGTAAGGTTTTTAGAATAAAAACTAGTACCTATAAGTTTAAAATTGACGTGTTTGAGGGCTCTAGGTTTGGCTGATTTTCCGATTAAAACTAACTTTAGTTTATCCTCTCCACTTGCATTCGCGCAAACCAAAATAGTGACCCTATCTTTAACACCCTTGAAACCACTAACAGATTTTTCCATATTCGTCGCTAGAGTTTTTTTGGGGCAACACTTTATACCACAAACCGGTCTCATCAGCATTGTAAATTTGGTCCGCGCATAGACTATGGGACTTTACTAATAAAGAAAAACTATTAATAATAAATCTGGTCGCAGATTCCGTGTCTGCGCGATGTGATCCATGGTGTGACCGGACATAAACTGAGAATCAATGAGCTAGGATGGTTGTGACAAGTAGAGATGTAAATACGATATTCCCGGAACGGTTGGACGGGGTGCTAGAGATGTATTTCTCAGAAGGCAATTAACGACTGTCTTAGAGCTTCCTTTTCAATAAACCACTTGCTGAACACCTGCATGCGGCCTAGGGTTTTGAGGGTTTTAAAAAGGTTCATAATCACTTCCTAAGGTTACCGCTCCTACTTTTTTTTTTTTTTTTTTTTTTTTTTTTTAAATGTTTGGCACCTCGGTTAATCGGGACCTCGGTTAATCGAACCTCGGTTAATCGGGTCCATACTGTACTTTATAATTGATGAAAAATTTGTTCCCAACTTAAAGTAACCATGTACTTAATCATAAATTATTTTTTGATCAATTTTAATGACAGATATGTTCTATTTATTTAATAATGGAAGATTTTTGATAGTATTTATCTTGAGTATAAAAAAATCTTTCATAGAGAAACATTTTTTATTTATTATTTATCGAAGAATATTTTTTAATAGATTTGACACATTGGAGCAGTGCGTTAAAGAGTTTTAATAAAGTAAAATGATACGCTTTTCTCGAAGTACTTATGTTTGTAGTTAGGGATGTGATGCATATTCTTGTATTCTGTTTTATGATTGTGTGTTGTACTATTTCTGTAAAGCATGTTCCTGTCTTGTTTTACAAACAGTATTCTTTGGTACATTTATATTGAAGGAAAAATCATTATTTTTGACTCCTTAAAGAATGGCTTCCTGTTGATTATGAACATTATTGCTCTTTTCTGTAATTTAAATATTAAAATACGATTTTTATTTTTATGATTTTATAGACAATTGTGATTAATTTTTTAGACATTCATATACGGTTTTGGCCTATCCATAGACTTGATCCGACCCAAAGAATGGATCCCCCCTTATTATCGTAAATTATTTTTTGACCGATTTTTATGACAAATATTTAATAATTGGACATTTTTGACTGTATTCATCGTGTGTATAAAAGCACCCTTCAGACAAAAAGTTCTTTAAATTATTTTTAAACAAAGAATATTTTTTAATAGACAACACATTCGGACAGTGTGTTAAAGAGTTTTACTCCTTAAATTGATACGCTTTTCTCGTAGTATTTATGCTTGTGGTTGGAGGTTTGAAGCATATTTTTATATCATGTTTTATTATTATGTGATATATTAATTCTGTAAAGCAAGTGCCTGTCTTGTTTTACAAACAATATGGTTTGTTAGATGTATATTGAAGGAAAAGCGATTATTTTTGGCACCTTTAAGAGTGGCCGACAGTGGGCTTAGTAGATAATGAACATTATTGCTCTTTTCTGTAATTTAAATAATAAATTACGATTATAATTTTTATGATTTTATAGACAATTGTGATTAATTTTTTAGATATTCATAAACGGTTTTGTCCGATTCATAAACTTGATCCAACTCAAAGAATGGGAATATTCATTGTTGAAGGGGCTAGAATAATTGAAATCAGAGCGTGAGTGTTGTATTGGGTGACAAATGTAGAATTGGTGACGGCTCGAGGGACGGTGAGCTGGGGATAACAGTAATTAGAGACGGTGACAAGCCAATCTAGCCTATGCCAGTCATATGCAGACCTCCCACCAGCTCTCCTTGCCCACCCCTATCACATCCAAACTTCACATACACCACATACACGGGCACAAGAATAAATGAAACGGAAAACAAACGTGTTAAACGGGGTTTTGTTAACACGATTTAATCAGAAGGAGGGGAACGTTCTCTCTGTGATGTCATGGTTTTTTAAGCTGAAAGAATTCGCCCGAAATGCTAGACGGTAGATGAACCAATTGATAAGGATCAATAAAAAGTCCGTCACACAGGGGCTGCGTAAGCTAAGCAGATTCCCCTCGTGAAGTTTAACAATAGATAAATCCACATACTGGAAATACCACACCATCGTGAATATTAAGCAAATAAATACAAACGGTAAGACATCTTTCAGTCAATTTTAATAGCCACCCAACGGGAAGCGTCTGAAATGTAAAACAAACAGTTCTGGCAACACCTCAAAGAAAAAGAATTATTGACATATATTAGAATATAACATATTAATTTTATTGAAATTTACTATTTACTATATCTAGTAATGTAATTTATAATGAATCTGAATAATTTTTATCTCAGTAAATCAAATTTTAATAGTCCAGTAACTTAAGACAGAGGAGGGGGGTCACAAGAAAATATTTGCATGTATTCCGAATAATAAAGAACTCTTGAAAACAATATTTGGTATTTAACCTTCGAATAATGTGGTTCATTATATAACATCAAGCCACGTAACATTTACTCTCTGACGTTCTATTTGCCCTCCAGTTTCACTCAATAGCTCACTAATTCTCCAAAAATCACAAATTAGGTATTTGGGACTTACACATTAGAAAAGCGACTAACTTGGAAACCTCGCATCATAATAAAAAGACAAGAATTGAATTGAAGGTGCAAACTCCTACTAAGACTACTTGACAATAGATGTAAACTATCACTCCATAACAAACGATTGATTTACACAACAGTGCTCAGACCAACATGGACATACGGACTTGAACTTTGGGGCCCCACTAAACCATCAAATTCCTCCATAATCCAAAGCTTCCAATCCAGAATACTCCGCAAAATTAACAATTCCCCATTTTACGTATCCAATCTAACTCTCTATAATGACCTCAACATTTCTTTTGTCCATACCCTCGCTAAATCCCGATATCAGAAATTCCACTCCCACCTTGCCGCAAATCCTAATCCGTTACTCGAATTCCTCTCACCCATATTCCTGAAAACCCAAGACGACGTCTGAAGCGTGTCCAAGAGATCTTCTGTAGTGGAAAGTACAACTCCATATAGTACAATCCAATGTTCCCTCCAATGTGGGTATTGTAAATGGACAATTCCCACCTCAAGTCAATAATCACGACAAGTGTTATTGTTATTATATATAATTTGCTTGTAATATTTATATATTGTTGCAAATAAACGAATAAATATATATTAAAAAAATTGAATGTACGGATTACACTGTCAGTCTTTACAGTGTGTGATCTCTATAACAATATTTCTTTACCGATGTGAAGGCCAAAATACGACACCTTCAACTAAATTTCTCGTTCGGATTCACCTTTTTTCATTAGTAGCACAAATAAATACATGTACTCCTCTTATAGCACTACTGAATAATGCTGACAAAACCACATTAGTAGTAATAAAAGGTTCATAGTTACATTGATTTATATAAAAGCTAAATTCTATTGATTTAAAACGTCAGAACATAATGGTTCTATCTTTTTTTGTGTCATTTATATTAAAAAAAATTTTATTTACATGTTTAAATTCATTTTTTTATTCAAAACCTTATTATTAATTGTCATATAGTGATTCAAACCTTCTTTCTCTAATATAAAAAAAAAAAAAAAAAAAACTGCTTACATTTTCATTTTAATTTCAATTATTACACTCTTGAGCCTCATGCAGTTATCTCAGTGGATTTATTAAAGTTTAATGCTAGTTGTTGTATAAACTGCAGTTCTCGCTTATATTTCTAATAGCCTGGAGCGAAGAGTTATTTTGTATCGGCTTCTTTTAAACAATGAGGAGTGATTATTTTGGACATGAATGCACCTTTTTTGGCCCTGGTTATTTCTTTTTTAATATGGTTTAAATAGGCTGATAATGGTCGGAACGATTGGTGTGAGTAAATGAAATTCTGTCTGGGTTAAAAAAATAATTAACCTGTGACATTTTAGACAATGCTAATCTTCTAGAGACTGGCGCAATTGCTTGGCTAAGGCAAAGCATCAAGCTCTAACACAAAAAATCGGCATGCTAGACAGGAAGGTCGCATGTTACCCCTATAATCCACACAAATTATTAGAAAAGGATAATGTAAAGATGTGACCATAATATGCATTATAGGAAACCAGATATTCGAATTACGGACTAGATCAATATGACTGCCCATATTATTGACATTTCAATGACAAAAATATTCGAAAATGCTTTGCCGAAAAATTAAAAAAATACCAAGAATTGAGCATAAAGAAGTACACACTCTTAAAGTCTGTCACAGTTACGGGGATTATCCTAACTGCAAATGGGCTTGTGTCTAAAACAACAATAATAGGCACCAAGAATTGAAATCAGTCCGTAGATATAATAAAAATGTGCAGTTTGGAGTTCTTCTTGATATTGACAGAATTGCGATAAACATTTTAAATTCCCACTAATTTCACCAAAGATGCTTCATTTCGGTTGGATTTTAACACGATGTGGATTTTTCCCCTCCCAGTTATCAATAATAATAATAATGTATAAAATTATATTATAAAGATTGGAACAGAAAACTTATTTTTATTTTCATTTCAGCTGAATCCTATTAATTATTTCCATGTTGTCAGTGTCAGAAAGAAGTCGAAGAAGTATATCAAACTGACTATATGATCATGTGTTCGTTTTTGCCAGGCGACCTAAATTAATGGGTGATCACACGTTTTGTTTTTGGGGAGTGTGAGGGGTTTGAATATCTGGCCACTGGCGGGAGGGACTGAAAGTGTGTTCGTGTGATGTTGACAACTAGAAAGAGAGAGAGAGAAAGTGTGTGTGTGTGTGTGTGTGTGTGTGTGTGAGAGAGAGAGAGAGAGAGAGAGAGAGAGAGAGAGAGAGAGAGAGAGTGAGAGAGAGAGAGAGAGAGAGAGAGAGAGAGAGAGAGAGAGAGAGAGAGAGAGCATGGAGGCTTTGTTATCAGGGAGCAGACCGGCGTTTTTCCCCCTAATCACCCAATATGTATTCAATGATTCCAATCTGGGGTGTTAGCAGCTTTTACAATTCATTACTCACCGCTGCGCCCATAATAAGCCTTTCTCTCGCTTTCGCTTCTCTTCCCGTTCGTGATCCTACTTCAATTGCTGAATATAAACGTTTTGGAAACCAAAAATGTTCAAATGTAGTGATCTGAATAATTTAAAGACCAATTGTCCAGTGAACACCATCTGTGAATGCCTCTTTATGGATATATTGAAATTTAGACACATAAGACACGTTTAATCAGGACCAATAAAAAGTCCCTGTTCTCTACAAATATTTATTATGGAAAGTGTACTTTCAAAGAAACAGCTCTATCATCAGCCGTGCAAACTGAAGCAAAGTAGCCAAACGTCACCCGGCTGCTTTGCTACTTTGCAGGAGAAATCAAAAGTCGTTTCTCTAATTGCTGTTATAATTTACGTCATGTTTGAGACATTTCTAAAGAGGTTTCCCTATTGTGGTCATCCCCATGAAAAACTTTCTCAAAAATGACTCCAAAAACTTTGCAAATCGTCTTAAAGCAGTATCAGAATCAAAACCCGTCTGAGTTTTAAACTGTGGCATGTAATGTTTTTGCAGTTCAGTAGTCAGTGGTCTAGTTGCTATCAGGCCGAAAAATGACTACTTTCTGACTAAAAAGAATGGTCGAGTTTATTATCTAAAAGGGTGGCAAAGTATACCTCTCAGACCCTAAGCAAAAATGTATAGAAAATAATAGCCACCAATTATTAAAATAATAACCCTCCAATTAAATTTAACGCAGTTATTGTTCAACATGAATTTTCGATACGACTGACGGTTTAAGGAGTTCCGAGGTATAACACAGCTTTGGCGGAGGAGCTTAACTTACGGCTATATTGTTCATCTTAGTATTCACTACACAAACAGTGAATTCTACACTACACAAACAAAATGTTTTGCTGCGCATTATTTAAAATTATTTCATTCAAATGTTTTATACGATATCTTAGTTCAACGTATCAAATCAAAAGTTTTAGAAGAACATAATTTATTTATTATAAACAATCTTTTGTGTCTCTAATAGGTGCAGAGAAATTCGAAGTTTTTTATTTTCGTTGACTTTAACCTCCCTTAACATTCAATTTGGACCAAAAGGGAGGGGGGTCCATGGAACCAAACATTACAACAATCCATTCGATTAATATATTTTCAACATTCTGAGGTTTGACCTTTTGAGATACGTACATACGTGCGAACGTCATACCGAAAAAGTCCAAACAGTTTCAGTGTGGGTCAATACGGATACCACCGTTGAAATCTGAATACCGAAATTTTTCGCATTACAATAGTCCCTGTACTTCTCACAAGGAAGTAAAAAGTGAGCATTTGAGTCAGCAGATATTTAATCTGGATGAACATAGTACGCCTGTTTTCCTCTAAAATGTGCTTTATTTAGGCAAAGTGCACTTTCAGAGCAACAGCTCCATCGGCTGTGTCTGTTGGAAAATACACAAAACCCAAATTAAAAAAATGCAATCAACATTATTTGAATTATTAAATAAATACAAAAACCTTAGCCTAAACATGAAATAAAACACAAGTTAAAGGTAGAATAAATAAAACTAAAAATATAAATAAATGTCACGCAAAACCTGTCATCACTTAAAAGCATACTACTTAGCAGTCAACAGATAAAAACAGATACAATTTAAGACTGAACTACTAAAATTAACTATTAAAGGGTGCTCAAAATTCGTAACATCTTACCCTTAAATAACTATTAAGCCTAAGACTTGTTAAAAAAACACAAACTAAAAATAAATGGAAGAAAAGGTATACCAGAGGAAAGAGTCCTCGGAAGACACCTCATAAAGTAAAACCAAAGAAACGATAGAGCGGAATAGAGATAGTAGATACCATTGAAGAGCGCTAGAGAGCACTTGGGTCTGCGCCTCCTGCCTTGCAACTGGAGAGGGTGTTAACGCTGATATGTTGCAGCCATGATATCTCTTCCTTTTTATTCAGATTGTTGTCCCCATTCTCCATTTTATCAATTTTAATATATAGGCCCTCAGCAGATATTTAATTATGTTGAACTCTCTCCTCACTACATTATTGCAGACAATTCGCTCATTTTGCCGCTCCTCCTTATGGCGGACTGTTTGAGGTCTTATCTATATATTTCAATAAAAACATCCAGATTAGAAATGATAATTGGGGAATGAAGAATTAATGAGAGTTTATTATCCACTAGGTGGATATAAACAATAATAAGAAATCTGCATATCGTCATCAACCCCAGAACTAAAAGTATTATGCGAGATAAAAATTATGTCGGCTTTTAGTCGTGAATGAAACAATAAGGGTTATGTAAAGGGGAATCTCTTCAATAGGATTGCGGATTGACTTAATCTCGTTACCCAGTTTCTTGTTTATAGAAAGAAGTGAGGGTAATAAGTAGTAAAGGGGGAGAGGACAAGCCGAGAGTGATACGAAAGAAGTTTCATTAGTACTTGTGTCTGTGTCTCGGGAGGAGGTCGGAGGGGGTGGGTAGGGTGAGATGACTCTTGAAAGGAAGCTAATAAAAAAAGGAGACTAGCAAAAGCGGGTGGATTAAATAAGGAGGTCGTCGAGAGCTGTTTTTATCTCGGGGTCCTTCTAATTATACACGCTACCTCCCTTAATTCCTTGTAATGAAATTCTCTCCTTCTGCGGGCCTCACCTTTTCCGCCGAGATGGGCATAAACAGACAGAGCTTTTAATTTCATTAAACGCCCCTTCACAGATTTAGCGCCCGAGCCGGAAAGCGAGGGCGAGCTGCTCCCTGTATTAAAAAGGTTGATATTAAAGGAAGTGACAAGAGGCGGAGCAAGATAGGATCCCTGCTCCAATCTCACCCTCCTTTACCCCTGCTCGCCAAACCCTTACCAACTTTCTTAATTGCCAAAACACCCCCTTTTTAAATAGCCCCGTCTTGACTCCAATAATTTTTCGGTTATTGCTGCCCTCAGCGTTCAAGATAATTTAATAATGGTCTTCTTTAGAGTCTCTACTTATCTACCAACGGCTTCTGCACTTCTCTTTACCTTTAGCTTCAATACAATTTTTAAAGGATTAACAGGAAGCTATAGCCCAATAATGTAGAAATGCTTTAAGACTAACGATGAAAGTTAACATCTTAATGATGCTAGTGTAATCCCGTAAATATTTCCTTCAGAGCTAAGGGAGAATATGCTGTGGGAGATTTAAGCCGATAGAAGAAATTACCTCAGCTTGTGACTCGAGAAGGGATGTTGTAATACGAGATTAAAATACACATAGTTGATTTTGATGATTATCCTTATTTGCTCAGCATCCAATTCCATCCCTTAGTTAAATATATTATATCGGATTGCATAAACAGGCATTAGGAATACTTCTGGAAGTATTTGACGAAAATCGAGGTAATGAGTTTCAAAAAAACTGACAGCCACATAGATTTCGACGGATAAAGTAAACTCATATAAAACATTTATTACTATACATTAATAAAATCGACTATCTTTATTGATTATTTATTCGTAAAGAAAATGTCACTAAAACAAATAAATATGTGAATCTTACCAGAATCACATTATAGATAGAATTGTCTTTTAAACAGAGATTTTCTTTGAGTAAAATTACAATCCCAAGGACTATTTTCAGGATGCTAAAGTTAGCCTAGCTGGAATTCTACAAACAACAAATTATTCCTGGTACTGTACTGAGAGGCTATTCCTCCCCACTGATTAGGTTCGTCTTACATGCATCACAGACAGATTCTTCGGTATCTTCAATACATCAACAATTTTATTTTTATTATAAAATTTCCTGGAATAAAAAGTTTAACACGAATCGTCTAAATTAATACGAAACTCTGAGCGCATCAGTTTAAATCAAGTTTAGTATCATTAAGAATCAGTCTTAACGAGGTATGAAGTACTGACCATTTATTGAGTTGAATTCGGTCCAATGCTTCAAAGGTTCAATCATTGCGCAGTGCTGGCAACATTACTATAATGAAAATTTAAAATTTTATAAATACGAAAACAATCTGATATAGACCTAAGAGTCAAGGGAAAAGAAGAGAAAATACAATGGAATTTGGAAATGAACAATGGGAATTTTTATCAGATTTCCCTTACTTTCGAAATGCTTCTGTTTATTATTTACATACACTGATATTCACATATCAGTTATTTAACATATAACATTATTATATTTACATATCAGTTATTTAACATATAACATTATTATATTTACATATCAGTTATTTAACATATAACATTATTATATTTACATATCAGTTATTTAACATATAACATTATTATATTTACATATCAGTTATTTAACATATAACATTATTATATTTACATATCAGTTATTTAACATATAACATTATTATATTTACATATCAGTTATTTAACATACAACATTATTATATTTACGTATCAGTTATTTAACATATGAAATTATTATTAATATCAGTTATTTAACATATTATATTATATCATTATCATTTAATATCCATTTATAATTTATATATTATTTAACATATCATTATATTAATTATATATAAATATATCAGATATTTAACATATAACATTATTATATTTAAATATCAGTAATTTGACATATGACATTATTATATTTACGTATTAGTTATTTAACATATAACATTATTATATTTACATATCAGTTATTTATCATATGACATTATTATATTAACGTAAGTATGCTCATTTCTGCAAATATTTTCAGTATTGCCCTACATTATAATTTTTTGAAAATGTTGTTGGTTCACTAGTTACACTAATCATTTAATATCCACTTCAAATTTCAAATATTATTTATATTCTACCATACTAAGAAAGATAAATGAACTGAAATATTCATATTTGTAAGGTAGGAAGAGCTGCCACCCGTTAATTATTACAGAGCAAATTTTCTTAGTGATTTTCGTGCTTTTTGGAATACATTTCCATTATGAAAATTGCCCGGTCGCCATTAACTTTCCAGCTTTACTTGAATGACGAGAACGACTTAGCGAAAGGAGACATAGGATAGGCTAGATGGGAAGCGAGGATAGTTAATCCCCTACCCTCGGTGAGGGTAGTAACTCATCCCCTCTTCCAACTTAATGAAGAGAGGCCTTTAAAGTAAGCACTGGCTTTAGCACCTAGCACTAATGCAAGCGGCAACTTTTCCCACAATAGCCGGTATTAACGGCACCCTTAGACAACACCACCTCAAAAAAGGCCTTAGCCCCCATTCACGTAGTCATTATCAAATTTCGTGATCTGTTTCGTAATAAAAAAAAATCAGCCCCATGACAATATCGACTGTTCATTTACATAATTGCCAATATTGGGGCCTGTTTGATAAAGCGAGTTCACGATTTTCCTTTCTCCTTGTACGAACTAAAGGAAGTATTTTAATCTCGAGAAAATTTTGATTTTCAGATATCAGCAGAATTATCCGTTTTGATCCTGCTTGGATCCATCTTGCATAATCTCTTGACATCTATTCGTATGTAAATACCTCTCATCACTCTAATACGACTACCTTTAGGATGTTGAAATTCCATACTTAGGTTGTTGTAATGTCTAGTTATAATCAACTAAGGAGAAAGGGGGGAGGGAGGGTTCAAGTGGAAAAAAAAAATTGCAAATTTCCCCGTGCCAACTTGTAATACAGAAATGTCTGTCACGTAGGGGCTGCGTCAACTAAACAGATTTCCAACATGCGTCACGTATTTGCATTTATCTCAAAATGTAAAAGTTCAATGAGAACAATATTTGGTTTTTAAGTTTCAAATAAAATGCTTCATAATGCAACAGCTTATTATTAATATGACATGAGTAGGAGTCGGGGTTTATTGAAGGCCAAAAACTCAAAAATGAGAATATCTCCGTTAATAATCAACATAGTGAAAAATGCACATGACAATATTTATAGAGATTATATATATACATATATATATATATATATATATATATATATATATATATATATATATATGTTATATACATTACATTTGCAATAAGATTTGTTCTATATAATATTTCAACCCGACTCATAATAACGGAGATATTAAGATTTTTCGAAATTTCCCTCCTCTAAACCCCACTCCCCTCCCACTGGTCGAATTTCAGCCGTTAACATGATCTTTAATTGTACATAAAATTTTTAAATATCGAGTTTGGTAACGATCAAATAAAGATTGCGACGGCTAGAGAGAGCGTTAAGAGACAAATATATATACATATATATATATATATATATATATATATATATATATATATATATATATATATGTATATATTAGATACTCCTTTCAAAGGGGTTTTAAGAAGCAAACTAGTTATATATGTGGGAATATTCTGGACCAAAGTACATCCGGAAATAACAAAGGGGTCATTTGGTAGAAAGTGAGTGGAGACTTTGCAATCCTTAGGGTATTATAATTACATCTTCTTATATTGTTGTAAGTTATATTTTCATTTAAGCCCTGGCTAATCCCAGAATAATCATGAGCACAGATAAACAGGTGAAATAATTTGCTTGGTTCTAACTGCACGTAAATGTAAGAAAACAATACCTCAAGAGAATATGTCGTGGCAAATATCTTTTATTTTTGAGGGATTCTGTAGGGAAAAATGTGTTGAGACAACGATTTGTGAGATAAATGGCTTTTGAAGACGGGCCTGAGAAGCAGAGATAGATCCAACCCGCATTCCCTTATCTCCTCACATCTCGTTTCTCCTTATCCTTTCCCCTATTCCCCTGCTTCCTTCCATCCAATGGATTTTGAGGAAAATTGAGATTTGGAATGAAATTTCCTCTTAAGAGCTGTGACGCGGATGTGATTTATAAAGATATCCAGGTCTGGATCTCCTGATAATGTATTTTCTCTTGAAATTGCTGATTTTTATCTTTAATCCTCTATTTTCTTATTATTCTACATAGGCCAGAATATTAAGATTTTAATTCATTAAATCGAAATTATAACTATGATTTTATTCCGAAATGAATAAATAAAAATAAGAATTTTAGCAAATGTTTTGTCAAACCTCTCCACATTATTATAAATATTCGCTTGTTACGAATTTTCTTGAAGACAGTATTATCCAAAGACAGGGGCTCGGCACAGCACAGCCCCATCACACTTCTAGTTCTCGACCACATTTAGTTCTCTAATTTTAGCAGATTTCCCTTAAGGGAAATCAGCTATTGAGGTCGTACTCATGACCTGATTTTCGAAAATGTTCTTCAAATGTCCATCAATCCTACCTATGAGATGACGAAAATGAGGTCCGTTCAAAACTGTATATATATATATATATATATATATATATATATATATATATATATATATATATATATATATACACACACACACACACATACATACATACATATGTCTATTTCCACTCTAGCGGTCGCAATTATTGTTTAATCGTTACGAAACTCGATATTTATTCGTTTTATGTAAAAAGAAAGATCAAGTTCGTTAACGGCTGAAATCGAACCAGGGGGAGGGGGGTTTAGAGGGGAGGATTTTTGAAAATTCGAAATATCTCCGTTACTATCTATTGTAAACCTTCGCGTGGGAAATCTGCTTAGTTGACACAGCCTCTGCGTGACGGACTTATTTTTAATTTTAATCTTTCCTCGAATCGAGCTTCTGGAAGATTCAAAACTTTGACTGGGAAGAGTTCTAAATTGTGCTGGAAATGCAGCAAAAAGCAATTGTAGGGAGAAACGATTTCACTTTGGATGTTCTCAGCATTTCCGATTCCACCCTGGTGCCTCCGATTTATTGTTTCATTCTGGAAGAGGAATGAGA
This sequence comes from Riptortus pedestris, assembly GCA_019009955.1. NCBI lineage: Eukaryota > Metazoa > Arthropoda > Insecta > Hemiptera > Alydidae > Riptortus > Riptortus pedestris. The sequence goes on from CM032233.1 coordinate 80,938,977, forward strand.
AAAATCTCATATAGATTCGAGTTGTTTAAATACCAAATCGCTTTACTTCTTCTTCCTTATTGCTCCTTTTTCTTCAGACAGATTTTATGTTTCCAGTCTGTTCTTAGTTGATTGTAATCCAATAAAATGTCCCAATTTCATTCAACTTTGTAATCAATCGACTCTTATGACTTAGTAATGAGTTTAAATATTTTTAAAATACATTAAAATTTACAATTGACAGGATTTCAGTTAGCTGTTTGTTCAAACAAAACGAATGGGAATACTTTAGTGCTTACGATTTCGAACACCATTGATACCCACATTCACACTAACGAACAGATTCCTAGTAAATACTCTAGTTTATTTATCAATAAAACCTGAGCTTTAATAAATGTAGTTTTAAACAATTTCAACAAGACTTCAGTTGTAACTAGTGAACAGTCTTTGACCGTGACATATCCGCATTACCATTGCTGCCAATCTTTTGAATTCCCTTTTATGAGGAGCCCAACTTTCGCCCCATTAAGCAGTGCATTCGAAACGAAATACTTACCATACATTTTTTTTTGTATCCATGCTTATATGCTTATTAGTTAAAATACTCTTTCTGATTTCGAAGGCTTGTATCATAGCAAGTTCTATTCTTCTACCGTCTTCGGCTCTACTATCATTGACTTCAGTGATGATGGTTCCTAAGTAACAAAATCACTTCACGGTTTCAAGTATAATATTTCTAATTCTAATATTTGTATTTTCTTGACCTCGTTTCTTGTCTACTGCCACTAACGTTTGTTTTATGTGCATTTATCTTGAGTTTAATTTGATCAAGGGGGTCCTTTAGGATTTGCAACATTCTATTCATCACTACTTCTAACTATGTCACCAGTTCGATGCCATCTGTGAATCTGAAGCAAAGAACGGATTTATCATTAATATGTATACTCCGGTTCTTTCTTTCATTTTCATCATCGCCTCTTCAATGAACATATAAGGTAACAGTGGGTACCCTTGCACTGCAGCTTTTTTAATTCTGGCTTCAATTTCACACTCATTAATATAGATTTGAGTACTTTTTAACATTCTAAATTAACCTTCTGGATTTCTAATCTATTTCTATTTTGTGTATGCCTCAAATATCGGTTAACAGTTATTAGTATCAACAATTGTTTTGTAAATCTTCTCTACAGGATAACTCTTAGTACTTCTCCAGATCGAAACCCTAATGGGTCTTCATCGACGTACTGTTCAATTTTATATCTTAACCTTTTTTTAATTATACTTAATAGTATTTTAGAGGCATTAGAGTGAAGAGAAATAGTTCTATAATTACTACAGTTCATTGTGCTACCATTTTAGCAGATTTCCCTTAAGGGAAATCAACTATTGAGGTTGTACTCATGACGCGATTTTCGACATTTTTCTTCAAATGTCCATCGATCCTACCCAGGAGATGACGAAAATGAGGTCCGTTCAAAACTGTGTGTATGTATATATATATATATACATATATATATATACATATATATATATATATATATATATATATATATATATATATAGATTTGTCTGTTACCGCTCTAGCGAACGCAATTTTTGACTTATCGTTACCAAACTTGATATATAATCGTTTTATACAAAAAGAAAGATCAAGTTAATGGCTGAAATCGGACAAGGGGGAGGGGGGGGGTTAGAAGGCGAGAATTTCGAAAATTCTTAATATCTCCGTTATTATGCGTCGGATCGAAAAATTGTATAGAACCAATCATATTGCAAATGTAATGTTATATAAACGTTGTTATGTAATTTTTTTCAGTATCTTGATTATTTACTGAGATATTTTTTTTTTTAGTTTCCGGTCTTCAGTAAAGCCCCACTCCTCCTCATCTCATATTTTCAATATTCTATTATGTTATAAAGAACTCTATTTGAAGCTTAAATACCAAATATTGTTCTCATTGAACTATTACGTTTCGAGATAAATGCAAATACGTGGCGCACTTGGGAAATCTGCTTAGTTAACGCAGCCCCTGCGTGACGGACTATTTATGTACAACGATCGTTTGTCTTCTGGTAAAGTCAGCGGGAATAGTTCCATTATCATTACAATTTTAGTTTAAATTAAACAATAAATTCTTCATTCCACCATCGAGGTTCTTAAGGAGTTCAGCCGGCTTCTCATCAACTCCAGTGACTTTTTAGCATATTTCTCTTAAGGGAAATCAGCTGTAGAGGTTGTACTCATGACACGATTTTCGAATTTTTTCTTCAAATTTCCATCGATCCTACCCAGGAAATGACGAAAATGAGGTCCGTTCAAAACTATATATATATATATATATATATATATATATATATATATATATATATATATATATGAGTGTGTGTGTGTTTGTCTTTGACAGCGGTCGTAATTTATGTTTGATCGTTACCAAACTCGATATTTAATCGTTTCATGCAGAAAGGAAGGTCAAGTTTGTTAATGGCTGAAATCGGGCCAGTGGGAACGGTGGATTAGAGGGGGATTTTCGAAAATTCGAAATATCTCCGTTATTATACGTTGGATTGAAAAATTGTATAGAACGAAATCTTATTGCAAATTGAATGTACTATAAATATTTTGTATACACCCCCACTCATACTAATGTCACATAAACAATATTCTGTTTTTTAATAGACCACTTTATTCGAAAGTTAAATACAGAATATTGTTTTTATGAGACCTTTATTGTGCAAGATACATGCAAAAACGTTCAGTTGACCCCCTCCCCCCTTCCGTCTTTAGTTTTTGGATTGCTAAAATTTGAGTGGTTGAGAAACAATTTATTCTGTATAATTATTAATTACAATACTAGATATTGTAAATAGTTTTCAATAAAACTAATATGTTATATTCAGATATATTTGAGTACCTGTTTTTCTTTCCGGTGAAGAATATTTCTATCTATCTGTTCATCTCTGAGAGTTTGGTAGAACTTTTTTTTTTTTTTTACAATTTAGACTCTTTCCATTGAGCGGTTATTAATATTTACTGAAAGATTTCCCATTACCGTTTGTTATTCACTTATTCACTTAATATTCACGGTGGTGTTATGTGCTACCAGTATGGTAGATGTATTTATTACAAACCTTCACGAGGGAATTCTTCACTGGGAGTTTATGTAGTCCCTGCGTGATGGACTTTTTAATCTTTCAAACTCTGAAGAGCGTGGTTGAATTCCTCCATCATCACGGGAGGCTCCAAGTTAGGTTCATCTACATTTGTTACCTAGTTTTTGTGGTAGCGTTTTACTGGCTGTATGTTTGGTAGCAAGAACATTTCCTTAACCTACTTCAGGGTAATAATTTCTACCGGATTATTACAACGCCTCTTTATCATGCATATTTTGGAAAGTGAAGGAATTTAAAATATGAAGCTAGGAGGGAAGATGAGCTGCTTAGGGAGGAAAGAGTGCATCAATAGAGAGAACATCAATCTCGGAATGATTTTAATAAGGAGCGACAATGGGGTTGGGTGCTAATATTTGTGGGACATAAATTTAGGGGATATTACAAGGGCTCTCTAGTAGGTGGTGGGGTTGGAGAGGCCTCCTCCCTCCCTTGCCCCACTCCCCCACTCGGCCTATCTTTTTCATCTTTTCACTAACATTTAAAAAGAAGATTAATAGCATTATCAGGCAGTTCTTTTAATGCCGCTTAATTCCCGAAAATTATTCCTCCACAAAAAAAATATGTAACTCTCAATGAACCTAAAGTATAAAAAGTCCGTCGTGCTGGTGCTATGAATGCTAAGCACATCCCTCAATTGCTGTTCTTCAATATGCATCCTTGATACATATGGCCGGCTGATTTGTAGCTGGCATAGTACATTGGTAATATCAGAAAGTTTTTACATGTCTCTTTCATTTTATATTCCCCTTATTGCAGACACTTGTTAACAACACAGTTTCGTTGGGATTGTTTTTTTCCCTGAACATAGAAATAAATTAAACATATAAAAATACTGTTCTATCTAGAGCCCCCGTAAGGGCTACTGGCGCCTGTGTGCAAAAAAGGATTTTGAATTTGTTTTGATGGTAGGTAGGTGCTTGAAATAAAGCAAAGAACTGAACTTTAAAAGTCATATTTATTTGTAGACTAAAATTTCAAAATGAAATAAACAGAATAAAATCTAAATTTTTTTTGGGCCCTTGGTTTTGGCGCCCCTAAAGGATGGCGCCCGTGTGCATTGCACATTTTGCACATTTGGTAGCGGGGGCCCTAGCTCTATCCCCCCACAGTGGGAGGAGGATAGATAGAACGCGCATCTGTTGCATTATAAGACGTGTGGATGTTGTTACATGAGGACCTGCCTGTCAAGTTAGCTCAGTTAAGTGACCGGGTTGTTATAGAATAGAGGAAGATGGATAAAGTGATAGTCGAAGAGGGGATATGAAATTTAAACTAAAATTATGTACAAATTAAAGTAGGAAAACATTTACAACTTATGATAACTTAATTCTTTGGTTTAAGACTAATTTAAATCTAAATTTATGACTGACTAGCTAAGGTACCCGGTGATGCCCGGGAAATCATTGTTGACTGACTGTTTTTACAGCGCAAAAGGTAACAAATAAACAAACAGACACCAAAGAAACAAAATGCAGTTATGGTGTCTATGATATCTGAAACGAAAAGTTATCGTGAAATTTCGAGAAAAAAAATCAATGTACAGACAGAGGTTACAATTTTATATATATATATATATATATATATATATATATATATATATAGAGAGAGAGAGAGAGAGAGAGAGAGAGAGAGAGAGAGAGAGAGAGAGAGATTGTTCTGCTATAGATTTATAGCCAGGGGATGGTCACGAGGGACCTCAGACCTGTTGAGAATGTGTTCAAGATGTTCGGTAGATTTTCACACTTGCCAGGGGTCGGGTCGTTCAGGCGGGATGATAATGTTAAACAGTGGGTTTAGGAGGTGTCCTTGCCTACCAAAGAATTTGACGTGGTGTCCCTTTGTGAACTTAGAGACTTTGGGGGGGCCTACTTTTTGGTCGAGTTAAAAGAGTTTTCATCTCCTAAGACCTTTCTGTTCCAGACGCTTCCCTCAAATACTTGGTCCTGGAAGGATTGTAGGGATTTGAGAGTGGAAAAACGGTATAGGCAAAAAAAAACCTTGTAGATTAATAATTCAAGTCTCAGAGAGTTTGGTGGCGGGGAGGATGTCATTCACAGATGGGAAACAGGTCTTAATTACAGGAGGTCCTCCCACCAATTACTTTCTTAAAGCACAAGGCGTTTCGGCACTAACGTGCCATCATCAGGTGCTGAGATGTCTCTTCATTGATGACATCTACCCGTAAGTATAGCTCTTTCAGAGACGTTGGGATTGCGTACACTAAACTTTCTCAGGAGTAGGAATGGGACGGTGACCAAAACAGATGACCTCATCTGCACATTGTAATCTCCATTTGTCCCTTCATAAGTCTTCTATTCATACAAAACATGAAAGGCAAGCTGAACATAAGATTTTTACTGATGCACCGCACTTCGTGGAGGAGGATCTGGTTTTTGAAAACTATTTGTTATGCACGCGATAAAGGCTGAGAGTAAAAAAAGTCCGTCACGCAGGGGCTGCGTAAACTAAGGAGATTTCCCTCGTGAAGTTTAGTAATAAATAATTCTACATACTGCTAACACAACACCACCGTGAATATTAAATGAATAAATACAAACGGAAATAATAAATGTTTCAGTCAATTTCAATAACCTGCCGACGGGAAGCGTTTGAAATGAAAACAAACAGGTCTACCAGCCTCACACCAGAAAGAAAAACAATTACTGAAGTATATGAGAATATAACATATTAATTTTATTGAGAACTACTTAATATATCTACTGTAATTAATAATGAGGAAGAATAATTGTTATCTCAATGAATCAAATTTAGTAATCCAAGACGGGGGGGGGGGGGGGTCCAGGACATATTTACATGCATCTCGTATAATAAAGGTTTCTTGAAGACAACATTTGGTGTTTAAGGATCGAATAATGTGGTTATATAATAGAGTATTGTTTATGTAACCTAAGTAGAAGTGGGGGTTTGCTGGAGGTTAAAAACTGAAAAATGCAAATATCTCCGTTAATATTCAAGATAGAGAATAAATGTTTATAACAATAATTATAGTACATTTAAATTTCAATAAGGTTGGTTCTATACACTTTTTCGATCTGACGTATAGTAACGGAGATAGTTCGAATTTTCGAAAATCCTCCCCTCTAAACCCCCCCTCCCCCTGGTCCTATTTCAGCTGTTAACGAACTTGATCTTTCTTTTTACATAAAACGACAAAAAAAATTCGAAAATCGCGTTCTGAGTACGACCTCAATAGCTGATTTCGCTTAAGGGAAATCTGCTAAAACATGGAAAGAACTGGCCTAATATTCAACTTAGAGAAAACATGTATAAAACAATAGTTGAAGAAAATTAAAGTAGTGAAAAAATTGGTTTTATAAATCGTGCTAAAGAGCAAATAGATTGAAAAACTTAACGGAACTCAGCTTAAATTTAGTTTAACGAAAGAGACAATTTTATGCAAGTTTGAGATTTTCATTTTGTGGAATGTTGCCAAGAGGGCAAACATCACGAGTTCAATAGGCTAAGGAAACAGACGCCTCAATACTTTCTTCTTAACAGTTTCACAAGTTGTCTAGATTGAAGCACTTACTAGTGGCGCAGGCTTACAACCACTACTTGTAGAACTGAGCCAGTGTTTTATCTTCGTTCCCTCCCACTTCCATTAAGGGGGTATACAATCAAGGGCCTTAACTCTCCTATAAAAGTGCAACGCCTGCACATTTTACAGTTTCTTCCATCACTGTACCTTGGCCACCTGGTGCCCAGGTTTATTTAACATTAATGAAATTATGAAGAAAATGATTTTTTCATTACATTATGAAGACACTGATACACATTTGCATTTGAGTTCACTTCATCTTGATTTTTTTGTTCTGCATTCTTAAAAGTTAAACATTACGTCGTTTTCAGATGGAAAGCTCCAGTATTGGCAGCTGGAAAAAGGGGGGCTGAAGTTGTTTGTAAAGTTGATTTTTAATTTGTTACCCATGGTTTAGTCAAAATACTCCCCTCCCAGAAAATTATTTATTTCCTTTACTACCGCATCATTGGTCCGATGTAAATAGCAGATTTCCATTAGAAGATAATTCACTGGTTCTAGCTATGAAATATTTTAGTAATTTTCTGGCGTATAAAAAGCCAGCGTCCATAGAAATAGTACTGTATGTAAACACATTCTTAATTCGCGTAGTGAATATGAGTAAGAAAATCATTTAAACCACAGGATAAAAATAAAGAATAGAAATTGGTTTGAAAAGAACACAAAAAATGACGTTTCAACTAAGGTATTAGTAGACTTCCCTTAAGGGAAATCGAGCTATTGTGGTAGTACTCATGACGCCATTTTCAAAAAATATTGACAAATGTCCATCAATCCTACATCGTAGATGACGAAAATGTTCAAAATTACACACACACACACACACACACATATATATATATATATATATATATATATATATATATATATATATATGTCAACGCTCTAGCGATCGCAATTTTTGTTTTGTCATTATCTAACTCGATATATAGAGTTTTATGTAAAAATAAAGATCAAGTGCGTTAACTGCATAAATATGGCAGGAGGAGGGTTTAGAGGAGGAAATTTTAAAAATTCAAAATATCTTCGTTATTATACGTCGGATGGCAGAAAAATTCCGAATCTGAGCGATATCCATGTTCTCCACACCGGGTTCTTATCTTTCTTTCTGTTTGGCCGATGTAAGAGCCTTTGCAAAGATCCTATCGATATAAAAGAGAGGTCTAGTGTGTACAAAGTAGTGTGTGGTACATGCAAAGGGTCTTACATCAGTCAAACAGGAAGAAAGATAAGAACCCGGTGTAGAGAACATGGTTATCGCTCAGATTCGGAATTTTTCTGCCACCAAGAACAAGAAGGCTATAGCGAAGGAGCCCATAAAGTGTGTTTATTACATGGGGCCAAGAAAGGTAAAAAACTAAGTTCATTGGAGGGTTTGGAGATTGCGTTGGACAAGAAGCTTATTGGTAGTCGCTGTTTGAACAAGAAGACCGACTGCTATAAGTCTGCAATGGTGGGGGTACTGGACCTCTATCTTATCTCCTGCGTGCCAGCCAGTCACTTGCTGTCTTTCCCAATGCAAGTAGATCAGTAAATATATTTTTTATCTATACCTCAATAAATCTCTCACTCTCAGTATTTTATTTTAGGATTCGACTTAAGTCCATTTATTATGTTCATTTCTGTTAGATATTTATTTTGTGTTTTTATTTATTGATATTAATATATTAATGACCCTGTTGTAATGTATAGAGATTTTATTGATGTTATTGTTTTTCATGTGTAGCTCTGAAGATGGAGACAATAGTCTTCGAAAGCGCTTAGCGCTGAAATAAAAAATTGTGAAGAATGGGACGTCTTTTTCTCTCTCCAAGTAACTAATGTTATTGAAAATTTAATTACCTATAAATGTTGTTGTTATATATATATTAACAATTAGGTGCTATATCACGAACCACTCCATTACAAGGTTAAATACCAAATATGGTTTTCATTGAACCACTTTGTGAGACACATGCAAATACCTCATGTGATGACGTTATAAATTTTTCGTAATATACTCAAAAGTGTTTATTTTATCCATACCATAATCGATATTTAGCCGCATCAGTCGACACTAAAGATCATATTTGTTATTGGCTGAAACCGAACCTGGAATAGTGGTGGTTTAGATAAGGAGAATTAGAAAATTCGAAATGTCTCCGTTATTTAGAGTCGGGTCATACAATTTTATAGAACCAACCTTGATAAACTTTTATATAGTTGTTGCTTTAAGCATTTTTTTGGTAACTCAAGTATTAAGCGAGTTATTCGTACTTTCTCGCTTTCTGCCTTCAGAACTCCCTCCCCCCCCCTTCTACTAATCTTTTTTTTTACATATAAATAGAGAAAACGTGGTGAGATGAGATCACATGTGTGTTATACCAGCTTGTGTTCTAATCTGCATAGTTTACCCCAGCCCCGGCGTAACGGACTTTTTTACAGTTTGACGACTAAGGTGTTAAGTGCGTGAGAGGCACTAGACGTTGAAGTAAACATGTGGTCAACTAACAGAAACATTAAGGCAGCGGGATACCTGCTCCAAGATCATTTAATATCATGTTATTCTTCACAACGTTTCCCGTGATCACCTAAGTTTTCCGATAGATTCGTAGTTGGCTAATGCTGGGTCTACTTTCCCCAGAGATTTACGGCTAAAAAACGTGGGAGGACACGAGATGACGGGAGAAGATATTAGGTAGTGGAGAAGGGTACGAGGGGACCAAGGAGCTCTGGGGCCATCTGTTGAAGAGCGCTTTGACACCAGCTTGCCTTAACTAACCAAAGTTGGCCAAGCTGTTCTCCTAACTTCACTTATCCTGTTATCCCCAGTTATTACTTTCTCCCGCTGTAAATGTGTTCCCCGCCTCCTCCTAGCTCACAGCTCTAACTACAGCCGCTCATCAGCTGCGCTAATTAAGCTTCTTTGTCTTCTCATTCCTACTCCCTTAATAGCCATCCATTACAGCTACAACACCTTAGTTAGACTCCTCCTACAATCTCTTCTCCTCTCCTTCAAAAACTTAGGAGGATAGGGATTTTCTGTTCATTGGTGTAGCTGGGCAAGTCGGTAATCCCTTTAAAATATTTAGATGTCTTGCTGTAAGTTATTTCTTCATCTTGGGCGAAAGAGAGGAATTTTGGCCTTTTTATCAGATTTCCCTGAAGGGAAATCAGCCATTCATTTTCTTCAAATGTCCGTCTATCCTACCAAGAGTTGACAAAAATAAGATCCAAAATTAAAAATAATATATATAGGGAATTCACTGAAAAATGCACTCAAAAAAAAAAAAAATCTGAAAAATTCACTTCTCCCAAAAATTCATTTTTTTTTCAACATCCCTGTTCTCGGGATTCTCCGATTAAAACATATTTATACACTTACTCCTTTCACGGAAATAATGAATTATACTTCCGAGTTCAATTGACTTAATTTTAAGGGAGGAAGATCAAGTAGAAATTTCTCTCTTAATGGGAAGTAATGAGCATCCGTGGGGCTCAGGTTAGCCATGTGAGTTAAAGCGTTGACCTTAATCTCACATGGTAAACCTAGAGTGGCGAGTTCGATTCTCGCCTGGGCAGAGGAAATTATTTAGTGACGGAATTCATTAAATAACATCCTAAGTCCCACCCTGGTTAGAAAAGGGTGGTTACCTGTAGATAAGCCGTCCCAATTAACCTTAGTTGCAAAAAGTGGACGTTAAACAATAATAATAATAATAATAATGAGCATCCGCACATGTATTAAATACAACAGAAAATATTGAAGATTGAAATATATAAAATAAAATTTATATATATATATATATATATATATATATATATATATATATATATATATATATATATATATATATATATATATATTCGGTTAATGCTCTAGCTGTCGTAATTGTTGTTTGATCGTAACCGAACTCGATATTTAAACGTTTTATGTGGATCCATAGCTCAAATACGTTAACTACTAACAATAAAATTGAACAAGTGGGAGGGAGGAGGTAAGAAGGGGATTTTGAAAATTCGAAATGTCTCATTCATTACGAGTCGGGTTGAAACATTGAATAAAACCAATTGTAAAATTAATTTCTTGTAAACGTTTATATATTCGTTTTTTCTCTATTAACCAAGATATTTGCATTTTTTAAATTTCCAGTCAGCAGCACGTTAACAGTAAACCAATTTGCCAAGAAACGTCTTATTTCAAGCTTAAACACCAAATATTGTTTTCAACGTTCGTTTATAATGTGAGCTACATAGTGTGATCACTTCATCAATTTAAATGTTTAGGTTTTGGATCGAAAATGTTTATTTGATCTATACCATAGACGATATTCAGCCGTTTCATTCAACACCTAAGACTAAAATTAGTTAATGGCTAAAATAGGATGAGGAATGGGAGGGGAGGGCCATAGTGTATTTGAAAATATAAAATATCTCCTGAGATATTATGCTTGTACAAAGCAGATGTAATACTGTCCCGGAGTATTTCTGTGGTGAGGCAACTAGACTTGACTTTAAGATTGGTTTGTTTAACGTGTTGACTGCAGAGATTTTCAAAATTTGTTAGTGGGGCGGAAACTTTTTTTTCGTTAATTAGTTTCGTTTTACTTTACTTTAACTGTATATTATAAATTGTATCAACTTTTAATTGTTCTCCGAGAAAAAAACCGCTGAACGACACGTTGTCGTCAACCGCACCGGGAAAGCATCATACTCCCTAGCCGTAGTCTAATAATGTAATTCACTAGTGTAAACATTATTTTTATGATTCTTTATTTATTTTTATGATGACTGATTAATTATTTATGAATGAATTATTATTCAGTAATTTATAATTGATTTTTTATTTATATTTCGTAAAATATAAAACAATTTGGAATTATAAATTCGGGTTTGAAATAATATTTGTCCAACAAAATAGGCTTGTTTTAATTCATTTAGCTACTTTTTAAATAGATATTTATCATTAGCAATTATTATTAACGATAATTTTTAAAAAAATAATCATTCAAACTTACCTTTTTGTAAAATAGTCGAAAACAATTAAAAAAAACAGGGAATCTTGCAACGAAGAAGCAATCCTCTTAAGGACCTCTTTCACTGTGCCAGAATCAAATACGAATGGTTTGGGAAAGGCTGGAGCAATCCCCACCCATTTAACTTTCTATTATGACCTGACGACAACGTGTTGGGGCCCGCCCCTGGGAACAACTCACAAAAAAGAAAAATGCTATAGAACCAATCATGTTGTTGTCAATTGATACTCTGAAATCGTTGTAGAATTCATTATTACCTAACACAAAACGTTTTGGTCTGTAGGGCGGTAGGAGTGGTTTTTGCCAAATCCGGCAACACTCCTCCACGACAACGCTCGGCCTCACGTTGCTCGTTCCACAGCGCAACTTTTGGATGAGTTTGGTTGGGATGTTCTGACCCATCCACCTTACAGTCCCGACTTGGCCCCTTCAGACTATCAACTGTTTACCAAAATGAAGGCGGAATTGGCGGGAGAACGTTTCACAAGTGACGAGGAAGTGAAAGAAGCTGTCACGATGTGGACCAAGGAGGTGGCGGCAAGCTTCTAGGAGGAAGGAATTTCGAAGCTCATTTCGCGATATACCAAATGTATTGACGTCGCCGGGGATTACGTGGAAAAATAATACATATTTTCAAAATTAGTACCTGTAAGTTTAAATTTTTTTCAATAAAAACATGATTTTTTTTTTTTAAAAACGGAACTTATTTTCTGGACGACCCTCGTATAAAGCGAGTTATTCGTAATTTTTTGTTTTCAGCCTTCAGTAAACCCGTATTTCTACTCATCGGATTTTTATTAAGAAAAATAGGGAATATATGGTAGATGAGATCAAGAGTGTCCCTTACCAGCACATGGGAAATCTGCTTTGGTTGTGCAGCCCCTGCGTGCCCGACAGTTTAAACTTAAGGCTTATATATAGTCCTGTTGGAGCAAAATTGCTTTGGGCTCTTGACAAATTAAAATCCGTATTTCGATTTTTACACTGGCACGCATTTTGTAGCCCCTTGTTAACAGATAAAACGACCAGTGGGAGGGTCTCCGTTGTTATATGTACATCAGATCAAAAAGTTGTATAGAATCATGCATATTGCAAATTTGATGTTCTATAAATGTTGTTATGTACATGTTTTCTCTAAATTGAATATTAACCGAGATATTTGCATTTTAGAAGATTTCCCTCAAGGTCGTACTCATAACGCGATTTTCGAAATTTTTCTTCAAATGTCCATCGATCCTACCTAGAAGATGACAAAAATGAGGTCCGTTCAAATGTGTGTGTGTGTGTGTGTTGGTGTGTATATATATATATTTGTCTGTTACCGCTCTAGCGGTCGCAGTTATTTTTTAATCGTTACGAAACTCGATATTTAGTCGTTTTATGTAAAAAGAAAGATCAAGTTCGTTAACGGCTGAAATCGGACCAGGGGGAGGGGGTTCAGAGAGGAGGACTTTCAAAAATTCGAAATATCTCCATTACTTTACGTCGGATCGATGACATGTATAGAATCAATCTTATTGCAAATTTTCTATAATTATTGTTATGTACGTTTATTCTTTATCTTGAATATTAACCAAGATATTAGCATGTTTCAGTTTTCAGCCTTCAGCAAACCCCCACTTCTACTCATGTTGGATAAACAATACTCTATTATATAATAAACCATATTATTCGAAACTTAAATATCAAATATTGTTTTCTAGAGACCTTTATTATACGAGATACATGCAAATATGTCCTGGTGTCGCCCCCCTCCCCTCGTCTTAAGGTCTTGGATTACTAAAATTTGATTGGTTGAGATAACAATTATTCTGACTCATTATTAATTACAGTACTAGATATAGTAAATACCTCTCAATAAAATTAATATGGTATATTCTGATATATTTCATTAATTGTTTTTCTTTCTGGTGTGAGGCTGACTGATCTCTTTGTTTTCAACCCCGTCCGTTTTGGAGGGGTTTACAACTATGTTGCGGGCTAGGAGGCGGTCTGCTATGTCTTGACAGGCGGCTTCTGCATAGGTGAGGGCTCTGGCGGGGTTTAGGGACGTGCTAGCTATGCCTATGTCGTCTGCATAGGCGTAGATTTCGGCGTTTTTATACTGTCGACCAACAATATCCGCGGTGTACAGGGTAAAGAGGTGAGGTGAGAGGACGGCGCCTTGTGGGACTCCGCATGGGAGGGATTTTGTTTAGGATAGACTGTCTCCTACTTTCATCTGGAAGGTGCGGTCTTTTAGGAAGGAGAGGATGATGGAGTACAACTGCTCGCGGCAGTTTTGTTGGCGGAGGATGGTTAGGAGGGTATTGTGGTCGACAGAGTCAACCACAAATTTCAAACGCTTCCTGTCGGCAGGTTATTGAAATTGACTGAAACATTTCTTATTTCCGTTCGTATTTATTCACGGTGGTGTTGTGTTAGCAGTATGTATATTCATCGATTACTAAACTTCACGAGGGAAATCTGCTTAGTTTACGCAGCCCCTGCGTGACAGACTTTTATTTTAGCATTTGGTCTTTAGTAGACCCCCACTCCTACTCATCTCATATTAACCAAAAGCTGTTAAATTATGGGGCACTTTATTTGAAGCCTAAATACACAATGTTATTTACATTGAACTGACATAAATACAAATACGTTTCGGACGTGGGAAATCTGCTTAGTTAACTCAGCCCCTGCGTGACGGACTTTTGTTTTGACTGGTTCCTACTCTAGAGATATTGATATTTAGGCCCACATTGTGGAGAATGAGTTTTCGAATTGGCGACCAACATATTGAGCTATGTAGAGCTAGGCAGGTTTAACTAATGATTCCTCGGGCTGTGGCGGTTCGATTCGGAGCAGAGGAAGGCATAGGCACCGTCCTTACAAATGATGAATTAATAACATGGATGGAAAGCATATGCATCAATCATTGCTCCAATTGCTATTACATGTACACTTACCCCTCTCCCTCTCCTAGACCTCTCGCAACAAATTCACATTATGAAATTGGTTACTGTGTCGTTCAGTTGATTGAATGGAGCAGCAGCAACACATAACGCGTGTTTTTTAAATGCTCTTCAGAATTTACAGGGGTGATTACTTAAAATAAATAAATTTCCATCAAGTAGTGGCTAATTAATCAATTCACTGACAGAACGTAGCCCACACATACCCATAACTATACAGCACTTAAAAATACAAAGATATACGCACAAAGTTAGATCAAATACACTTTGATTTAAAAATTGCATTTTTAACAAAATTGAATAATTTTACAATTATATATATATATATATATATATATATATATATATATATATAGATATAGATATGTGTGTGTGTGTGTGTGGGCGCGCGCTCATTTGTAAGTGGCACTGTGTGAATATGAGTGAGTGCGTGCTTGTTTGTATGTGTAAAGTGTGTGTTATATAGAGATATATTTTTTTTTTTACAATTTGTATTATAGAAATGTGTTTTTATTTATCTATTAATTTGATTTGTTAAACTTTGGAAGCTATTTTGTATTACTATACAATTTAATATTTTTTAATACTCTTTTATCGTCTATGTATTCCTTTTAATCGTATTTGGTCTTGTTGTTTTAGCAGATTTCCATTATGGGAAATCTGCTATCGATGTCGTACCCATGACGCGATAATCGAAACATTTCTTCAAATGTCAATCGATTCTACCCATGACGATATACAATTTTAAACGGACCTCATTTTCGTCATTTCCTGGGTAGATGGCTGAAATCGGACCAGTGAGAGGGGGATTATCGAAAATATCTCCATTACTATACGTCAGATCGAGAAATTGTATAGAACCAAACTTGTTGCAAATTAAATGTACTATTAATGTTGCTGAACGTGAAAGCTGAGATGTTTAGTGACTCACTTGTTCTAGGTGAAAATGGAATGCTTAGGACTGGGTTTACCGAAAGCTGAAAAAAAAAAACTTAACTCGGTTAATATTTGCATTAGGGAGAAATGCATTGAAAAGCAATTGTGGTGCATTTTATTTTTAATACATTTGGTTACATAACATTTTTTGATTCCACGAAATTATAAAAGATATGTAATTGATTTTGGATTTTACTGACTCTATAATCCCCCATTACAGATTTCACCCATTATTGTTTTTTATAATTTATTTATACATGAACACTCGCAACTAGGCTATTTGGCTCAAAATTTAACAATGTAATAAAATCAATACAATAGAAAACAACAACAATATAACAAAAACTGTATCAATTAACAAAATAAACACGATAAATAAACATTAAATACAAGAAATAAAAACAACAAATATTATACTATACTACAAATATTACATTAAACTAGTATTAAAGGTAACAATTTAAGATGGACAAATCAAAGAAAAGAGATGTCATAATCAAAAAGTACGGGAGTTAAATTTTATAAAACAAATTCAATTTTTTAAGGTGGTTTAGTGTATTGTCGATATGTGGGCTTCTGTCCGTACATATTATGTGGGGTCTCTAAGTATTCAATGTTCCTGCAGTTAGTCAGTATGTGTTTAATGGTTAATGGTTCATGGCATGTTCTGCAGAGAGGTATTTCTGTTCTCCCCATGAGATATGAGTGCATTAAATGTGAGTGTCCTATCCTAAGTCTCGTTAGTACAACTTCGTCTCGTCTATTGTCACGTCTGCTGGATGTCCACTCACTTATACAAGGCTTTATTTCTCGCAGATGATTTATTTCACCCATTAATAATGCACTTCATTTTTAGTTTTATTTGAATTGGTTAAAATATTGCGTTTGATGTCGATCGAATAAAGATTTTGGCCTCTACGGCACACAATTTTCATTGGTGACGTCACATTGAGGATGTTTCTTTGTATCTCGAATGATAAAGGTATCTTACTCGGTACATATGCTTGGAATAAGACGTTTAGTGATATTGTTAATACGAGATGGGCCGGAGTGTCGGTTTACTGAAGGTTGTTCACAAAAAAATAAATAACTTCTTTAATATTAGAGATTTATGTTAGAGAAGTAATTCATAGACAAAAAATTATAGAATGCGTATACTCTACTCTAGTTCAGCAGTTGGTCAGTAATTAAACAAACGACCTAATAGCCCATGAATTTAACTGTGATTTTGCTAATGTGGTGTCATTCCAAAAAAGATTCAGTTTTGAATAAAAAGAAGGAATCATCAAATTGGAGTTTTGAAATAAGGTTCACAAGAAGGAAGCCAGCTTTTTGACAAAGAATGAACCTATCTATTGCCTTCCTGAAGAATTAAAGCAACCGTAAACAACTTTATAATGCCGCTCTTTGATCTACGCTCCGACGACAGCGGCGAAGAAACCCTTATTTCCTTCCAATCGCCTTAGCCACTGTAGCCCTCACCATCCTTTGACTGCTATGATAGAAAATGATTCACTCTTTCGTTCGGTTTAGGAAAATCTGTTTATTCTAACACAACATTTTCTTGATCTTCCAACTTAGCCAAATGTGATGGAGGTAAAATATCTTACAGATGCCGGATTAGAGATATATTGCACACACGAATTAATAATGTGACTGGAGTGAAATGAATAAAGTCCGTCACGCAGGGGCTGCGTAAACTAAGCAGATTTCCCACGTGAAGTTTTACAATAGAGAAATCTGCCTACTAATAACAGTAGAAGTGACGAATCTCTAAACCAATTCACGAGGGACGAACAGTTACGGAAACGGCCGAACTAGCTTTCGGCGGAAAGTCCCGAATATAGCCGACTTCTGCCGACCACACAAACAATACAAATGCAAATATCTCGGTTAATATTCAAGATACAGAATAAATGTATAGAACAGTATTTATAGTAAATTTAATTTGCAATAAGGTTGTTTTTATACAATTTTCGATCCAACGCATAATAACGGAGATATTTTGAATTTTCAAAAATCCCCCTCAAACCCCCCCCCCCCCAGGCCACTTGTCCGATTTCAGCCATTAGTGAACTTGATCTTTCTTGTTACATAAAACGATTAAATTTGTCTGTTAACGCTCTAGCAGTCGTAATTTTTGCTTAATCGTTACCGAACTCGATATTTAAACGTTTTATCTAAAAATAAAGATCAAGTTCGTTAATGGCTGAAATCGGACCAGTAGAGAGGGGGGTTAGAGGGGAAGATTTTCGACAATTTGAAATATCTCCGTTACTGTACGTCGGATCGAAAAATTGTACAGAATCAATCTTATTGCGAATTACAATTACTATAAATATTGTTATACACATTTATTCTCTATCTTGAATATTAACCGAGATATTTGCATTTTTATTAAGTGTGTGTCCATAACGGACGAGATGAGATCGGCTAACTTCGGTTCTAGTCGTTCGGCCGTTTCCGTAAGCGTTCGGCTCTCGTGAAATTTCTCTATTGTAAAACTTCACGTGGGAAATCTGCTTAGTGTACGCAGGCCCTGCGTGCCGCACTTTTAAGTTATGCGAGATACTGTCATGCTGAATCTAGTCAAAATGGATACAGTGATGATCCAAGGGTAATTCCGTTTAAATCAGAAACCTGAATTTTTCCGCGAACTTTACTTCGTTTTACTAAGTATTAGGAATTGAAATCAACCAATTGCATAGATCAATTTTAAGTGAATGTATTTCACAAAAGGTCTGAAAGCATGCAAGATTTTCGGTAATGACAAGAGCTGAGAAAGAACACCCTGAATTGGTGGGATAAAATGAGATATATTTGAAGGAGGGGAGGATTTGGGGTTTGATGGCTTCTAAGCTGAGGTTGAACGTGATTCTCGGCTGGTCATGCTCCCCGGGCATTGCATTAGCAAGGGCCCCGATGTCCAGCTACATATTCCACTCACATTTCCCAGCTAACCCTCAAAAAGACAAATCTACCGCAGCTCCATAAATTATACCACTAGCCCTATATATGTCTGCCCTCGAAGACTCGAACAAGCTTAACTATCACTGTAAAATATTTACAAACAGAAATTGGCCAAATCCCAAATGCACTAAAATTAGGGTGTCCGTAGTATTAAAATTCTAAAAACTGACGATTATAATTAGTTTCGGTACATTCATATACTAAATAGTAATTCAAAAGTCCGTCACGCAGGAGCTGCATAAATTAAGCAGATTTCCCACCTGAAGTTCTACAAGAGATAAATATACATATTGAATATTAAGTGAATAAATACAAACGCTAATGAGAAATCGTTCAGTCAATTTTAATAACCTCCCAACGGAAAGCGTCTGAATTGTGAACAAACAGGTCTGCCAGTCGCTTAAAGCTGAACAGAAAGATACAAATATTCTTCGCCGGAACGATATTTAATTATTTAAATACATCTGAATATAACATATTAATTTTATTGAAAACTATATACTGTATCAAGTACTGTAATTTATAATGAATCAGAATAATTTTTGTCTCTAACACTCAAATTTTAGTAATCCAAGAATAAAAGAGACTTATTTGCATGTATTTCACCTAGACTCGATTTGTTGTCAATAGAAAGTATGTGCATATATCACACAATGTAGAAGTTCAATGAAAACAATATTTGGTATTTAACTTTGGAATAAAGTGGTTCATGATATAACAGGTTATTATTAATATAACATTAGTAGGAGTGGGGGGTTGCTTAATGCTGAAAACTGAAAAATGCAAATATCTCGGCTAATATTAAAAATAGTGAATAAATGTGAACAAAAGTATTTATAGTATATTTAATTTGCAATAAGATTGGTTCTACACAATTTTTCGATCCGACGTATAGTAACAGAGATATTCCGAATTTACAACCCCCCCTCCCACTAGTCCCATATCAGCCATCGACGAACTTCATCTATCTTTTTACATAAAACAATTAAACATCGAGTTTGGTAACGACCGCTAGATCGATAACAGAAATATATATATATATATATATATATATATATATATATATATATATATAGTGTTATTGCTGTTTCTGGGAGTTTTGGTCAGTGTTTGTGATAAAATATTTAGTTTATGCCAATATTTCGAGAATATTTATTTTCTCTTCTTCAGGTCTCTAAAAATACAGGTACTACTTAATATATATTGCACATTGTTATTAACCTAGAGTGTAACAGATGGTATTTCTACTTACCAAGACTAGAAATACTTAAAAACTATTGTACATTATGTATTGCACTTCTGGTTACATTAGGAACACTGGTTGTAACCTTCCTTGGTCTGTTTACACTGAGCAGGGTCACAGCCTTATGCCTTTGTATATCAGTTAGGCATGCCTATAGTTTATTATTTTTTGAACTCCAAGAAACAACAATAAGACCATATATAAATATAACCTGGTCGAAAACATCCACACAATTATACACACACACGCACACAGACATATATATATATATATATATATATATATATATATATATATATATATATATAATTTTTGAACGGAACCCATTTTCGTCATCTCCTGGATAGGATCAGTAGGATCTCAATTGCTGATTTCCCTTCAGAGAAATCTGCTAAAACGAATAACATCTGCAGGATATTGAATACAATTTAGCCAAAAGCCGTGGATAACAGTCGACACGGGAATTCCTACTGATACTGAAATAAAGTCTTAATGACATTTGGTTCCATGTTTGTAATTTCAATGAAGGTGCTCTCTCTATAACTTAACATTATTATTATTATTATTTATTTAAGATGCCGCTACAATGGCGATTCATCTTTTAACATGTTTGAGTATAGTTTTACAAATTTAAATAAAAATTAAAATTATTACACTCTACATTTTACAAATGTACAAAATAAATAGAATGGACAAAACTAAATATAAATTGTTAGTATATTTACAACATGAGGAAAAAAAATAAATAGAAAAAAAATATTAAAAGAAAAACTAAAAGAAATAGTTAAACTGGAAGGAGGCAAAACTTATATTCCACGTACAGTGCTTGCTATATATAACTTTCATAATCGTAAATAATAGCTTTTATATTTCATCAAATAATCCATTATTTCCTAAATACCTAAAAACATCATCTATAAATTGGCTACTGCCGGCCAGTAGTTCCCATACATTTGTGGGCCATTAGTACGTTTTTACTTGTGTGCAGTCAGTTAGTATGTGTTTTACAGTCAGCGTTCTATTACAGTAGCGACATATCGGTTCATCTTCCCTGCTCAGTAGATATGAATGTGTTAGTCTAGTGTGCTAAGTAGTAAGCACAATTTCTTCTCTTCTAGAGTGTCTATTACTTGAAGTCCAGTTGAGCGTGTTTGATTTGATTTCTCTAAGTTTACAGTCAGTGATATACCATAAATTATTCCAGTCATTAATTACGAGTTTTCTTATTTGAGAGAAAGCGTCTTGGTGAGGTATATCCAGAAAATCTATTTGTTCAAGTTCAGTCAATTGTTTGGCTGCTTTTAGCAGATTTCCCTTAGGGGAAATCAGCTATTGAGGTTGTACTCATGACGAAATTTTCGAAATTTTTTTTTAAATGTCCATCGATCCTACCTAGTAGTTGACTAAAATGAGGTCCGTTCAAAATTGTATATATATATATATATATATATATATATATATATATATATATATATATATATTTGCCTGTTACTTCCTAGCGGTCTCAATAATTGTTTGATCATTACCAAACTCGATATTCAGTAGTTTTATGCAAAAAGAAAGATCAAGTTCGTTAACGGCTGAAATCGGAGAAGAGAGAGGGGGGGGTTTAGAGGGGAGGATTTTTGAAAATTCGAAATATCTCTGTTACTATACGTCGGATCGAAATATTGTACAGAACCAATCTTATTACTAATTAAATTTACTATAAATATTGTTATATACATTTATTCTCTATCTTGAATATTAACCGAGATATTTGCATTTTTATTAAATCTGGCCGGCTAACGGACGAAGTGGCTTTCCAGCCAAAAGCTAGTTCGGCCGTTTGATTAACTGCTCAGCTCTCGTGAAATTTCTCTATTGTAAAACTTCACGCGGGAAATCTGCTTAGTTTACGCAGCCCCTGCGTGACGCACTTTTTCTACTACTATATTACTTTGAGATATGCCCACATGGCCGGGTAACCAATAAATAGTAATGTGTTTTTTAAGTCTATGAATATTGTTAAAAATTTCAATAATAAGGGGATTGGTGGAGTATATGTCTTCAAGTGACTTTATTGAACTTAATGAGTCTGAACAAATCACTATGTCTCTTTTAGCAGTTGTGATGTTCGATACAATTTAACAGACACAGAAGTGAATATGTAATGTTGAGAGTAGAGGGCGGTCAGCCAGACGACTGCGTTCTAGGGGAATGTAAACGACTTGAGGGATGAGATAGGAGGCAGAAGGGAAATGAGATTAAAAATGTCTGTGGGGAAGGAAAGAATCCTTTGTCCTCTATCTTCAATCTCCCAAATTCTCCGCACTTTCTTTTTACATCCTATCTGAGTCCGGTAATTTCATCTTAATAACCAAACCAAGAGGTTGGAAGTTTCATTTGTTCTGCAACCATAGATTTTAACTACTCTATTATATAATTTTTTTTTTCCTTTTTAATTTAAAAGTTTCTTTCGGGAAAGACCCAACCTTCACTTTCACTTCTGATTTTAAAATAGATATCTAAATTAATTTCGGAAAAATAATGCTTTATCGTCTTGCGACATGCATTTAATAAGTTCTTACTGCAGAAGACACCTCACTTGTCCTTCACACATATTATTATGAAGTCTGGTTACATGTAACCTCGACATCCTACCTTGCATCCAATAGTCCTTAAGTCATTTTGTTTATGTTTTTTTTTTAAAAATAATTACATTTTTACTAGTAATATCTACACCGTCTAATGACTTTTCATTAGCAAGTAATTTGTACATATCAGTTTTGATAGGATTCATATTATATATAAAACACTGCTGATATTTATCGGTTCTAAGTCATATGCTGTTTTTATAAAATCCGCAAGTCCAATAAATATTTCAGTTTCTCTAAAAAAAAAAGTTTAATCCAAAGTTAAAATACTGTTGCAGAGGGAGATTGGTATGAAATTTATTCATTATTTTTATTGTAGCCTTTCATCATCATTTCCATGTATTTTTGCCCGCTTTTGAGGTCGTACTCAAGACGCGATTTTCGAAAAGTGTCTTGAAATATCCATCGATCCTACCCAGGATATGACGAAAATGAGGTCAACAACTTATAACGGATTGAAGGATTTCAATGAAATTTTACATTTTCGGTTCGACAGCCCCTAAAAGTAGGCCTTAAATACAACTTTGATTTTACAGCTAGGCGTGGGGGTTTAACTTCCAAGTTGAAACATAAATCCGTGAATTTCATCAGAAATATTAGCCCAATAAAACTAAAAAAGTAATCTAAGCAAATTTTCCATGTTCTAGTATAATACTCTTGTGATCTCATCAGAGCACATATTCTCTATTTATATGTAAATAACTGATGAGAAGAGGGGGGGGGGAGGGGTTACTGAAGGCAGAGTACAAGAAAGTATGAATAACCCGCACTAAACTTGAGCTACAAAATAATGAATAGAACCACAATTGTTGAACAGCAATAGTTTTACAAGATTGAATCTACAACATTTTACGATTTGACTCATAATAACGGAGATAATTTGAATTTTCGAATCTCCCCCCCCCCTCAACCACCACTATTCCAGGTCTGATTTCCGTCAATAACCATTTATGATCTAGAAAGGCGAACGGTTATATATGGAGTAAGGTATAGATTAAATAAACATTTTCGAGTAAAGAACGCAAGGTCTTAATTGATTACGTCGTCACATAACGTATTAACCTTAATCTCACATGGTAAACCTAGAGTGGCGAGTTTAATTCCCGCCTGAAAAGGGAAATTAATTTGGTGACGAAATTTATTAAATAACATCCTAAGTCACACTCTGGCTAGAAAAGGGTGGTGACCTGTAGATAAACGTTCCAATTAGCCTGAGTTGCAAAAAATGGAGGTAAATAAATAATAATAACATAACATATTTGCATCTATTTCACAAAATAAAGGTTTAATGAAAACCATATTTGGTATTTAACTATGGAATAAAGAGCTTCATGACATAACAGCTTATTGTTGAAATGACATGAGTAGGAGTGGGTGTTGATTGATGCCCGAAAACTACAATATGGAAATATCTCAGTTAATATTCAATAAAGAGAAAACATGTACATAACAACATCCATAGAACATCACATTTCCATACAATTCCCGAAATTCCCTCCCCATTAAACCACCCCCCTTCCCACTAGTCGGGTTAACAAACTTGATCTTCATTTTTACATAAAACGTTTAAATGTCGAGTTTGGTAATGATCAGACAAAAATTGCACTAGAGCGCTAACAGACGAATATATGGATACATTTTTGATCGGATCTCATTTTCGTCATGTCCTGGATAGGATAGATGGTTTTGCGGAAATTTTTCGAAACTCGCATCATGAGTACGACCTCAATAGTTGATTTCCCTCAAGGGAAATCTGCTAAAAATAAAAGAGTAAATTGATTTCAGAATAGATGTGATTTTTAGTCTTCAAATGTAGTTTTGAATTATGAAGCCCTAAAGGGAAATCAGCTATTGAGGTCGTACTCATAGCGCGATTTTCGAGATTTTTCTTCAAATGTCCATCGATCCTACCTAAGAGGTTCAAAAATGAATATATATATATATATATTAATTGTCTGTTACCGCGCCAGCGGTCACAATTTTTGTTTAATGGTTCCCAAAATCGACATTTAGTAGCTTTATTTAAAAAGATCAAGTTCGTTAACGGCTGAACTCGGACAAGAGGGAGGGGGGGGGGTTTAGTGGGGAGAATTTCCGGAAATTCAAAATATCTGTGTTACTGTACATCGGATCGAAAAATTGTATAGAGACAATAATATTGCAAATTCAATTTACTATAAATATTGTTCTATACATATTTTCCGAATAATGAGTATTAACCGAGATATTTGCATTTTTCAGTTTTCAGCCTTCAGCAAAGCCCCACTTCTACTTATGTTAAATTAACAATACTCGGTTATGTAATAAACCACATCATTAGAAGCTTAAATACCAAATATTGTTTTCAAGAGACATTAATTATACGAGATACATGCAAATATGTTCTGGTGCCTCCCCCCCTTCTTATTTTTTTTGGACTTTGATTGATTGAGATAAAAATTATTCTGATTCATTATTAATTACAGTACTAGGTATAGTAAATAGTTTTCAATCAAATTAATACTTTATATTCAGACATATTACAGTGATTGTTTTTCTTTCCGGTAAGAAGTTGGCAGAACTGTTTGTTTACATTTCAGATGCTTCGCTTCGGAAGGTTTCTTATTATCGTTTGTATTTCGTCACTTAATATTCATAGTAGTGTTGTTTTATCGGTATGTAGATTTATCTATTGTTAAACTTCATGCCGGAAATCTGCTTAGTTTACGCAGCCCCTGCGTGACGGACATTTTTATTTAATGTACAGAAATTTAATATGCAGGAATTTTTAAAACTTTTTACTCTTTGCGGTGCCTCGTAGAGAAGATAGTAAGGGGACTGCTGGAGTTGGGAAAAAGGTCGGTGTAGAAGTGGGGGGGGGGTGTATTGGTGAGTGGGTGGCGAGGGGAGCCTTGAGCCGCTAAGCCCCCAGGATTACAGGGATAGCCCCAGACCCCGATTATCGCATTTGTATCCCTAACCTGGCTTAGCCGGCATTCATCACTTCCACCACCCACCCCCACCCCTACAATCCCAACACCCAATCCAGGGGGTCAGCAGGCCCTAATTAGACCAGCTTTTAGACTTTGTTTACACTTATAATTTTTAATGATTTATTTCACTGCTTAAAGTGAAGACGTTGTTTAAAGAGTAAACGCGGCAATTTGTACAGAAAAAAAGTCAGTCACGCAGGTGCTTCGCAAACTAATCAGATTTCCCTCGCACTGGAATATGATTTCATTCCACCATCTATTCTCTAATTCTTTCCTAGTAAAAAGCAGATGTAAACATGAATTAAAATGTTAGTTGGAGCAGTCAGTATAATTAGAGGTTTACAAAACACGGAAACAAAAAAAAAATGCAAATAAATCCGTTAACAGTCATTTGTGACTCAGAGAAATGACCTACAAACCAATAGTTGCAGAAAATTAAAATTCCAAAAACATTAGTTATATAAAACATTTCGAGCCGATTCATAGTTATTGACGTTTTTCGAATATCCAATTATTTTCCCCACGACCCTCTCCCCCCCCCCTCATCCGTAAAGGCCAATTTCACCTGTTAGCAGATTTAGCTTAGGGGAAATCAGCTATTGAGGTTGTACTCATGGGATTCACAAAAAAGTCAAATGTTCAAATGTCCATCGATCCTAACAAGGAGATGACGAAAATGAGGTCTGTTCAATATTATATATATATATATATATATATATATATATATATATATATATATATATTTGTCAAGCTCGATAATGGCTAAAATTGGACCCATGTGGGGGGGGGCGGTTAGATGGGAAGAATTTCGAAAATTCGAAATATTTCTGTTATTATTAGTCTTCAAATGTAGTTTTGAATTGAGAAGTTCAAAATTTAGTCAGATTATCTGTGATACAAAAAAATTCCTCGCTAGATTCACGACATCCTCTACGTTAATTTTCTATTTAATGTACAGAAATTTAATATGAAGACATTTTGAAACTTTTGACTCTTTGCGGCTCCTCGAAGCGAAGATAGTAAGGCTAAAATTGGACCTATGGGAGGGGTGGGGTTACATGGGAAGAATTTCGAAAATTCGAAATATTTCCGTTATTATGCGTTGGATCGAAAATTGGTATAGATTCAATCTTAGTACAAATGTAATGTTCTATCAATGTTGTTATGTCGTTTTTTTTTTTTTCAGTATCATGATTATTAACCGAGATATTTCCATTTTTATAGTTTTCGGCCTTCAGTAAATCCCCACTCCTACTGATGCCATATTAATAATAGGTTGTTATATTATGAAGCACATTATTTGAAGTCTAAATACCAAATAGTGTTTCCATTGAATTTTCATGATATGAGATAAATGCAAATGCGTTACGCATGTAGGAAATCTTCTTAGTTAACACAGCCCATGTGCGAAGGCTTTTTTAAACTTGTTTAAACTTTCAGGCCATCCTAAAGACTAATGGTTATCAGAAATTAAATTCTTCCCTGTCACCCTAAACACAATTCCATAAAAACGAGATGACGTATTTTGTGAAATTTCATATTTGTAAGCCCAGTACTCCAAAGTATAAACAGCTTAGGCTATAAGAAAATTTGATTTCTTATCCTCCCAAAACGTATAATCATCAATATTTTCCTTGCTATTTATTTGATAGACAAAAACAAATGTAATTATGAGATTTTTAATCGAATTTAATTTTAATTAAAATGCTGAATTCCCATATTCGGTTACCTAACAGTCATTACAGAAGAATAGTTGAACCGAAAATTATATAGGCATTCATCACAAAAAGGAAATGGCATTGTATAATTAATACTGAGCGTACATTAAGTAGTCGGGAAATCACTATAGTTCAAAACATTACGTGATCATATCCTAAAATCATGCTACAATCTGATTTCGGTTCTTTACTCTGTCCGCCTCTTCTTCCAAAAATGGGTTTTTACATTTGTTTTTAGCATTTTTACTATATTGCAATATTCAATTTGTTTGATTACACCCCACGTGACGGACAACCACACAAGTTTAGGATGTAAACAACGGCGGTCGCCAAGGATATATGTTGTCTTATTTTTATTTATTTATTTTTAAATAAATCATAATTTTAGTCTCATCGAAAAAATAGTGTAATTAAAATATTTTTTCAGCGGTGGAATGTTATTCTACAGATGAAATTCTTGCTTTCGTGTGATTTTCTAAAAGCATTCAATTTGTCTAATTAATTAATAATTTGAAAAGCCTACTTAAATTCAATATTGTAACTAATTTTCCTTTCTCCATATTAGCAATATTACATTTTCATTTTAGATATGAATATTAGCAGATTTTCCTTGAGGGAAATCAGCTTTTGAGGTCTCAGCTATATATATTTGTCTGTTACGCTCTAGCGGTCGCAATTTTTGTTTGATCATTACCAAACTCGATATTTAAACGTTTTATGTAAAAAGAAAGATCAAGTTCGATAATGCCTGAAATCGGACCAGTGGGAGGGGGGTTTAGTAGGGAGGATTTTCGAAAATTCGAAATATCTCCGTTACTATACGTCGGATTGAAAAATTGTATAGAACCAATCTTATCGAAAATTAAATATTGCTCTACACATATTTTCTATATCATGAATATTAACCGAGTTATTTGGATTTTATTGTTTTCCGCTCTCAGTAAACCCCCACTCCTACTCATGTTATATTAATAATAAACTGTTATATCATTAACCACTTCATCACAAGGCTAAATAAGGAATATTGTTTTCATTGAACTTTTACTTTGTGAGATATATGTAAATACGTTCAGTTGCCCCCACCCCTTCCCTCTTCTTTTGTTCTTGGATTACTAAAATTTGAGTGATTGAGATAAAACTGATTCTGATTCATTACAAATTACATCACTAGCTTTAGTAAACTGTTTTCAATAAAATTAATGAGTTATATTCAGATATATTTCATCAATTGTTTTTCTTTCTGGTCTACATTTCAGTTTGGCTGGGCTGTTTGTTTACAATTTAGACGCTTTCCGTTGTAGAGTTATTAATTTGTAACAAAGATTTCTCATTACTGTTTGTATCTATTCACTTAATATTCGCGGTGGTGTTACCAGTATGTATAATTGTCTATTGTAAACCTTCGCGTGGGAAATCTGCTTAGTTTATGCAGCGTTGTCGTCCTGCGGGACGGACATTTATCAACAAGGCAAATCATATGAGAGCCATTGGCATTTGGAGATTATTTGATGGCCTCAAAAGTTAATTGTGGCTTGACTAAGAATGTTCCCACCTTCGAGTTCCTGAAAGAGCAGGATGCTTGCCTTCTTGCTTTGTTATTTGAAAAGAATAGACCGTATAGAGCAGACAGGTTTATTGTAGTTTGAATAGATGTGAGAAGGGCTAATTCCCTGTCTATCCCCTTCAAGTAGAGGACAAAGCTAGAGTCAATGGCCTATTTCCCTCCTGTACCTGCCTTTTCGGCTCTCTCTTTTTCGGGTCCTCTTTCATCTGAAATACAGCAGAGCTTACCATCTGAATGCCTGACGAAAATGAGTTCCGTTCTAAATGTTTTGGGTATTTTTTACTTTAGCCACACCAGTTACTTTTTTAATATTATTAGTGATTTATCATACCGTTATTTAATAACATACTCGTAAGTCTATTTTAAAAGAAAAAGGTACCTGGTTCAACCATTGTAATTTATCATTGAGGAAATGTATTTTATTTATTTATGCCTGGGCGAATTGTTATGCAACCAGGAAGTTTTGCAAGAATTTCATAACTGACTGGAAGAATATGTTAAGAGAACTGTGTGCCAGTAACATTTTAATGAAACTAATGGTAATTGGAGGCGAGGGCTTTCGTGTAGAAATTGAGTTTGCTTACTGAAGAAGATACAAGAACGAGGACGTATTTGAATGTATTTTAAAATCATTATAAGCGTATTGGCCCCCTAAATGAATAAAATAATTCAACGAATTTTATATTAAACTATCATTTGTTGTTTACATTTGAAGCTTACTAAATACATTACATTAATCATCTGTTCTTCACTAGATTAATTTAATAATAAGATAAATCACTCTTTTCAAATAAGTAACTGGTGTAGGTAGAGTAAAAAAAGACCCAATTTATACATATATACAAACACACACACACACACACACACACAGACACCCACTTGTCTATTGCCGCTCTAGCGGTCATAATTTTTGTATGATCATTACCAAACTAATATACAAAGGTCAAGATCGTTAATGGTTAAAATTGGGAAGGGGGAGGGGTTAGAAGGGCAGTTAGAAATCAAAAATTCTAAATATTTCCGTTATTAAACGTCGGCCCGAAAATTATTAATTAGCCTAATGATTTGTTTGTTTTAATTTAGATACTTTATAGATTTTTTTAACTTTTTACATTTATAATGTTGTTTTTATATTTGTTGGTTTCTGTTTTTTAAAATTATCTATTGGTTTTTATCCTGCACACTTTTGTTTTGTGATTTTTTACACTATTGACCGTGCTATGTTTGTTATTTTGTCCCAAGGTTTTTGTTTGTCAGCAGGCACTGACGATGGAGCTTTGACTCTGAAAGTGAGCTCGGCATAAATTAAAGCGCTAGTAGAGGACAAGGCCTTTTTATTGATCCTGAAACCAGTCATATTGTAAATTGATTGCCTGTAAATATTGTTCTATTTGACTATTAACCGAGATATTAGCATTTTTTAGTTTTCAGCCTTTAGTGTACCAGCACTCCATATTAACAATACGCTGTTATTTCATGGAACGCTTTATGCGAAGCTTAAATAACAAATGTTATTTTCATTGAACTTTTAAAGTGGCAGATGCAGATGCAAATATTTTCAGTATGACATCATCGTTTATGATTTTACGTTCTAAACTACGAATGTTTTATTTGATCGTCACCACAAACGATATTTAACCGTTTTATGGGAAAATAAAGATTATATGAGTTAATGGCTCTTAGGGGAGGGGGGATTTTGTATATCCTATGTTGTTGGATTTTTAATTTTGTACTATTGTTTTTTACATGTTTTCTCTGACCCAAATACTAAAGGAGTTATTTGTATTTCTTTTGGAATCAGCCTTTTGTAAACCCCACTTCTAATCATTCAATTTTCTTTTTGAGTACCTCAGTCACTAAACATTTCAAGTCCAACTAACATTTTAATTTTTGTTTACATAAATAAATTCTTCTTACTCCGATAGAATTAGAAAATAGATGGGTTTTTGGGATCAGCGTATCATATTCCAGTGCGAGGACAATCTTCTTAATTCAAATAAAGGGTTAGAACCGCCAATATAAATGATATTATTGTCATACCTCTCGGTGGAGACCGTCGTCATTGGCTACTCAACCATCAGCCAATGACGACGGTCTCCACCGAGAGGTATGACAATACAATCTTCTTAGTTTATGCAGGTTGTCTTTTAAATTACACTGGTCTACAAAAATTACCTTTTTTTCTTTCACAAGAATTAAAAAAATAGATTCTAAAAGTATTTTTCGTGCTGAATTCAAATATAATTACAGTTTGTCCGCATCGGGCAGGAGTTTTGTGAGATATTCATTTTTTAATTTTTATAATATTCTAAAAAATCCGTAACTAGCTATCTAACTCCAAACTATAACTACTGATTCTGACTTACCTAGAAAGTGGTAGATAGTGATTTTCGGGTATATTTTGCATCTGGAACGTCTCTCTTTTTAGTCCAACAGTAGTCGGCCAGCATATTGGAACTCCACTTGCCTTGGTACCTCTTCTCTATCGTAGAAATTTGCTGATGAAAACGCTCACCGTGTTCATCGCTGACAGCTCCAAGGTTTTCGGGGAAGAAGTCCAAGTGAGAGTCCAAGAAGAGAATTTTTAAAGACATGTTGCATCCCATAGCTTTATAAGAATGCAGAAGATCAGCCACTATGTCACGATAGTTTTCTGCTTTATGGTTTCCAAGAAAATTGCAACATAAACATTTGAAAGACTGCCAGGCTTGCTCTCTCCAGTGGATTTAACAGTCCCTCGAAATGTTCATCAGCCATTAATAATCGGATTTGTGGTCCTATAAAAACTCCTTCTTTCAATTTAGCATCACTGACTTTGGGGAATTTCGATTTTAAGTACAAGAATCCATCAGAAAGTTTATCCATAGCTTTGACGAAATTTTTCATAACTCCTAACTTAATATGAAATGGAGGTAAAACTATTTTTTCAGAATTCACTAAAGGGACACATGCCAGGGATAAGAGATTCACGTTTTGGCCATGACTTTCTAACGTAGTGAGACTTCTTATCTCTGCTGTCCCCCAAAAAACAGCAAAATTTGGTGAACCCAAGTTGCAAACTAAGCAATAAAGCAATGACCTTTAAATCACCACAGATATTCCATTCATATTTTCCATATTGTATTTTCTCTAAAATTAGTTTCATATTTTGATATGTCTCTTTCATAGCGGCAGGCGCTACCGGTATTGATGGAAGTTCATTGCCAATTTGTAGTAGCACAGCCTTCAAACTTACTTTAGAGGACTCTATGAACAATCGCCACTCACCTGGTCGGTGTTGATGCCCAAGAGTTTCCATAACTGAACAAATATTATTACAAAACACAACACCACATTCTTCAGAGAAGTATTCTTTGAAAACACTATGGCGGCTACGATAACTACTTATTCTTACATCTTTTTGGAGTAAATTCCACCCTTTGAGTCTGGAAGTTAAAACTTCAGCTTGTAGTTTAGACAGATTTAAATCCCGAATCAGGTCATTAAGGTCTTGCTGATTGGGAAAGTATGGTTCTGATGAACAGCTACTGGCTTCATATGTAAGATCATTTTTATTTTCATCTGAATCATTTTGTGTTTCACTTAGGTCACAATCAGAGTTATCACTTAAGGTTGTATCTACATATACTGGTAAGGGGAACTCTTCACTGTGTAAGACAGGTCTCAATGCAGATTGCAAATTCGGATAATTAACTGTATATTTTGTTTTAGATGTGATTCCTTTAATATTTGTCAAACAAAAATAACAGTCAGTTGAATGATCCTTCAGTTCCCTCCAAATCATGGGAATTGCAAATGGCATATGATGTGTACCATTTTTCCACCCAGTCAGCAGTCAACACACGAAACACAGCATGTATTTGGGGCCCAGCTATTATCAAAATCACCAACTTGACAGCCAAAGTAAAGTTGATAACACTTCTTTACAAGTGGGGTCATATTTCGCCTCTGAGACTTGAAGGTCAGCTCACCACAAATATAGCAGAAATTATCTGCATGATTTACACACTTTCTTGGCATGATGGAAAAATTAAGCACTGAAATACAACATGCACAACATACACAATACACTTCTAAACAGAAAGGAAGGAAATATTTCACTAGTGAACAGTGTCACAGTCAGCTCAATACTGACACATCACAATGCCAGACAGGTCTGAGCATGTCTAAACATGAATGAACCTGCACAGTCTTGTTTTGTGGTGCTTCAGCGTGATATTACAAATAATTTCAATAAATACGGCTTGAGTAAAATAGCTACATATGAGGTGAAGGTTCCTATGACAGGTCAAAGAAAACGCTAAAATCATATTTTGAAAAGTAGCTTT
Source organism: Riptortus pedestris (assembly GCA_019009955.1). Lineage (NCBI taxonomy): Eukaryota > Metazoa > Arthropoda > Insecta > Hemiptera > Alydidae > Riptortus > Riptortus pedestris. Next base: position 80,972,022 of record CM032233.1, read on the forward strand.
CACAGAAAAACTATGCCTGATGGGCAAATTCTGACTACATATCTGAATTCAGGATGAAAAAATGCACTAGATTCACTATTCAGATTTCTTGTGAAAAAAACCTTGACGACCAGTGTTATTGATACCTACATATATCGATTTCCTAACAAATAAAAACAAAATTTTAGAACAAGCAACAAGTCACATACTATCTACCGACGTCAATAGAGTATATAATTCATCATACAACCCTTTTTATAGAAGTGTCTGTAATTGTAACAGTCCCCAACCCGAAGATTATCTGAAATTCAAAGTGAATATGAAGAAAGTAAGATTAATTAGCCAATTGAGAATTTCAAATAATGATTACTTGAAGCTGTATTACAATATAAAAATGAAAATAATAAAATCCGGAGAAGATTGAGAATGCTTCCAGAAATTTATATCGGATGGATTAAAACATTAATTATTGCAATATTCACAATATCGTAGGTAGCAACACTTGAAGAGGTTTAGAGCCTGAAGAGATGACTGATGTCCCTGGAAAATATTCTTCACATTGAGGACATTCATAAACCGAACATTAATTACTTATTTATTTCAGCAGTATGCAACGACGTAGTATAAAACATTATCTAGTCTATTAAAAAAGTCCATCACGCAGGGGCTGCGTAAACTAAGTAGATTTCCCTCGTGAAGTTAAGTAATACATAAATCTACATACTGGTAACACGCCATCGTGAATATTAAGTGAATAAATACAAAAGGAAATAAGAAATGTTTCAGCCAATTTCAATACCCGGCCGACAGGAAGCGTTAGAAATGTAAACAAACAGGTCTGCCCGCCACACACCGGAAAGAAAAACAATTACTGAAATATATCAGAATATAACATATTAATGTTATTGAGAACTATACACTATAACTAGTACTGTCATTAATAATGAATCAGAATAATTGTTATCTCAATCAATCAAATTTTAGTAATCCAAGACGGGGGGGGGGGGTTCCAGGACATATTTACATGTATCTCGTATAATAAAGGTTTCTTGAAGACAACATTTGGTGTTTAAGGATCGAATAATGTGGTTATATAAGAGAGTATTGTTTATGTAACCTAAGTAGAAGTGGGGGTTTGCTGGAGGTTAAAAACTGAAAAATGCAAATATCTCCGTTAATATTCAAGATAGAGAATAAATGTATATAACAATAATTATAGTACATTTAACTTTCAATAAGGTTGGTTCTATACACTTTTTCGATCGGACGTATAGTAACGGAGATAGTTCGAATTTTCGAAAATCCACCCCTCTAAACCCCCCCTCCCCCTGGTCCTATTTCAGCTGTTAACGAACTTGATCTTTCTTTTTACAAAAGTACTAAATAGACAAAGAAAAAATTCGAAAATCGCGTTCTGAGTACGATCTCAATAGCTGATTGCCCTTAAGGGAAATCTGCTAAAACTTTAATACTGAAAGGTCCAATAAAGTCAATTTACACGTCACAGGAAATAAACGTAAATATATATGAAGTATAAAAAGTGTTCATCAGATTACGTTTATAAAGGATTTTAGAAATTTAAGCGCTACTTGAAAACGTTTATTAAAAAAAAGTATAATTTTTATGCATATAGTAGTTTAATATTATGTCCTTTGTTCTTGTATATTTTCTGTGTTTGTTTTAGTAAGATTACTAACGCTAAACGGGCCAAACTCAGGCTAATATATATATATATATATATATATATATATATATATATATATATATATTAGTAAAAAAAACGAATCTATCTACATGTATATATCAGTAGATATTTGAATTGATGTATGCATACCTACGTAGTAGGCCAGAGCATATGGAATTAACGCCCCTGCAATTAACACGAATTTAGGGTTGGCATATAACGCCCAGATTCCAAGGTTCCGGTCACTGTCCTGGGGAAAGTATGTCCGATTTGAGAAGCTCCAGTTGACGGTGTGATTGAAATTTTTCTGATAGAAGCTAGAGCCTTTGAGGGCCTTTAATAAAGGGCTGTTGGCCCGTTGCCTGGGGACCCCTCCCTTTGTCTGGACCGCTTAAAAAGGCACCATTTAGTTGCTCATCTCTTCTGCCATAGATCTCTTCAAGCACGAGGACCGGCTTCTTATTTACCCTAACGTCCCATTCCTTTGCTTCCAAATTGCATACTTTACTGTTCCTATTCTGTATTTCCTCTTCGCCTCATGTACAACACTGCTTACGGTGTTCGCCTAAAGACAACAGGTTTTAGGCAAATACTAAAATATTTTTGATTCATACACAATAAACATTCAAACAGTATGAGTGAATTTATATACTTTACTGCACAAACTAAGATTTCCTACATGCTTCGCTGCGTAAACTAAGATTTCCTACGTGCTGGTATAACACATTTGTGATCTCTCACCACATATTCTCTATTTCTATGTAAAAAAAAAACACCGATGAATAGAATGGGGTGGGGGTTACTGAAGGCTGAAAACAAGGAAGCTCGAATAACTCGCTTAACACTTGATTTACGAAAAAATGCATAGAACAACAATTCTAGAACATAGCTTAACGAGATTGTTCATATAACATTTTAGGATCAGACTAATAATAAAGGATATATTTTGAATCCTCCCACCATTATAACCCCCCCACTATTCCACAGCCAATTTCAGACAACAAAAAGTCCGTCAAGAAGGGGCTGCGTAAACTAAACAGATTTCCCACATGAAGTTATACAATAGAGAAATAAAAAGTCCGTCAAGAAGGGGCTGCGTAAACTAAACAGATTTCCCACATGAAGTTATACAATAGAGAAATCTCCATGTGAGAGTCGAACAGTTACGGAAACGCCCGAACTAGCTTTTGGCGGGAAACTCATTCGTCCGCTAGCCAGCCACATTTAATAAAGATGCAAATATCTCGGTTAATATTCAAGATAGAGAATAAATGTATAGGATAATATTTATAGTAAATTTAATTTGCAATAAGATTAGTTCTATACAATTTTTTGATCCGACGTATGGTAACGGAGATATTTCGAACTTTCGAACCCCCCCCCCTCTAAACCCCCTCCCACTGGTCCTATTTAAGCCATTAACGAACTTGATCAGTCTTTTTGCATAAAACGTTAAATATTGAGTTTGGTAACGATCAAACAATAATTGAGACCGCTAGAGCGTTAACAGACAAATATATATATATATATATATATATATATATATATATAGAGAGAGAGAGAGAGAGAGAGAGAGAGAAAGAGAATTTTGAACGGACCTCATTTTCGTCATCTCCTGGGTGGGATCGATGGACATTTGAAGACATTTTTCGAAAATTGCGTCATGAGTACGACCTCAATAGCTGATTTCCCGTAAGGGAAATCTGCTAAAATTACAATCTTTAGTTTTGAATGAAACAGCCAAATATCGAATATGGTTTAGATAAAATAAACATTTCCGAGTAACGAAAATTCTTAATTGATGACGTTATAATCACATGGCATATTAGCATGTATCACATAAAGTTAAAGTTCAATGAAAACCATATTTGGTATTTAACCTTGGAATAAAGAGGTTCATGTTATAACAGCTTATTGTTAGTATGAGGTGAGTGGGGTTTACTCGAGAATGATAACTAAAAATCCTAATATCTCGGTTAATATTCATGATGAAGAAAATATGTATAGATCAACATTCATAGAACATTAAATTTGCAATAAGTCATATACACTTTTTCGACCTGACGAATAACGTTTTTCGTCGATTTTCGATATTTTACCCCTTTAACCCCCTTCCACTGGTCCAATTTCAGCCGTTAACGAACTTGATATTTCTTTTTTTATATAAAACTCTTATATATCAAGTTTCGTAACGGTTAAAGAAAAATTGCGCCCGCTTGAGTACATGCAATTATGAAAGAACCTCATTTTCTTCATCTACTGGGCATTTTAAGAAATTTATCGAAAATCGCGTCATGAGTACAACCTCAATAGCTGATTTTCTTTAAGGGAAATCTGATAAAACGCTGTAATTAAAATGAAATAAAAAACAACCTATTAGACGTTAGAAGAATGCTTCTACAATGTGTAATATTGAACGGACCTCATTTTCTCCATGTTTCGAAAATCCCCTTATGAGTACAACCTAAATGGCTGTTTTGCCTAAAGGAAGATCTATTTAAATCTGGGCGAATTGTTGTATTTAGAAGAGATTGAAATAATTCTTATGAATAATTGTTTGTTATAAGAATATCAAGGGAAGGGAGTGTTTAGTTGGCGCTTAGTATCCTAATGGATGATCTGGGGCCTCAACGAGCCAGTGCTTTCTTTTTTAATAACATTACAAGCACATGTGGCCGTTCCTCGTTAAATATTAAAATACTTAGGGCGAGGGAGAAAAAGTAAATGTTGGAATGATTGTAGGTACAGCTCATTTAGCCTGAGGCCGCTGCTTGGAGTATGGTTAAGGAGGAAATCATATCGAGTAAACCATATCCCCCCTGGCACCGGTCTTTCCATTCTTATAATACATATACAAACATGCTTCAGTCCATTTCACCATACCTGCTCGACAAGTTGTGCATATGTCAGAAAATATGCATGCTCATTAAAAAATATTTTATTTGTTTGATTACAAACCTACTGGAATAATAAATCCGTTTTTCAGAAGCTGCATAATATAAGCAGATTTTTCACGAGCTTGTATATTTTTTTCTCCTGCTAGTAACCCTAAGAGAAGTTATTTATTTGAGTACATGTTCAATTGCCATATGCGATATCACATGTATAATTATGTTTAAATACATTTTTACAATATATACTATTTAATGGGTTATTACCATAAAATCAAATATAATATAACAAATTAATAAAATAAAAATAGTATGAAATAATAAAAAAATAAAATTATGAAATAAGGAAGATAATTACAAATAAAATTAATAAATGAAAATGTAAAAAAATAAAAACCAATTAAATGAAGTTTAACTCAACCGATGTTACAGTTGAGGGGTTTGGTGCAGAAACGGTGTATCTCACAAGTTTCCTATTTTTAGAAAGAAGGAGTGAAAGTTAAAGAAACCGCATGAATTAACTATTACTGCTACAAAAATATTTCTTTGTACTTGGAGTGATATTAGTAAATGTAAATATTTGCTGTGTACATGAACTTAAAAATTACATTTTCAGTCCCAAAAGTGTGGGTTACACCATTTTTCTCCAAGAAAAATTTGAAACTTTATTGGTGTTTTCCACATTTTTGTATTTTTATACGTCATTGTTGCTCTCTATGAACAATCTATGAATTTACTGCAAGAATGAAGTAACCTACATTGCCATAGTTTTAAGAAAAATGGTGGAAATAACACTATTTAAATTAAATAAACAGTATGCATTAAAGAAAATAAACAACATTTATTTCACATTTTGCTACAAACATGGAATGCAAAGTACAACTTCTTTACTGACATCAGTAAATAATGTAACTTTTTAAGGTAATATTACAAAAATGTCTAGACAAATGAATCCATAGTGGGTTACACCAATTTTGCACTCAATTAATTTCAAAATAGTTGTCTACAGGTTACACCACTAATGTTTTATTCCTGACTGGCACCTGAAAGAAGTACAAAAATGATAGGCTATAAAAACAATATAATGAAGTAACAAAAAACACAAAAACATAAAGAAATGGGTATTTGTAGGTTACACCGTTTCTGCACCAAACCCCTCAGACGTTCTCTTCTTTAATTTGCGAGTCTATTTAAAGCAAATATGTTGAATTATAATTCTATTTCCTCATAATCAATTTTATATTCTAATTTATATTTGCTAAATCCATATCTATACTTTTGATAAACTTTATGAGTTTTTTTTATTAAATTTATTACTTTCTTTTAAAACTATGTTCATTAAGAAATTTGATCTATTTTGATTATGAATTGAACAGTCATAGAGTATATGTAAAAACGTTTGTGTTGTCTGTGTGTCTCAAGTACATTTGCCGTTGTCTTGAATTTTAAATCATGTTAAATGATGTAATGTCTGTCCATGTTCTGTTAGAAAATGTGTGCATTTGTGATAGTGACTCTTAATTGTGTTGTAGGTGTTGTGAGTTGTATTTGGTATGTATTGATGTAAACTGTAAGAGTGAGATACCATAGGGCGCGCAGATGATTTCAAGTCATCACCACCTATCCTCTATATCCGACAATTTACGAAGCCTATATAGCCACGAAACGAAATACCAGCTGGATTTGCGATGCTTAATGACTCAGTAAAACAACGTGAAAACGCGAGTAGAAGTGGGGTTTTACTGAAGACTGAATACTAATAAAGTCCGTCCCGCAGCAGCTGCGTAAACTAAGCAGATTTCTCACGTGCTGGTATAACACACCACACTTATGAATAGAACCGAGGGGGGGGGGGACTTACACTGATGGCAGACAAGAAAGTACGAATAATTCGGTTAATACTTGGGTTACGAAAAAATGCGTAGAACAAAAATTAAGGAACATCAATAGTTTAACAAGATTGGTTCTATAATATTTACAATCCGACTTATAGTAACGGAAGTATTTTGAGTTTTCTAAATCCCTCACTATTTCAGGCCCGATTTCAGTCAATAACAAATACGATCTTTAGTATTGACTGAAATAATAAAAAAATAACTGAAACATATCGAGTATGTTATAGATAAAATAAATAATTTCGAGTAAAGAACGAAAAATCTTAATTGATGACTTCATCACAACGTATTTGCATGTATCTCACAAAGTAAAAGTTCAATGAAAACTATATTTGATATTTAACCTTGGAACGAAGTGGTTCATGATATAAAGGCTTATAGGTAGTATGAAATGAGTAGGAGGGGGGTTTACTGAATGTCGAAAACTAAGAAATTGAAATATTTCGGTTAATATTCATGATACAGAATATATATATATATATATATATATATATATATATATATATATAATTTTGAACAGACCTTTTTTTCGTCATCTCCTGGGTAGGATCAACGAACATCTGAAAACATCTTCGCGCCGTTAGTACAACCTCAATAACTGATTTTCCTAAAGGGAGATCTGCTAAAATGGGAAATGTCTCCGTTAATAATTAAAATACTCAACAAATTTATAGTACAAAATTTATAGGATCGGTCATAAATAATTTTACAATACGTCTCATAATAAAGAATTTTTGAAATTTCTCTCCTCTAAACTATCTCTCTCTCCTGTCCATTTTCAACAATTAACGGACTTAATCTATAATTTAATACGAAACGTTTAAATGTCAAGTTTGGTAACGATAAAAGAAAAATTACAGTTGCTAAAGTGCTAAAAGACATATATAACAGCAGCGTTTGAATTTATTCTAAAGAATGGCACTCTAAAATATTTTTAAAGCTGGTATTTTTAATTATAATAGAATTTATAAATACACATAAAATAACGAATTAAGTTGTATTAAAATATATAAATATGGTGTTGTTGTTGGTTTATGGAGGTTTTGTGAATATTGGCAAAAAAATTTAGTTTATGCCAATATTTCGAGAATATTTATTTTCTCTTCTTCAGGGCTGTAAAAATACAAGTACTACTTAATATATATAGCACATTGTTATTAAACTATAGAGTAACAGATGGTATTGCAACATTAATAAACATATGTGTGTGTGTGTGTGTGTGTGTGTGTGTGTGTATATATATATATATATATATATATATATATATATATATATATACACTAGCTTACCCCAGCAAGTGCCAAAAAGGTAAGATATCCACATTGATTGGCATTTGAAGAATGTTTCGAAAACCGCGTCATGAAATCTGCTTAAGCATGAGCACAACACTGCCAAGTTAGGTGGGGAAAAATTATTCTGTATTACAATTATTGACACCCGCAATTTTCGAGGGTTTTCTGTGAGGCCTTTCTACAGGTTTGAAATAAACACGTTGATGTGTGACTGTGCGCTTCTAAGGCTTAATTATTTATTTTTGGATGAAAATACTATAGCTAAGTAAATAGCGAAATACCAAAAAAGAAATACCAGCTTTATAATATTTTAAATTTTCATTATGCAGAATTATCACCTAAACGGCGCATCATAAAGCATTTATTCTACGTGCTCAAAAGTGTAAGTGTTTGAGGAACGTAGAACGATGAATTTAGTGAAATATATCTCTTTTAAAGTAGGCTTTATTTCTTTAAAGATCACTTTAAGGCAAGTATTTTACAAACGATTCTGGTTGTTAAATTATAATGTAGATGGTATATCACGTAGTTGGTTGGTTACGCCAGTGTAAACTATTACCAAATGGTCAATGGGAAGTTAGAAGGATACTTGAGACTTGGACTGGTTTTGTCTAAGAAGATAGAACCGGCAATTTGAAAATACTCCGTCTAATAAATATTGTGAATGATTAAGACCTTTTTTGTGATGCTGGTCTGTTTCCTACACCTTCCAACACGTGGAGTTTGTTTCATTTCATTTATTTCAGGGCGTGGTATAACTAAAAATTACTTATGTAAATTTCGACTTATAAAAAATTACTGATGAGATCAAAGAGAATATGGTTATTTAATTGATATCCAAAGATTATTAAATATCAAGAACTGAACAATTTGGGGTAAGTACCCAGTTTGTCGGTGGTAAAGACAAGAGTTAAATCTTACAAACTTTATAAGAAGGGGACTCTAACATCATTTATCATGCATCCACGAACACCCTCTCAATTCACAGCCTTTTCATTCGAACGAGGAAATGTTTCCACAACAAACTTATAATTCAGTTTGTGGCTAAAAAGGGCTGTTTTTCCAAACCTTCCATCAGTCTTATTTAAATATATTGAAATAAAGCTGAGGTAGATTACATTAAATATTCCAGATGCTCAGATGGTTCTACAAGAGAAGGGGGTTAAAATTTCAACTGATCCCTGTTACAGTTGATTTCAAATTAATGATTTCAGATAATTCCTCTTAGGGAATTATGGAATCACCGTAACTTAAGCCCAAAAATATATAACTGTGCGACTGATTGTGTGTGTTTGAATCTTTCCCCCTCACTCCCACACACCGTTTGAGTGTTCAAATCAATACCGTCAATTCACTCCATTTGGTATGCTCGTTGAATTACGTTAATTCAGTTTATCATTGAGCGGATGATTAGGCCAAGACCCAGTACCCTTAAATCTCACAGCAAGGAGGAGGGTGGACTGGGTTACCTCCTGCCGGGCCTAGCAAATCTCAGCGCACAAGGCTCACCGAAAAAAGTCCGTCACGCAGGGGCTGCGTAAACTAAGCAGATTTCCCACCTGAAGTTTTACAATAGAGAAATCTGCCTACTAGTAACAGTAGTAGTAACGAGTCTCTAAACCAATTTCACGAGAGCCGAACAGTTAAGGAAACGGCCGAACTAGCTTTCGGCGGAAATTCGCGAATAAAACCTACTTCACCCGATCTCAACTCTGTTATCAGGCATAAACTTAATAAAAATGCAAATATCTCGGTTAATATTCAAGATAGAGAATAAATGTATATAACATTGTTTATAGTAAATTTACAATACTAATTTGCAATAAGATTAGTTCTATACAAGTTTTCCATCCAACGCATAATAACAAAGATATTTAGAATTTTCGAAAATCCCCCCTCTAAACCCCCCCCCCCTCCCACTAGCCTGATTTCTGCCATTAACGAACTTGATCTTTCTTTTTACATAAAACGATTAAATATCGAGTTTGGTAACAATCAAACAACAATTGCGACCGCTAAAGCGTTAACGTACATATATATATATATATATATATATATATAATTTTGAACGGACCTCATTTTTATTTCCTCATCTCCTGGATAGGATGGATGGACATTTGAAGAAATTTTTCGAAAATCGCGTCATGAGTATGACCTCAATAGCTGATTTCCCTCAAGGGAAATCTGCTAAAAGGTGTCTGCAAACTCCAAACCAAAATAAATCATGAAAATTTCAGTCATGTAATGTACCAGTTACAATATCAGTAATGTGACATTTCTTTATTAAAACTTAATTATTTATCTTTTATTTTTGTACTGACAAAACAATATCGATTTAAGCTCCCTGGCATTCTTATGGTTGTGCAGAAAAGAATCATGTCATTAGCTCTCAGCTGTTGCTAGTAACGTCAATGTAGAGCATTTTAATTAGTAGCTTATCATTCTAATGAGGAGATAATTCTGCCTTCTGCATAAATTCATGAACTATTTAATTTTCTCGAATTCAAGAGTGTTTAAAAGAAGTTTGAATTTTGAATTTGAATTTGACTTTTCTCCAATGATCGAATTATCTATCTATACACGCAATTGAGCGAAATACAACCGTATGGGATGAATTTTTATTTATTTTTTCAATGCTACAAATTACCCTGAGTACATTATAGAGTAGATTTGCTATTAATCAATGGAAAATAAGCCGTTCAAGATGTTTGAAGTAGATTAAAAATTGGAAATCTTAGTTGATAACTTAGAAGATTTACTTAACGTACGTTTAAAATAATTATAGTATATTTTTTTACATTATTTCACAATAATAAATAAACTTTATGTACTTTATTTTTGTCTATTGAGTATATTTAAGTATTCATTAATAGTTGCGTAAGTGATTTACAATGGGAGCAAGTGGAAACTAAAATTTTATTTTCAGATAATCCACAGAAATTGTTTTTATGATTGAAGTAGAAATGAAATGTACTTGTGTTATTGAATAAGAATATATTTGGAAATGTAATCAGTGCTACAAATAATATTTTATAACGTGGTACGTCAGCCTCATATTGGATGATTTCTCCAATCTTGAAAATGTGGCAATGGTTAAACAACCACCTGAATTGTAGTTTCTTGATTAGTCCTATGACTCTCTATAGTGTTTTCTAGCCCACCTTAAGATCTGCAAATTCAGTAACGTATTTTATTTACTGGATCCATTTTACTCTAAATCATATCAAGAGAAACTTGGAGAACCCGACAGTTACATTAATGAAAGACCCCAGATATAATTTACACAGTTCCTATAAAAATGAAAGGCGAAATAATTAAGTATTCTTTGGTCGATTTTAATTTATAATAACATTTTCTAATTATAACTCTCATCACTTTGAGGTTAAATAATTGCAAATCGAGGTAATGGTTGGAGGTACTAGGGGTTGTTAGAATAGGGGTGGTACAAACCACTAATTGATATTCGGGGGTGGAGGAGGATTCTGTTGAAGCTAATAAAAGCCATGCTCTCCCCAGCCCTACAAAGAGTTGCCCCCTCCCCTGAAAGACTACTTTAATAACACAACACTCAGCCCAAATACTCCACAATTTATGTCTAACAATAACCAATGACTACTTAAAATCGTCTTGGAATAAATACTTAAAATGTCAGACTTGAACTGTTATAATTGTAATAATTCATCTGTAATGAAAATTGGGTGATTTCCAAATGGATAATGAGAATTTCAAGAAGCGAGATAGTAATTACTCATGAAGTAAATACAGTCCATTACTTATAGTAGGCTACATGCTACATATTACGACTGTTAAGGTTAATATTTATTAGACGTGGACATAATTTCAATCATTTTTCGAAAAATAAAAACTTTTTCTTTACTCCCCAATGCATTTTTTCTTTCACCAAACCTCATTATATCTTTCTTATCACTTTATTTTCATATGCATACTCATTACCTCTTTATGGTTATATAACCTACAATTTGTTTTTTGATACCGAGCCGTATTGGGTCAGAAACTACACTTCTTCACTTATAAGTAAAATATTTATTTTTCCCAACGCTGTTCCAGAATGTTGATCCTTTTGGTTTTCTTTTCTCAGGTTGGGTTGACGTATTGAGGCTAAAACAATTTGTTAGTGTTAAAGTTCTTTTTAAATAAAATATGACATTTTTCAATTTTACTTTGGCCATCCATATAAGGTTATTATCCATATAACTTCACTTCAATGCTTGCTTTTTATCATATCAATACCTCAGCATAAGATTTCCGAACAGGTCTACACCTTTTTAAGATGCTAGTGTGGCACATTATTTATCTCTTCTCCCAATATATTGTATATTTCTAAATTAAAATCCAATTAGTAGAAGGGGAGATTTACTGGAGGCTGAAAACATGAAAGATTGATTAATTCCCTTAATATTTAAGCTATGAAAAAATGTATAGAACAACAATTGTAGAGCATCAATAGCCCACTAAGATTGGCTTTATACCATTTTTCAATACAACTAATTATTATGACCCCACCCCTCCCCCCACGTTCTTCGAATTTAGACATTAACCACTATGAATTTTAGTGATGAATTAAACGGTTAAATATCGATTATGGTATAAATCAAATACACATTTTCGGGTAAAGAACGTGAAATCTTAATTCATGACGTTATCACATAAAGTGTATCTTACAAAGCAAAAGTTCATTGAAAACAATAATTGGCATTAACTTCGGAATGAAGTGGTTAATGATATATTAGCTTATGGTTACTATGTATATGAGTAGGAGTGGGGTGTACTGAGAGCCAAAAACTAAAATATGCAAACATCTTGTCGCTTAATGCTTAAGATAGAGAAAACATGAATGAAACGACATTTAAAGACATTAAATTTGCTTCTATACAATTTTTCGTTTTTACTTTTACATAAAATGTTTAAATATCCAGTTTGGTAACGATAAAACCCAAATTACGACCGCCAGAGCGTTAACACACACACACAGATATATAGTTTTGAATGGACCTCATTTTCGTCATCTCTTGGGTATGATCGATGGGCATTTGAAAACATTTTTAAATAATACAATACACCCTCAATAGCAGATTTCCCTTAAGGGATGTCTGCTAAAAGCTACATGGAAAATTTACATTAACAAACCAGGATTTGTATGCATAATTGTTTTTCTGGTTTATTGTTCAACTACATCTAAAAAATGGTTGTTAAAATAGCTCCTATTATTTCTACATCAGATGAATAAATTGGCAACTTTCATTCTTAAGTGGAAATTTATGTTGTATTGATACTGCATTTAACAAAAACATGTGGACTTATAGAAAATTTTGACGGTTCCATCTATATGAACAGATTACGGTTTCATAGCTGACAAAATTAGTCGTAGTCGTCATGGTCCTTCAAATTAGTATATATGGCGAGTTTGAGATGGTTTATCTTGAAAATAATGAGGTTTATTCAAATATCCACTGACCATTCCTACCTACTAGACTAAGAAAAGTAGGTGGGTGTTTGAAGAAGTTTTTAAAAAATGGCATCGGATATATAGCTAACAGCATTTCTACAGAATGAAAATCTGTTTAAAAATGACATGGGAACTTTTATTTTAGAAGGGCTGAATGATTGAGTTGGATCATCCAGGGTAAGGACTTTACAGCCAATTCTTTATATTATAACTTTTTTTTTTAGAGCACTTTCCTTTTGGGGCTATAAATTTGTCATTAGCGGGCCATAACTGTGTGAGTTGAACTGTTGTAGGCTTCTGGACTAGTACTGCCAAAATTGAATACCGTTAAGATGCGAACGGGTGAGATCAATGGTTCATGAGTAGTCTTCATGTTGATATGTAGATGACCTGAAAAAGAATCTGCAAACAAAATTTATATTTGTATTTCTTTTTAGCTGTGGATTACGTTTTTTTTTAGTTACTGTTGTTTATTAATATCCACTTTATGCTTCTACGCATAGATGGTAGAGGTCTTCTAGCGAGGATGGTACAAGTGGTTTTATTTAGAAATTCGTCAATAATAAAGTAACTTCCCATTGTCCACACAGGCTTCCCATTTATATTTCCCAACAGCATTAAGACCAAACCCTTAATGCACAAGTAAGGATTGAAGTAAGAAGTAAATATTATTTATTGGATGTTCATTTCATCAAGATGAAAAGTTAGTTGGTCCCTGGGTTAGAACTTATGGTAATGGCGTACTTCCCAAAAGGGTAAATTTGCCAAACCCCATAGGGGCCTGTAGATAAATTGTTTAGATTTAGTGTAAAAAGGAAAAGAGGCCTGCGGAAATAGTAGTTGAGTAGAAAGGAGGCCCCTTCCTTGTACTAAGGGCCGGGGAAAGGGACCCCCTAATCCAGTCATAAATTTACCCTGTTAAAATGCAAATTGATAAAAGCACTATCACAGCTGTCGGGCCCCTTGTCCCTTTATATTGATTGCGGATTCCCTACATATGTTCCAAGAACTGTCCCCATTTAAACCGCCAATTCCTAATCTTTCCTCTTTCTCGTTAGCCACTTTTCAGGGGATTGCAGTAGAATTTATTTAAACGAAGAGCGAGGCCCCACTATAAAATTCCTTATTGAGTTTTTTAAATGCTCACATACTCCTCCAAGTATACACATACCGAAGTAATGACAAAACAAGATCCGTATGAATTTCAAAACTTGATATCATTATTGATTGCTTGGTTTACCCAATATAGCGACCTCGGTTTTTGAGACATTGAAATTAAAGTTAACACTATGGTCTAAAGAAAGCTTCGCTGGGGCAGTATAAACTTAGGAGATTTTTTAATGTGTCTATATATATTATATAAAAAATTGTTAAAAGTTTTGTCAAAATGCACATATAATGCAATTATGCATGGGATGTACAGAAAAATAAAATCCCTCCACATAGGGTTACTATGCGGAGGAAATAGTAAAAAAAAAACAAAAAAAAAACTTAGGAGATATCCCACGTGGTGGAATGACATGCTGATGATCTCTTCTCGAGTTCAATACTCTACTTTTCCCGTAATAAAAAACCTACCTAAACGGGTAATTTGAAATTAAAATTTAATCTGGACATGACGGAGATATTTAATGACTCAGTTGACTAGTGGGGGTTTTCTTAAGGCTGAAAACAAAATAATGCAACTGATATTCGAGTTAGGGAAAAATGTGTTGTTTGATAATTGTAGTGAATTACTTTTTTAATATAGGTAGGATGAAAGAATTGGCTACGCTTCCACTATAACAATTTATTAAAACGGCAGAGCGCTTTCGATGCAGTGCATCATCGCCAGTGCCCTGTTGAGACACAAAAACAATAGTTACTATATCTATTAAAATATTTTAGATAAGGGTAAACTCAATAACATATGACAATAAAAACTATCTTTCTTAGAACTATTTTTTAGTATTATTAAATTATTATTATTATTAAATATTTAGAATTATTAAATTAATTGAGTACAAGTAGGACATTAAAACTATCTGAAAGACTTAAACTAGACTATTTAGACAAAGAAAGGGGAAACAAAGGAGAAGGAGAGAGAGGGGCCTTACCGAAGGTCCTGGATATTGACCTGACGGCTCTTGGAGCTGGACTGGCACTTGATCCCAGCTAGCTGAGGTAAGGAGGCTAATGGTACGAACTTGAGTGGGCAAACATCTTTTTTAGTGTTAATGTTTTTCTTCGACGTTAGAAGGCCCAATCTAATCACTACCCCTTCATCTTTGGGGTTGGGGAATAGATTTTTGAGGGTGTTCTTGCTCCGGTAAGCCTTTTTAATAGATATGTCTTGTAATATCCAACGCATAATTACAGAGATACTCAAGATTTTATATATATATATATATATATATATATATATATCCTCTTCCGAATCTATATTGCAAAGAGTCCATTTTAGTTTAAGATTTAATGTTATTAAATGTTATTTGATATGGTAATTACTAGGAGTTCTAATTTGTTAAATCAGATGATATATTGGATAATGGAGATAAGTATTTGTAAACACACTAGAGTCCATAATATTTTCTTAGCCTATTATCGAAACATTCCTGTTAAAATTTCGATGCTCTATAATTGTACTATATTAATACCTTAAGGCTATTGAGGTCGTACTCATGACCCTATTTTCGAAAAAAGTCTTCAAATGTCCATCGACCCTACCCAGGAGTTGACTAAAATGGGGCCCGTTCAAAATTATATATATATATTAGAGGAGGGATTTTTGAAAATTCGAAATATTTCCGATACTATAGGACGGATCGAAAAAAATTATAGAACCAATCATGTTGCAGATGAATGTACTATACATATTGTTATGTACATTTAATCTCTTTCTTGAATATTAACCTATGTATTTGCATTTTTCCGTTTTCAGTTTTTAGCAAACACCCACTCCTACTCATGTCACATAAACAATACCCTGCTGTATAATAAACCACTTTATTCAAAGCTTAAATAACAAATATATTTATCAAGAGAAATTATTATACGAGATACATGTTAGTATATTCTGTTGATCCCCAATCCCCTCCGTCTTAAGTTCTTGGATTATTAAAATTTGAGTGATTGAGATAAAAATTATTCTGATTCATTATAAATTACATTATATGACATAGTAAATAGTTTTCAATTAAATTAATATGTTATATTCAGATATATTTCAGTAATTATTGTTCTTTCCAGAGAAGAATATTTCTGTCCATCAATTTAGCTGTGAGAGGTTGGCTTTTTTACAATTCAGACGCTTTCCGTTGAGAGGTTATTAAAATTGACTGAATGATTCTCATTACCGTGTGTTTTTATTCATTTCATATTCACGGTGGAGTCAAGTGTTACCAGTATGTAGATTTATCTTCACTTTTTCGTATGTTAAGTGAGTTATTCGTACTTCAGATTTTAGTAAACCCCCACGATGATACTACTAGTGTGTCATTCTGGCGTCATATCTTCTTAGTTTACGGAGCCCTTGAGTGGATAACTTTTAGCAGATTTCCCATAAGGGAAATCAGCTATTGAGGTTGTACTCATGACGCGATTTTCAAAAACTTTCTTCAAATGACCATTGATCCTACACAGGAGATGACGAAAATGAGGTCCGTTCAAAATTATATATATATATATATTATATTTGTCCGTTAACACTCTAGCGGTCGCAATTTTTGGTTAATTGCCACCAAACTCGGTATTTAATCGTTTTTTGTAAAAAGAAAGATCAAATTCATTAACGGCTGAAATAGGACCAGTGGGAGTGGGGGGGGGGTGTAGAGGAGGGGAATTTCGAAATATCTCCGTTACTGTACGTCGGATAGAAAAATTTGTATGGAACCAATCTTATTGCAAATTACATTTGCTATAAATATTGTTACATACATTTATTCTCTATCTTGAATATTAAACGAGATATTTGCATTTTTATTAAGTGTAACGGACGAGCTATGGTCGCTTCTATTCGCTTCCGCCGAAAATTAGTTTGGTCGTTTACGTAATTGTTCGGCACTCCTATGGAGATTTCTCTATTGTCTAAGTTTACGTGGGAAATCTGCTTAATTTACGCAGTTCCTGCGTGACGGACTTTTTTTTTTTAATAAATATCATTCAAGATTAAAAATATAGAAAAAAAACTTTTTAGGTTAACGCAGGACCGCAGATATAGTGCGGAAGTAAGCCGATAGAATTAAAGCTGAGTATTGAGGGGAGGGGTGGGGGTTTATAGCCGGCGGCTGGTCTCATCTCCACCACCACTCGGCTGGAAAAATAGCGCCGGATCCTGTTAGCTCCCTTACACCTCTCCCAAGCAGCGTTTATACCTTTTCCTTCCATCTCCCCCAACTCCTTACTCTAAATCAGCCTTGGACGAAGCTTGAACTCTCTTACCTCCTCAGGCAACAAGTAAGAAAGATGCTTAAAAGAGACGGATTTGTACATCGATGTATAACGGATAAAATAAAACATATAAACTACAAAAAAATCCATCAGGCAGATGCTCCCACGTGCTAGAAGTAGAATGTATTTGAAATTGGAATTTATTCTAGACATGAGATGTTTAGGCACTTCATTAGTGGGGCTTTACTGGAAACTGACAAAATAATTGAAATAACTCGATTAAAAGTCGAGTTAGAGAAAAACATATCGTATTATAATTATAGTGTAATACTTTGAGCAGATTTCCCTTGAGGGAAATCAGCTATTGAGGTCGTACTCATGACGCCATTTTCTAAACATTTCTTCAAATGTCCATCGATCCTACCCAGGAGATGACGAAAATGAGGTCTCCGTTTCAAATTATATATATATTTATATATAATTTATGTGATTTATATGGCCTCCTTCACTTCCCCCCCCATCACTCATATATATATATATATATATAAATATATGTGTGTGTGTGTGTGTGACTGTTAAAGCTCTAGCGGTCGCAATTTTTGGTTAATCGTCAACCAAACTCGATATTTAATCGTTTTATGTTAAAAAGACAGATCATGTTCGTTAAGCACTGATATAATCGGACCTGTGGGGGGGGGGTTAGAGGAGAGGATTTCGAATATTCGAAATATCTCCTTTATTATACGTCGGATGGAAAAAATTGTATAGAACCAATTTTATTGCAAATTGCAAATATTGTTCTATACATTTATTCTCTACCTTGAATATTAACCGAGGTATTTGCATTTTTCAGTTTTCAGCCGTCAGAAAACCCCCACTTCTATTCATTTACTAAAATTTGAGATTAATAACAAAATAAATGAAAATATGTTATCATGGCCCCTTCCACTTCTTAAGTTCTTGGACTACTAAAATTTGATTGATTGAGTTAAAAATTATTCTGATCCATTATAAATTACAGTACTAGATATAGTAAATAGTTTTCAATAAAATTAATATGTTATATTCTGATATATTTTCGTAATTATTTTTCGTTCCTGTGAGAAGATGGCACACCTGTTTGTTTACGTTTCAGGTACTTTCCATCTGGAGGTTTCTTATTATCGTTTGTATTTATTCACTTGATTCTGACGGTGCTATTGTGTTACCAGTATGTAGATTTATCTATTGTTAAACATTACAAGGGAAATCTGCTTAGTTTACGCAGCCCCTGCCTGACGGACTTTTTTATTATGTTTATGTAATTATGGCCTTGGTGGATAAATAATAGGTGTGGTGAGATCAGATTACTGAAGGGCAGAAAATAGTCAAGGCAAAAACATATATAATAAAAAATATTGTAATATGTCAACCCTACCTCTGGAATACTTAGCCCAGAGAGAAACGGCATTGAAGGGTGAGAGAAAAGGAAAGGGATGAAGGAGAAGATCTAAAGGAAATAAGGTTAATCTCGCCAACTAAGCAGGTGAATAGGCTGAAAGTGCTGAAATTCGGGCGTGCTGCACCGGAGAAAAAATTCTTTTACCGCCAAGGTTTGCGGATCGCCACTGAACGAAATAGAAGTTACCTGCGTCAACACTGAAAACAATGAATCATGGGCAAATAAAATACAAAAGCAACTATGATAAGTTGGTTTATCTGTCGTGGGAGCTAATAGAAATGAACCAAGAGGACGGCCGCTAGAGGGGGAGGCCTATACTTCCTAAATCGTCCTTGCTTGGTATTCTACAAGGAGGAGGCCAGTTTCAGCAACTTTTATAATTTTCCAAGTAATGTTTTTGTCTTCAAATTTAATGTAAGGGTTACTTTAAATTACATTAATTATTCTTTTTAATTTATATCAAAAATAATTTTCATTTATTTTTACTATGCTCATAAAAGTAAACATGATGTCAGTTTTATTTATTAGTTGTTTTTTTCCACTCCCATTCCTATTACATTATGAAATTGAGAGATAATTGGAGTTCTGAGTACACCGTTGGAAAGGTAATTAAATTTTACAACTTTTGTGAGATTCGGCAGTTTGTAGGATCTTTTTTGGAAGAGTAGTGATCCTCGAAACATTGTCGCTAACTAGACTTTTTTTAAATTTCTATTTTTTGATCTGTAATTGCGGTGTGAAAAAGTTACTTGTGAACATTGAAAGTGCATAAGCCTTAAAGTAAATTTAATGCTGATTTCAAATATGTAATGAAACGTTGAAAAAAAATGTGTAAAAGTAGAGAAAATTGGGGGTTTCCTACAAAAAACATGGTTTTCTCGAAATAACCTTTAGAACGGCATATGTCCGGAACGGAATGAGATAGAAACCTGCGGTTGGTGGCGTTTAACTACATTTTTTGTGTATATTTAACCATTTAAGGATTGTCAACTACTTGCGATACACCCTGTATACAATGAAAAGCATGAAATATATTCGATTGCCTCTTACAAATAATTGTTTGTTTATTTCTTTCTTTCTTTGGGTTTTGGGGATAAAACATCATGGTAATCAATGCCCAGCGCTCGCAGAACCGTATTTTAGTTCCCCGACCATGGGAAATCGCATGACAAATGCACACCAAGCCGTTTTTCTGATTATTATTTATTTATTTTTTTATTTATTTTTTAAAATAATTATCCTACATAATAAAAATAAAAATATTATTATTGGAACTAAAAATAATGAACATTTCGTTCATTACTCCACTTTATCTATTGTTTCACTCAAAATTGAGTGGGGATATGGTAAATAAATGGTCCTGTTCAGTTTTAATTTTATATTTAAAACAATAACACATCTTCTTGAGTGGGGATATTTACAGGGGACAACAAGAATGTCTATTTACAATGATAGTTTCAACAGCTACTTAACACAATTGCTGCTAATACAACATAAAACAGCCGCTGCGGGCATAAAACACAAAAAATAGTGCTCTCCAAATAACCAAAGCTGTTTATTTAAAGTAACGTTTGTTATACTCACTTTTGTTTTATAAAGAAGTATAAACGAGATATACACTAAAAAGCAATGCGGGAGCCGACAGTTTTATTAGGCTCTAACAATTTGAACAGGACTAAACAAAACACTGTATGTAAGTTAGCACTAACTTCTTCATGATAATAAGCTGTACCATTATTTCTAGGGACGAGCAGGAGTGGTGGTTGTAAGGGAGGCCTGAAATTAAAAATACCGATACTTCGTTTCCTATTGGTTTTTCGGCATTTATGCACATAAAAGCTGTTTATTTTGTTATTTAAAGTAACGTTTGTTATATTCACTTTTGTTATATAACAAAGTATAAGCGAGATATGCACTAAAAAACAAAGCGGGAGCCTACAGCTTTATTGGGCTCTAACAATTGAACGGAACTTAACAAAACTCAGCATTAATTCATAAACGATTATAAGCTATATTAATTTTTTTAGGTTCAAATGGGAGGGGGGGGGTTATAAAGAAGCCTAAAATAAATATTCGCTAAATTACATTTTCCGTTCTGTTTTCAGTCACTTTTGGTCTTTGACCGTATCAAGGGAAAGGAAGTTAAATCAAACATAGTTTGGAGGACAGAATACTTTCAATGACTATGAATTATATATATATATATATATATATATATATATATATAAAAAAAAACTTCATGCACAGGAGACGGGAAATATAAACATTTTTTGGACAGTGAAGCCTTACATAACAAATAATTTTATTATTAACAAATCCACAGCAACGACGGGTGTACATTGGGAAATGTTAAAATATTGTGGAAAGTAAAGGCTTGCCAAAAAAAAAATACCATCTATATTTAGCCAAAAATGAATTCCCGGGCGAAGCCGGGTCCCTTAGCTAGTATATATATATATATATATATATATATATATATATATATATATATATTATATAATATATAGAGAGAGAGAGAGAGAGAGAGAGGGCGAGAGAGAGAGAGATATGTCTTAAGTACATTAATTTTGGATAGTTATGCTTTTATGTAAAATGTTTCGCTTTGGTGCAACTGTATATATATTGTTTATAGTTCCCGTTCCTGTTTATAGAGTGTGTGGTTCATGGTTTGTGATCTGAGATGTTATGTTTAAGTACCCGTGTATTTGTTTTTGTACAGGATTATTGTTTTTGCCTTCGTCAGAAGTACTAAAATGTTTGACTCTCTGGGATATTTTTTATCGACCACTTTCTGGAAGGGCAAGGGGACTCCGGTTATCATTTGAGGTTATTTCTGTCTACGTTCGTGGTTCTGATTACTTATATTCGCTCGATTTCGTAGCTTATTTATTTGTAAACGTGTAACACATGAGGGCAATCTCCATAGCAGATTTAAAGTGGGGGAAAATCTGTTGAATTTGGCCGGAACTGGGAGTTGTTACAAGCTGAGATTGGGTGCATTGTGAGGGTAAGGGGATAAGTGGCTGCTATCGAGGATTTTTCCAGCTGATCCTCTGCTAATGAAATGAGGGCCTCCGGGGTGTGGAACCCAGCTGAGCTCTACACACCCTCCCCTCTCCAACAGTGCCCTTAAATCAAGGCTGGCTTACCGGCTCCTTATTTACTACCTAATCATGAGCCCGTTTATTAGGGATCGTGTCAGTCCAGAACCAGCCCTCCTCAGCCCTACCCAAGTGGATAACCAAATCTAATTTCAGTTTCTTATCAATTACGAACCACTTGAGTGAGCGTCTTTTCATTTTCAGGGTACGCAAAGATGGGGCAGGAAGAACTGCTGTGAAAAATATTGCTGAGTGGCGCAAAAAAAATTATTTTCAATAGCCTAATATATGATTAAAATACTAACGGAGGGGAGGGGGTGCCCATAGATCAGTAGTAGATCTTATGACTTTAGATCACCTGAGGCAAGCAACATCGAGCATGGTCAGTACTTGTGGTCACCGGGGATTTAGGGTTCGCTACAAGAGCGCGCTGGTATCGCGGCGATAATGGAATGGAGGGAGTCAAGTGAGCTAATCAGTCTGACAGCCCGTCAGTATGACGAAGGATATTGACTATATGAGATCCCGTTGACTAGTAAACTAGTCCCAGGTTATATGACCTCCCCGAGTATAATACGTCAGCCTACTACAGACAATTCATTCCAGGTCCTCCTTGAATTGATCCCAGGTCCCAAAGTGGGTTGATAACTGACTGCGTTATTCATATTGTTGCGAAAATTAAATACATGAAAAATTAAACAGAGATAGTCACATATTTGGTAAGTACGTAGGAGATCAAAGGGTGCCGCCATATGGTCCCGCTCATCCTCGGCAATACCAGTCCAGCTTTCGAAGAGTCCAGACAATTCCGCTTTTATGTTTGCCGACAAACTATAAAAAGTGACGCAGCATGCTCAGTTAGTTAGTCAGTTTGTTCTCAGCTCTCTTCAAGTGGTTAACAGTGCGTTCAGTGCAGCTTCAGTGAACAGTGCGTCTTAGTTGCAGTGCGGTGAAGTGTTTTATGTGAAGAACAGTGTTGTGCCGTGACTCTGTAAGTAACAGTATAGTGTCGTGTTTAAGACAGTGCAGTGCCGTTAACTTCGCGAAGACAGTGCAGTGCCGTGTTTATATGAACTTTGCTGATCGTGAGTGAGTTATTGGACTGTGTAATAACAAGAACAGTGAAGCTATCAGTACATACTGTGAGTAGTAGTTAAGAATAATTAACCAAGAGTGGAGTGCGTTGTTAAATAAATCTTGCAGTGATAAAAACTCTCAAGCTTGTGTGTGTTTCATTTTTCAATCCAAAAGAACTTTAATAAACAACGTTTATTATTGATTTTGTAATAAACGTAACAGTATATATATATATATATATATATATATATATATATATATATATATATACATCCATATGGTTTAAACACTAAGGCAAACTAAGTTATGAATGATAAGATATTGAAATTATTAGAATTAGAGCGTGAGAGTAAGGCGGCCAGAAATATGAAATGAATTAATGGAAATAGCTGGAGGTGATCTGTTTGTGATAACTCGTACGTTTGATCATAAAATAAATCGGCCAACTGTTGTTCACTTGAAAGCAGCAATACACCTTGAATACATACAAATATTTAGATTAAATAGGCGAGGAAGTAAAGAAGCAAAAAGCAAAGTATAATATAATGAATGCTGACAGCATTCTTTTTTTTAATACATATATTTAATATCTCTCAATTCTAAAGGAATATTCGCATTTCACAAATTTCTTCTAAATGTCTGTTAACCATTTTAAATAAACAGCCACATTTGCCCACTATGTTTTAGATATTAAACTTATTAAAAGTGCAAAAGCCCCTATATTTCTCATATTAAAATATAATATAAGCTAAATATAAGTTTGTAGATTATAAATTTAGCTTATGTAAAAAGTTAAGTTTAATGAGTAATAAATAATGTACTGAAATAATAAATACTTATTTCAAATGTAATATTATGGTCCGAATTTAAATTTGGAAGGTAAGGGATTATCTATAGTAATAATAGCAATAAAGTATGTTTATTTAATACATTAGCAGATTAGGAACATTAGAAAATAAATTACAAATTTACATTTTTTTAAATAATTAAAGAAAAAAGAAAAGTTTTCTAAAATATACACTACTTGGACTATGTAGTCCATCTGTTGAGTTCTGCCTATTCATCCTTGGGTTTTTAAATGTATACATTTACAATGTGCAAAAACAGAGAATATTTAATTATTGTACTCATCAGTTCGGAATTTTCGGTACCTTTGTGCGACACACAAATACTTATACAATGCCTGCGAATCTTTGCAGTTCAAAAATAAAATATAATCATAGTGACTTAATTTTGGAAAGCCAAGAAATTGCCTTCTGAACTATTTAAGTACTGGACCGCTATGAAATGTATTCTCCTGCTCAATTCATATTACCTAGAGAGCATACTCATACATTTTTAGTTTTACTCACTAAGTAATTCAAGTTCAGCATTTCTCTCTTTGCTTTCATAGTCAGGGTTATGAAATGCATGCTGTTCTTGTAAGTAATATAGCTATTGTTTTCTAAAGTTAAATTACGATATTTTTAATTACAGTGGAACTTAGAATGACTTGCTTTAATCAACATGTTTTGAACAAATTCTAACCTTAAGTTTTCCAATACTGGTATTATCTATCTTCCACGTGTTTGGGCTATGCCGATTTTGGTACAACAATAATTCAGCTATGTCGTACGTTGTTTATGACTACTGTGAGTTAAAACATTCTATAAAATAATTATTTAACCTAAATATTGAAAAATAGTGAGAAATATTATTCTGTCCTGCCTCTAGCTTAAACTTAATTTCTTTTTCCACCTTCATGCCTCAATCTACATTATATATTATAATATAAAGGGTGTGATTTAAACATCTTTACTTAGTGAACGTGCTTGATTTTGTGGCGTTTCCATTACCACTTCGCACCAGAATCTTCTCTAACTTAATTTGACGTCCTTAGAAAGTGCATACCGGTGTATCTTGTAGAGTAAGTTTGCTAGCAATGTTGTAAATAAGATTAACTATTTTCGTTTTATGTCGTTCCACGTGCATGTATGGAACACAAATGGCATCATTAACATTCTTGTAACATGTCATATTTCAGTGATTATAACAGATCAGACATATCAGCAGACAGTCAGACTTATAGTAAAACAGTGCAGGATATCTTGTCCTGTTTTTCTCTCACTAATGAAATATTCTCATTAATGTACAGAAAATTTTGGTAGCTTAATTTTCATGCGAGAAATGTGTTAGGTATATATTTTCGGAAAATTAACTGTTGAGCTGACTCCACATACAATTAATCACTTATTATATCACTTTTTATTAATAATTTTTCAAACTTCATGGGTAACTGCTATAATATCTGTACGTTTGGGGGTTGGAAAAAGAGAAGTAAAATTCTTCGTTATTATACGTCAGATCAGATGAAAAAGTCTATAGAATCAATGTTATTGCAAATTTAATTTCCTAGCATTGCCAAGAACAAAAAATTCCGTCACGCAGGGGCTGCGTAAACCAAGCAGATTTCCCACGTGAAGTTATACAATAGAGAAATCTCCAAACGAGAGCCGAACAGTTACGGCAAAGGGCCGAACTAGCTTTTGGCGGGAAATTCAAAAATCCGTTATCGGCCCAAATTTAATAAAAATGCAAATATCTCGGTTAATATTTAAGATAGGGAATAAATGTATATAACAATATTTATAGTAAATTTAATTTGCAATAAGATTGTTTCTGTACAATATTTCGATGCGACTTATAGTAACGGAGATATTTCGAATTTTCGAAAATCCTCCCCTCTAAACCCCCCCCCCTCCCACTGGTCCGATTTCAGCCGTTAACGAACTTGATCTTTCTTTTTACATAAAACGACTAAATATCGAGTTTGGTAACGATCAAACAAAAATTGCAACCGCTAGAGCGGTAACAGACAAATATATAGATAGATAGATCTATATATATATATATATATATATATATATATATATATATATATACAGTTTTGAACGGACCTCATTTTCGTCATCTACTAGGTAGGATCGATGGACATTTGAAGAAACAATTTCGTCATGAGTACAACCTCAATAGCTGATTTCCCCTTAAGGGAAATCTGCTAATAGAGTCTTTCCGCCTCAAATTTCCCGAGCGAAGCCCGGTATCTTAGCTAGTTTTCTATAAATGTTGTTATATACATATTTTCTTTATCATGAATATTAACCGAGATATTGGGATTTTTTTTAGTTTCAGCCTCGAGTAAACCCCCTCTCCTACTCATGTCATATTACGAAGTTTCTGTTATATCATGAATCTCTTTATTCTAAACTTAAATATCAAATATTGTTTTCAAGAGACCTCTATTATTCGAGATACGTGCGAATTCGTTTCGTGATGACATTTTCAATTAAGATTTTACTTACTTGTTTCCAAGATGTTTACTTGAAATACACCATTCCTGATATTTAACTATTACAGACAACACTAAAGATCATTCGTTATTGGCTGAAATCGGACCTGGAATAGTGGGAGGGGGCTCGAAAATTCAAAATACTGTCGATATTATGGGTCGTATCGTAAAATGTTTTAAGACCAATTGTTAACCTATTGATGCATTACAAGTGCTGCGCTATCCATTTTTTCCTAACTCGTAAGTATTTAGGGATTTATTCGTACGGTTTTGTTTTCTATCTTCAGTACCTCCCCCCACCCTGCCACCCGCTCCCTTTTATTCCTGTTTTTTACAAATAGGTATTATGCTGTGATATGGGATCAAAAGTGTGTTATACTAGCACGTGGGAAATTTGCCTAATTTAAGCAGACCCTGCGTAACGGACTTTTTTCGTTTAAATTAGTCTTGTAATCTGTTTGTTAATTTAAAATTATAGGTTTCTATTGAAAAATAAAATGTTGAAGTAGTCCATTAATTGAAAATAAAAACAATGGCAATACACCCAATTCTCTCGAACACGCATGAAAGGATGCATTTGTGTGCAGCTGTATAACAAAAATTAAAATGAAGTTTTAAAACAAATCTTTATTGGCAAATAGCTTATTGGCAAGGGAAATCAACGAAAACTCACTTTTTTCTACGTAAACTTTATTCAAAATGTTAACACCTCCCATCCTCGTCGCCATTGTTAGTTTCATAAATAAATGTACATATTAATAACATGAATATAACTTGGTTATTCATTTTAATTCTAAATGCATACAAACAGAAAACAATTTGGAGAAAACAATAATAATGTAACCACAAAAATCATATGTTAACACAAAATTATCCTATATGTTTCGTGGCCTATATAACACCTATCATTTCTTTTCTACAAATAATACCATTTATTTATAAAATACTATAGGTAATCAAAGTTCTTGTTATTTCTTAAATTTATTTAAAATGTTGTTCGATATTAACTTAAATGTTAATGGATTTCTTAGTTATCGGCTTTCAGTAAACCTCTACTCTTTCTTATCCTATTTTTATAGCAAGCTCTTATATCACAAACCACTATTTTTGCAGCTTAAATGACATCTATTTCTCACATCGAACGTTTACAAATGGAGAAACACTGAGTTGAAGATGAGATATGATAGTCATCTGTATGTTATTCCAATGACGGGACTGATATTAGACTTGTTCATCGCTTTTGCAAATGTATAAAATATGCCTATTACGAAATTAGATATCTGATTAGAGCTAGATGGTCTATATTTATAGTAGATTTCCCCTAAGGGAAATCAGCCATTGAGGTCGTACTCATGACGCGATTTTCGAAAAATGTCCTCAAATGTCCATCGATCCTACTCAGGAGATGACAAAATTGACGTTCGTACAAATATATATATATATATATATATATATATATATATATGTGTGTGTGTGTGTGTGTGTGTGTGTGTGTGTGTGTGTGTGTGTATGTGTGTGTGTATGTGTGTGTGTGTGTGTGTGTGTATGTATGCCTGTTACTATGCTAGTGATTGCAATTTTTGTTTGATTGTTACTATATTCGATATTTAAACGGTTTTTGTAAAACTAAAGATCAGTTCGTTAATGGCTGAAATCCAACCCATGGTAGGGGGCCTTTAGAGGGAGGGATTTCGAAAATTCTTAATATCTCCGTTATTATGGGTTGGATCGAAAACTTGTATAGAACCAATCTTATTGCAAATAAAATGTATTTTTATGTATATTTATTTTCTCTCTTTAATATTAACGGAGATACTTGCATTATTTTTAGTTTACATACTTCAGTAAACCCCCAATCCGTCTCATATCATATTAGCAAAAAGTTGTTATATCATGAACCACATTATTGCAAGCTTAATTACCAAATATTGTTTTCATTGAATGCTTACAGTGTGAGATATATACAATTACCTAGTGTGATGACATCCTCAATTTAAATTTTGCCTAAGTGAATTGAAAATATTTATTTCATCTATACCATACTCGATATTTAACTGTATCAATACACTAAAGATCATATTAGTTAAAGGTTGAAATTGAGGGTGGAAAAGGGGAGTTTATAGGGGGGGAGAGATTCAAAAAATCAAAGTATTTCCGTTATTATGAGTCGTATCGCAAAATGTCAAATAATCAGTTGTGTTAAGCTATTAATGCTCTACAATTATTGATTTATACATTTTTTCATAACTGAAGTATTAAGCGAGTTATTTGTAGTTTCTTTTTTTCAGCATTCAATAACCCCCCCCCCCCCTACCTCCCAGAATCTTTTTATCATCGGTTATTTACTTAGAGAATATGTGATGAGATGAGTTAGACCAGCACGTGGGAAATCTGCTTAGTTTACGCAGCCCCTGCGTGACGGATTTTTTAAGTGATTGATATAGATTAGAGGATTCCTTTCCTTAGATTTTTTCTGTCCGAAACTGCTTGTTAAAGCACTGCTTGGAGGAGCAGTAGTTATACATATTGTCTGGTTTTTCAATGATGCCCAGCAATTTTTTTTTACGTCCATTAAACAAACAAACCAGATTGCTAGACGAAGATAGAGCTATTAATATTCCCCCTTGTCGAATATTTGCGGGTAGAATATGGGATGTTGGTTGTATATGAAAGGCTCCACATAGCTGCTGCTTCAGGCCTCCCAGGCTGTTATTAGTATTTTGATTGATTTCTTTCTACTCGGCTTTGTGGAAGGCTTGGGGTGGGGAGAGTCCAGCCCCGCCTACAATAGCTGCCTTCAGAGATTATTGCCTTGTATCACTTTGACGTCGATCGAAAATTACAGTAATATCTCACGCTCCGTTTGCTGGAATTCATATTGTTTCCCCGTGGAATGTATATTACACAAGCCCTTTCAATAGTAAAGCCCAGTCCTCTGCCCCCTTCATGTTTTTATATTCCTCCTCACTCATGGGCTCTTGAGCCAACCGCAGTTGACACCCAGTCGTCTCACATCCTAGAGCATAGAACACACGATATAGGAGTGCCTGTTATATAGAGGTATGTGCAGATACTGTACTAAGGGCAAATACAGAATTCTTTTAAAGAACAATCCGCCCAAAATAGGTCAAAATGTGTAATACAACCACTAGCTTTCTTTATGGTTTCTTGGGGGTTTATGTAAGTAAAAAAATAAATAAAAATATTATGTGTGTGTATATATATATATATATATATATATATATATATATATATATTATCTATTTCATATTTTAATTAATCCATTGTCAATGAATTTTGTCTACCCCAATTATAATATTTTGGAAACTATTTCGGTTTTTATTTTACTCAATCAATAAACTGCTAACATCTATGTTGATTGAGCAATACATAAATACAATTTGCAATCATTTCATGTAACAATGGCTAAAGTCCAAACATTGAAGTAAAAAAAAAAATCTTTTTCTAAATATTATAATTGAGGTAGGTAAAATTCATTGACTTTGGATTAATTAAAAAATAAAATAGATATTGTATATCTACAATCTTGTATATTCATACATACACACACACACACACACACACACACACACACACACACACACACACACACACACACATATATATATATATATATATATATATATATATATATATACATATACACGAACACACACACACACACATATATATTTAAACAATATCTATTTTACGTTTTAATTAATCCAAAGTTAATGAATTTCGTCTACCTCAATTATAATGTTAATGAAACAATTTTCGTTTTCATTTCACTTTAATATTTGGACTTTATTAGATTTAGTTACTGTGGCATGATATGATACATACTTACATATATATATATATATATATATATATATATATATATATATATATATATATATAGACACACACACACACAAATTTCACCGCAACACAGAAGTCACAAAAGTGAACTTCTATTTAGAAACTTAAAAATTTAAATTTGTGATGTTTTAAAAATAAGCAAAACTTAAAGTGAATAAATAAAATTCCCTATGAAAATATTAAACTAAACTAACAATAGTTTCCATACGAATCTAAAGAAATATTTCAAGGGATCTTTATTTAGTACTTACTTGCAAGAATAATTCAAGCGCAGAATAATTCACTGTATATTTTGTTTTTGACAATAACCCAAAATGGCTATAAATTTTCAATAGTTGGGAAAGTATCTAATGATATTAGTTTTGGTGTTGATTAGAACAACGGCCTGGGACATTTAAGGGTTTGAAGTGAATTTAAAGAAACTATTTTTGTTTTTTCCTGCTGAAACTGGGGATAAACTGAAATATATTTATTTTCATCAAATGTTGAATGAAGCCATACCAGTGGTAGTACCATACCAATTATATCCTAGATACCCTCCTTGTTTTAATCAGTGGGGCAAATCGAGAGGTAAATTACTGTTTTATTCTGCATACTGCATGTTAACCAATGCATATCATTAACCATTATACCGCTGCAGGCTATAGAAGAATGGTTCTATTACTATTCTGTCCTCGAGTATAAATTTCTTGAACTGTTCATAATTCTTTCATTTTGGATAGCCTCACGGAGTAAGGAATAGGAAACTGTAAGTTCACATACTTGTCTTCACTCTTCCTTCCCTTATTCGGTGCCGAGAAAATCGGGACTTCCTACTATCCGAAACAACTCACCAGACATGTATAATAGTATAAACAATATAATAAGCCCCAAATAATTTATAAATAATAATAAATATTATTATACTCGCTTTAACCTTAATACTAACCTTTTTGCTGTTCTTTTTTCTTTGTTGGCTGAATTTAACAACCTTATGATGATTGAGACCCAAAAATACTCTAATCTAATTATCTATACAGTTCTTAAATTAACAAATACCAGTAACGTTTTGGCTTCCATAGAGCACATTACGTAAGATTATTTTTTCATTCCATTTAATAACTACATGAGTAAATATGAATATAGATTCAACCACCAAAGTTTTATTTATTATGAATCACAGCATTATGTCGCGTTGGAGGAGGATGTGCATTCTGGTGGGATATTCTGAAACTAGGTGCTAATGACTGATTAGTAATTTCTAAGAACTGAAGCATATAAAATAATTTTTATGTATATTTATTTAAATAGATTAGTTTCTCAACAAGTATGTAAATGATAAATTATTCCTTATCTTATTAATTCGTCATTAACTAAGCTGTGATGGGGGATTTTTTATTATATACATTTCTGAAATTTATGCCGGTTCGTTTAGTACACACTTCATTTTTGTCTAGCGAATAAACTACGTCCAGTGCATAAAACTTAACATTCATATGAAAGTGATTTACCACTAATTTTTTAAAAAAAATGGAAATGGTTTATTTAAAGGTATTAAATTTCGCCAATATTACTATGAAGGAGATTAAAATTTGTTATATATTCCTTTAAGTTATTTTAGCCAAAAATATAATTTGTGGTAGTTAATTGAGCCTATGTCTTCTTAGCATATGGAAATCATTGTTTAAAATTGGTTTGATGTATTTCATGTATTAGATGGTAGCTTCAGGTGCAAATATCTTGACATTAACGATAGAGATTCAATAAAATTCAGTGCAAACAATATGCACCAAAAAAGAATATGTAATTATTTTTACTTATAAAAATGTAATAATGTTTGTAATAACTCTAAATACCTGAAAATCCTAGTGAGTGGCGAAACATGTAAATATTCCATATGTGCAATCCTTTTTTTATTATTTGTTTATTGTTATCGTTAATATGTTTCGAAATATTAACTATTTTTTGTTATTTAAGATTTGGGAATATGTTTTTAGTCAAAGGGGTACATGGCAGAAAATAATATTTTACTTACTTACAGTTTATTAACTTATTAAAAATATGTTTCTTTTTTGTTTTGTATGTTTATCGTTTTGATGAATAATAGCTTGTTTAAATAAGAGTGTGCTTACCCCTCTCTCCATATGAAATAAAGTCATAAGAATAAGGTTAATAATATAGACATCTACTAATGCCTAAATTATTCAATTCAAGAAAAGTCTTTCTTGTATTTAGGAGAAACAAGAAAATAGTGGATTTTTCTTTCGAAAAAATGATCAAAGTAAGAAGCATAGTTTTTTTTTAATTATTTATTTTTTGTATAGTTTTTGTCTATCGAAATAAATAACAAGTCCAGTTTAAACATAAACTGAATCCTCTAAGAACTTCTATCTTGGGTTAATTAAACTTCATTATTAAAACCAATTTTAAATTTCAGTAATCATAGATATTGTTCCAGTTTACGTTTGATCGTTAATTAATCACTTCAATCAATTCTTATTGAAAAACTTATTATAAAACCGACTTTGGGGTTCAACAAAGCTTTCATTGTATTACATAAAGAAGATGATTTCAAAATTCCTAAAATGTTAAATAAAAATTGGTTGTTATTGCAAGTTACTTTGACAATATGCTGTATAATAATTTTTGGCACAAAACATCCGTTTTTATTAATTTTATGAATATATCCAGTTTTAATTTCCTTTAAAGAGTAATAAATCAACGGTAATGATTTCAGAATAAATTTTACTGAAGGTAATTAAAAAGTTAATATATTTTTTTAAATATTCTAGTACAATTTTAATTAACGCCTAATGCCCCTAATAAGACATTTTCTAATTATCATATTCTATTTTATACAACAAACATCATTTGGATTTTGGTGGGTATAATAATATGAAAAGAGTAGCTACAGATAGAACACAATGGTTGTAACTACAAGGCATAGTATTCAGATCATGCTGATATTCTATTTCATTATGGAAATGTTGTTGAAAATGTTAAACTTTTAAAATTTTCAGTTCTGCAAATACTACAATAGTTGTATTCCCCCTTTTTCAGAAGCATTTTTATTTTTCTTGATTGCGCTTTTAATACTTTGAACATTAGTCGCTTGTAATTAATTATATCTAGATTGTCAACTTTATAACTATTTATTGAACTAAGTTTTTATGTTTAAGAATTTATTTTTTTTTAGTTTTAGTTAAGAGTTCTAATTAAAAATTTCTTTTCATTTAAAAAAAAAAAGATTAATCAAGGCTACATTAGATGAAATGCTGAAGTAGGTATCCTATTAGAAAACATTAGATTAGTAGCGTTATTTTGTCTACAAACAAGCTTGTCTCTGTCGTTTTTATTAGAATTTGACAACAACATTTTTCGGTGTGGCATTTTTTAGGGTGAAAAGAAATTCCTTTCAAATTTTAAGGGGTAACTCGAAAATGGGAATATGTAGAATAGGTTCGCAATGGCTGGTGTAATTTTTGAAAATTCCTCCGTTTTTATATCGGTGAAATGAGAGATGTATTAGAAGAACAAGGACTGAGGTATTTTTATTGGGCGGTCGAAAAGAAGGAGGAGCCGAGCATGCGTTCTCCCGGAAGGCGGGACCCGTCGCCATTTTATACCCTTAATCTCTCCTCTATTATTACATATCGCTCCCTCTCTCACACACTTACAATCTCGCTCTTTCTTTCTCTCTCTCTCCCCCCCCCCACTATCTTTCTCTCGCTCCTTCTCCCTCTCTCTTTCTCTCCATCCACTCTCTTTTCGCTATCTCACTTTTCCGAATTTTTCTCTTTCAAATACGCCCACTCTCAGATTTTTTTTTTTTTTTTAACAAATTTATCAACATTTGCTTATCCTCAACTTTACCCACCCCTCACGTTCTAACCCCCCCCCCCACCCCGCCTCTCTGTCTCTCACTTTCTCAATCTCATCCCACTTATTGTTTTCTGAGCTGAGTACTGATAAGCATACTTTGTTCCTTTTTTTATCCCTATGCACCTGATCCTGTAATCTTCTTTTACGACCCTCTTATTTCCATTCAACTCCGCAACTCAGAAACCTGATACCTCTTCGGAATAAGGATGCATCTCACAACCAACAAACTGGATCTGAATCCTATAGAATAAAATAATCATTGATGTGAATATCTTCATGGTTTACTTTTAATTACCGCAATTTCCCAATTTAGTCATGTTCTACTTGTTGCCAAAACTAATCAACAGTAGTATCATTGTTTAGGAATAATGAAATTCCCTCATCTTGATGATCTAATCCTTGAAAATCCTTGAATCCATATAAAAGCAACTAAAAATATTTAATTATTATTTATTAACGTCCACGTTTTGCAACTCAGGCTAATTGGGACGAGTTATCTGCAGGTTACCACCCTTTTCTAGCCAGGGTGGGATTTAGGATGTTATTTAATGAATTCCGTCACTAAATAATTTCCTTTGCCCAGGCGAGAATCGAACTCGCCACTCTAGGTTTACCATGTGAGATTAAGGTCAACGCTTTAACTCACATGGCTAACCTGAGCCCAAAAATATTTCATAAAGAATCTAAACATTTTAGCAACCCTAAAAAACAGTGAACAGTAAAAAAAAATAAGCCTACAAAATGTTCCAAATAGGGTTTATTGTTCCAATGCTGGTATTTTCAGTCCCACAAACTGAGAAAAGGCAGAACACACAACAATAATAAGGGAACCTTAAAAATATATTGAAACATTCATATAAAACTGATAAAGCTTTTTTCTGCTTGGGAAATGTTTGCGAATATATAATTTGTGCTTATCTGAATTTTTTTTTATTACTTTTTATTTAATTGGATGAGTAATCTCAATGCTGAATAGATAGTTATTTCCAGTGTCAGTGTTTTGAATTTGATTACAAGGTTTTGGTGTTGGTACTGAAGAGGTGGTCAGTAGGAAATGGACCATATTGTCACCTGAGAACTTTTTGTGTTAATCATTACTAGACCTAATGCCAAAACTAATGTTAAGAAAACTTATAAGCTATAAAGTAATTAAACTAATAAAAAAAATCATGTGTTCCTCGCATAAAAAATTTTTATCAAAATAAAACATACTTTAAAACAAATTATATTATTAAAACTAAAATAGTATGCTATGACCGGTCTTAAAAAAATCCTAATAACGGATATATAAATTTGCAGAGACTGAATGAATTCATAAAGAATGTAGATATAAATTCAGGAGAATAAATGTTGAACTAACGATGCAGAGACATGAGTATAATTATATTACATTTACTAAAACTAGAGAATCTGTGATAAATAAGCATAGAAACAAAACAATAGTAATTCCACATCAAATCATTTGAATGATACTTAGATCATGAAAAAGGAAAAGAAATGTCCTAAAAAACACAAGATGTAAATGATAAAATCTGTAGAAAAAATGTGAACTAATAATTCTGTAGAATAAATAAGCAATATTATATTTCACATGTTTGATTAATAAGAAAATTTGAATCATACACAAGATATTATACATATGTGATATTTACTGAAAAATAA
This sequence comes from Riptortus pedestris, assembly GCA_019009955.1. Lineage (NCBI taxonomy): Eukaryota > Metazoa > Arthropoda > Insecta > Hemiptera > Alydidae > Riptortus > Riptortus pedestris. The sequence continues at coordinate 81,007,932 of CM032233.1, forward strand.
AGAATCTGCTACGATATATAAACATAAAAAAATAATTATAGTTTTAAATCACATCCTTTCAATGATACTTATGCTAATGCTATTATTCTAATGACAGAAATTGTAAAAATAATGTTTGGAAATAAATTTTGAGCTAGAATGCAAAGAAATTAGTATACTTCTAAATAACTATCCAGTTTTTATTTCAGGAAGAGGCTTGTTTATAAATATTCTATGACTGATATTATCAATTATAGACTCCTCTTTTTGATTTCCATAATAGATTTTCAGAAATATTTCTGTTTTTTTCTCATATTTTAAATTCCTAAAAACACAAATTGTAGATCTAAATTTGGTAGAACAAATGCTGAGTTAAGAATGCTCAGGAATAAATAAGCAATATTCAATTTATCATGTTTAATTAAAAGAATTTTTAATCATACATGAGGTATTACAAAATATGTCATGCTTATTAAAAAATAGGGAATTTGTTAAGATACGTTAACAAAAAAATAACTTTAAATCATTTCCTTTCAAAGATACTTATGTCATGAATATCCTAATAAGAGAAATTGTAATTATAAGGATGGGAGACAAAATGTTGAGTCATACACCAGATATTACACATATGTTATATTTACTAAAAATAGTGAATCTGTTATGATATGTAAACACAAAAAAATAATTATAATTTTAAATCATTTCCTTTCAAAAATACTTATGCCATAAATATCCTAATAACAGAAATTCTAAAAATTGAGTTTGGAAACAAATTGTCAGCCAGAATTTAAAGAAATTAGTTTGATTCTAAATAGTTACCCAGTTTTTTCTTCAGGAAAAGACTTGTTTATAAATATTCCATGAATGATATTACCAATTACAGAATCCTCTTTCTGTTATAGATTTCCAGAATTATTTTATATTTTTTCTCCTATCTTAGAAATTTAAATGTAACAGTTATTGGGTGATTTTTCATAATAATAATTGAGTTGCCAAACTATTATCAAACACATTTTGGTTTCCTCTTTTATGATACTGTGTTTTCTTATAGCACCCTGCAGTCCAAATAACATCTTTTATGATCACGTTAAATACTTTTTAACCAAGTAATTTAGAACAATGAAATCCATGTTGTAACAACAAATAACTTAAGAAAATTGTTTTTGTGTACATTAAAAAGTGAAATTCACTCGAGTGTTCTATGTACAAAAAAATGTAAACCTTTCTTAACAATCGAAAAATGTGATTAAAATGAATAGATCAATTAATAAATTTTGTTGTTTATGTTTTGTTCTCATTCTTAATTATTTTTGTAAAGAAATAATTTATTTCTTAAGTAGTTCTTAAGTTTTACAAAATTTCCTGAATTTGGTAACCTTAATTAATATTTAAACCACTGACATAGTTGAGGATTGGATGATCACTAAATTCCTATTTATAATATACAGAATTCAGACAGTATTTGTTATTTTTCATTACCATTTCTTTTGTTACATTTATTTTTTTATTTTTAAGAACTTTTTTATGTCTAGGTTTCGGAAATTATGAAATCGCCTGATACTATTTAAAATAATACAGAAGATATTGGAAACTGTTAATATTTTATACTCATTTAAAATGCAATTTAAGGGTAGGTCTGCTTCAATTTTGAGTATAAAATAATATAGCAACTGAATTTTCTTAAATAAATAAAAGATTTCGAATTCTACATAGTACAAACTATACCGAGCATTTATGAAACACACCCAACTGTGAATGTCTTAAGATAAAAACGTAGAACAATAAGAAAGAGAGAATCTTATTCAAATAAGACCTTATTGCAATAAGATAAGTGTTGAATTTATTTTTATCCCAATAACATTGGGTATTGTAGCTATTTAAATACATGACTTCCCCAGAGATCCAACAGAAAGCTTCTGATGAAATTAAAATAAAAGTTTCAAATAGTGTGATAATGAAAACTTATCATTTCATTTTAATTATGTAAAATAAGCTTCAAGCTTGCTTTTGTCCACTTTAAAATAACCTAAATAGGTTATTAAGTGTCTAATGTCCCATTACATTTAAAACGAGATATTCTGTGGATTTTCAAACATAAATAAAGCAAGGAGATAGATAGATTGACTGTAAATGTTACTTCCATTATTATAGGCACAGGAGAGAATAACCATTTTGTTCTGCGTATATCATTCGTGGACTAAGTTATAGTTTTATTTTAGATTAGTTCCTTTAATTGAATGTTGTAACTTTTGACAGCCAATTGGCTAACCTTAAAGATGGAAGGTTTTAAGTCAATCGCCCATGTGCTAAATAATTTCTAAACTCCGTAACCTAAATGTTTTTATTATTCCCGAAAACTGATAAAGACAGCTTTAAAGGAAATAAAGAAAATAGCCTAATTTACCTTGCGTAATCATTTTTTAATAGGCTTCTTTTTTTACGATTATGATTTTTTAAATATATCAACTTTTGAAAATAAACGTTATTGGAATTTATGATACTAAAATATTCTTCACCCGAAGGTTCTATGAAATGAAATGTATTTATTTCCATTAAATGTTTACATAACGAAATAGGATAAGTCAAATATTTTTGTTTTTCTATCAAACATTTACTTAGAGTGTCTTCTAATTTCTTTGACTAATATTTATTCTCATATAATACATTCGTTACAAAATTAACTCCAATTCCATGAATACATTTTATAAAATCTCTCGATTTATATTATATTATATGTAGTAAATTAATTTCGTTAACAATCTTTAAACTACTCTAAATATATAACATACATTTTATAATTTATTGAGATGCAAATTTATTAAAGGATGGCAAGCTGTATAAATGATGAGATTTATAAACGTTAAGGGCGGCGATCATACTACTTCATAGAAACTGACGTCATAAACCTTACCGTTCAGGCACTTGATATATTTTATGGAAATCATAGTTCGTTAGACGTTTTTACAATAGTGTTCTTCTTTCGTTAAAATAACCCTCAATATGTTAAATATTACTGTCGTAGTAGTATTACATTTTCTAGGATGTAAACATCTGAAGCCATGAAGCCGCAATTGAAGCGTGGTTGTAACCAATCTATTAAATCTTCATCTTTAATTACTGATTATTTATTTTGGATTGGTTCTTTTAAGAATTAACGAAGTTTGAAAATAACAATTTGTATGATTTGTTACCAGAAGCGTCAATACGATTGGTGTTTTGAACATATAGAGAGAGCATGAGTGCAATGTAATTTTCGAATAGTCTGAAATACAATTTGGTAAAATTAGCTACATAGTTTTGGGAGTTATCCAGAGGTTGAAGAGGATTTTTCTCCCCGAGTGGATTGGAATAAACGTTCTACTTAATATGTGATAATTATATTCACTCAAAACTACATGCTGAGCAAATTTCCATTAAGTAAAGATTGAAACTTAATACTCCTGACAGGATCACTTAATTATTAGTGACCTTCTTAAAGAGCATTCCCAAAAGGGTTGTAAATGTAAATATTATTATTTTCCATGTAATATAAACGAATGTTCATTTTTAAATCCGGATTCAAAATAGCGCTGCGTATGCAAACGAATAAAGATTTTTTCAGGAGATACATACATATAAGCTGTTTTTCTGATATATTCAAACCACACAAATCAATAACATGTCTAAGGAACAAACCATTACATCTAGTGTCTTTCACCCTAATCTTATAAAAATACCTTTTAACATACTTTACTCCGATAATTGCATTATGGGGAAACAGAATAATTGGCAAACAATTGTAAACAGTTGAGTTCTCTGGCAGATGGAAGTTAATTATATTCCAGGTTGAGTAAATAGGCCACATTTCTACAATAAAGAATCTATTCTTAGATGTATTCTTTTTGCTACATAGTTTCCATTGAAGATCATTCAGTAGAATGATTCATTCATGTGTGGTGTGTGCCAAATGATTGAGGTATGTGCAAGATACAGTATTAAAGGCAGATACAAAATTATTTTATATAATAAACCTCAGTTTATTCTGCATCTCCATTGCACATTATTTTATAGAATGTGCAATGGAACAGTAAAAAAAGGAGGAAATAAAGACAGAACATACCCTTTCACATAATTAACACATTATACACCTGCATATTGAGTAAAAAGACAGAATGTATGCATTTAATTTCAATTAGTATGAACTAATTACAAAGTGAAATGTGTGTGTGTTGTTTGAAGCTTATTGTCTATGGATATATAAGGTTAAGTATAAAAAAGTCATTGTTTTTGTAGACTTATTATTTGATAAACAGCACTGAAATGGAAATGTATGAATATTTATATGGAAGATTAAATGAAGGTGAACTTTTCAAACCAAATATATGTTTTCACCCTGTTATAATGCCTTCCAAACCCTATTTAAATCAATTTTATTATTACAACGTTAATGTTGGGATTTACAATAACGGTTTGTCATCATAATCACTCCAAAAAGCAGAAGTAGGGAATATATGTTTTTGTTTACAAAAACTAAAAGCTTTTGACCAAGAGCTTAAATTATAATTCCATTAAAAAGAGATTGAAACATTCATTTACCTTGTTTAAGGCCATATAGGAAATCAGCAACGGCGTATTGGATACTTATTATTAAGACTACTAGCTTAACAAATGAATGAAAGGCCAGCGAAAGTTACTATCCTTATCCACCCTTGGAAAAATTCACTGAAAACCCAAGAGGTGAACCGAATCGAAGTAGGAAATTCAAGGGATAGTCAGAAAATTCTCGAGCAATTTAATTGTTATTTGCTACCTTCGTACCTGATTGATTTAATTGTACAATCTGTATCTCTAAATTAAAACCAAAATCGTTCTCTTGACAATTGAGCAGGGGTCTGGAGAAATCGTAAGGCTATATGTAATATGTTATTTAGATATTGGAGAGTTAGGCCAATTAGTTTTTTGCAGTTAAATGCAGTAACAATTACTTCTCATGTATTAGAAAGAAGCAATTGAATTCCTTAAATTTTCAATATTTCATGGTTTAACAAAAAAAAGTCATTCAAGACCTACCCCGATATTCTTAAAACTTCTTAGTTATATGTTCAAAAATATGAAATTCACGCCACACTATATATGGTTCATTTAAGGGAGATATTTTTGGAGAGTGAAAAATCAACCAAGATCTTGAAAGTGATTAGAAGTAAATTGAACGTGTCATACTAAGAAAAGGAGCACCAATCGTCACTTTACAATTTTACAAAGATACTTTCAATTCTTTGATTGCCTTATTTTTAACAATATAATATAGGCACCCTCCTTCGGAAATGTTTTATTTTTTCTAACCTAAATATGAAACAACAGTTTTACCTCCTACATTTTACTCTTCATGAAGTTTAACTCTTCCCATGGCGCCCTCAACAATTGCAATCTAACTATTAGTTATTTTGGAAGAATATTTTCGTTCAACTCATCAATAGTTGAGTTTCAGTGAAAAATACTCGCAATATCAAATAATGCCATAAAATGAAATCGGGGACACTGTATTTCAGGAAATAATTGTTTCATCCAAAAATTTGTTCATTTATCAATTTTTTTATCAGTTTTTGCCCAATCTTATTATGATATCCCTTGCTTTAAGACATTTATTTCAGAACTTGTCAATGATTCCTTTTTCATTCCTGCATTCAAAGAAAACATTTTCATATCATATATGACAACATTTCGTTCAAAATTGTATTTATTGTTTCAAATAAAATACTCAAGTAACTGATGTGAACAAATCTTAAAACTAGAGCCAAACTGCATTTTAATTTATAATTTTAATGTTTGGGAAACATGAATATTTTATCCTTTTCAAACCATGACCTATACCTACAAGAGAATTGTTCGGGCTTAATAATTGCATTTTAGGGTTAATAAAAAAAGAAAAATAGTACCAGCATGTAAATGACTGCGAACTAATAAAATTAAAAAAAAACTATTCAACTCAAGCTATCAGTGCCCAAGAGAGAAAACAGAAAATTTACAGTATACAACATACTATAAAACATATGCAGGCTTGAGGGTCAAACTTGACCTGTTCCGCCAATATTATACACAAAGATATTGTATTTTTATCTTAAAAGTCTAGAATGTTCAAATCATACTGAACTAAATTTGAGAAAATATCTAAGTATGATGATAACGGGCAATACATGCTGAGAACTTTAAATTAACAGTCTTTTAGCAAATAGCCCCACCCATGATTTCAATAACAATGCCAGTAAGTATAAATAACTTAATATTGATATTTGCTTTAAATAAACAAATATATTAAACCTCGAACAAACAAATACAATTTCATGTTACAAGAGAATGTAACATTACTATGGTAGTGAATCAGTGCAAATTAGCTGTGCCCTCCCCCCTAGCGGATATTTTTATTTAGTAACATATTTACATATATACTAACATGTTTTTAATAAGAATTAATATTAATAAAATAAGTACCTGATTACTTTAAGGTTATAAAATGCACATATATAATTCATACTAATATTTATTGCAGGATTGTAGGCTATTACAAAAGTTAATAAATCTAGATTTACCTGTAATAATAATTCAGGACATTAGTACCTTACAAAGCATTACCAATTTTACACACAAAAAAACCCCTGTAAGAATAGCAATAATTGCAAAATACAATCGTAACATTTGCTAATTGAAATATGAATCAGTGATGTATTTACGAATGTAAATAAATATTATTTCGGGTGTTATGTGCGCACCACGCCATGCTTTCTTGTTGAGCAACTATTTCTACACATAGACTACCTCCACCGACAGCACATGGAATACCTTAATTCTCTCAAAAAACAATTGCAATTATGTATTTTCTTAGGCCACGCTATTTGGTGTATTAAGCGTGGTTGTATTATTCTCTTGCATTAAACGTATCATAAATATCGAATCAGCATTCATAAATGCAATTTTATATCTTCTAATCAATTGTCCACACATTTCCATACCATTTCTGCATCGATAATCACAAAAATTGAAAGATAAATTTCATGCTGCACCAATTGAGTAATGTTGGGACTGGCACTGCCATAGAATAATTGCGTGGGATTATTTAACACAAGATCTGATGAATAATTCTGAAAATTAATGAACATGATGTTAGATTTTTAAACCCAAACAAGTAATGCTTACTCTAAACAGTTTCTCCATCGTGGCCGTTAATTTATAAAATGTTATCTATTATAATATTTCATCTCAAATCCCGAGGCGGGGCACATCCCGATATTCTTACCCTCCACGCTATGCCCTTGGAAGTTCGTATCTTTCTTTCTTGCTGGAAGAACTTCACCCCTTTGTCGTTGCAATCAATAAACAGACTTATTTATAGAATTTTCATAATCAGGAGTACAATGAATACAAAGATAAACATGAAATTTGACCTATAATGTAACTATCACATTTTAATAGTAAAAATTGTTTTGTGAGAAGGCTATATCTCTTTTGAAGGACAGAAACATGTGAAGGGATATCAGGAAGTAAACGGACAGTCAATAATAAACACCATTTTAAACCACTGAAACTTCTTAGCCATTAGTTGTACAGAAAATATACAAACGATAGTTGTTAGACACTTTTCATCAACCATTTTGGAGGCTGAGATTGAGAAACAATCTCGACATGTTAAAATAATTTTGCTAAAATTCCTCTTAAAATTTGTTTATTGGATGCATATAATTTTGAAATGGTCTTTGGGTCAAACGTTTTAATGGAAGTTTGGTTTAATTATATTATCAAACCCGAGACCTAAAGAGTGGGAGGAAGCTATAATATAGTTATTATATATGTATTTATTTATTTTTAACCTGAAGGTTGACATTTGGAATAAAAGTGTAATATTATAAAGAGTAATAATTCAAAGCTAACGAAATATTGAAGCCGCGTTGCTTTTCTACGAATGTTTACTGAGTTTATATGCATTTGTATTTTGTGTGCCCTTGATAGAAGTTTTTAAAAATATTTTCAAATCTTCGTAAACAGAAGTAAACGAGTATCGAAAAAAAAAAACATAGGCACTATTGAAAATGAAATGTGATCTTTCGTGAACTCCGCACTCTATTGGAGGGTTTAATCAGGACCACTATGTACATCTTGTTTGTTTGTTTGTGTGTGTACGCACACAAACATGTTTTCACAGACGAACCATCAAGAAGAGTGGAGTGAGATTACATTTCAATTTCAATAGTGCTTATGTTGTTTTTGGTAACTCCTTACTTCCGTTTACGAAGATTCGAAGACATCTTTAAGAACTTTTATTATGAGAACGATCTAAGAAGCAGAAATTCACTAAAACTAGTGGCGATGCAGGCCGTAAAAAAAATATCAATTAAACAGTATTTCTCAACGCAGTCTGGACTGGTATCAACTGTCTATTAAATTGAAATGATTGTAGTCCTAGGAATCGATTGTCACCGGTGTCTCCTTGGAATTGAGTCACTAGGAGTTAATCTGATTAGAGGAGTTAAGAGTGTGAAGGGGGGGGGGGGAGAGAGGAATACAATAGAAGCGTTTGAGCCTGTTATGTTTGAAGGGACGGGGAGCATAGAGGAGGGGTATTTGTGAGAGAGGCAGGGGTCGCCTATTGTCCTAGCAACCCCCTGACTCCTGGCTGCTAGGGGAGGGCACGCCAGTCAGCCAGCGACTTGAATACCACCCTCTCCTCTGCCTCTAGTCTCCACAGTCTGCTTCTTACCTCTCAGCTATGATGGCATCCAGCAATGTTGCTACCTATTCCACTGGATCAAACTACTTCATCCCTCATTTATATCCCATCAAAGGTAATAAAAAAGAACAGATCTTATTCTTTTTGGTCGCGTTATTTTAGTCCATCATACTCTTTTTCTTTTAGTTAACATTTTTCTTATCGTTTATTAGAAAATTGCTAATAAATATGCGAAGACATCATTATTACCAAGATTTTTTATTAGACTTCCAAAAAGCCATTAAGCTATAAACTAGTGACTTCAAACTTTATTAATTTTCAGGAATTCTACATATATACTCCTTATTTAAGGACCCTCAAGACCAGTTTTGTATATTTTTATGTCAATGAAAGCCTTCCTTATCTACCTTGAGCCTCATTGGTTTAGTTTCAAAATGTAGGTCAGAATCTATTTGATACATACATTTTTATTACATTCATATTAATAAACATATGTAGAACAAGTCCAATGTTATTTTAAGAAGAGTATAAATATTTCAAGTAACAAATATAGAATAATGAATTTGAAAAAAAGGGAAGAGACTCTGGAATAAGGAAAAACTAAATTCATAAATCAAATTGATATTATTTAAAAAATACCAAATTAAGAGCATATTACAGAAATAAAATACTAGTTGCAAACAATTAGCTCAGATAGACTGAAGAAATAGTGTTGAATGACAGCATTTATTTACAAATGTACTTTGTAATGTATCAAAGAATAGCACATTAGCTACATAATCTTTGCAGTTTAGTCCTTAAAATATATTCGTATGTGGCCCTCAAATAAAAACTTCACATTCACCTCTCTTAATACTAATTATTTATTGTATGTCATAAGATATTATTGTAGTTTTCTTCTAATTATTATCATTTTAATGCAAACTCTTAGTATTGAATAATAACTTTATTGTTATTACAGACAATAGTATAGTATCATTCATACTTTGGAAATTTGTATAAGATGCTCATTTTTTCAATCAATTCTCAGTACTTATTTTTTAAATTTATCAGCAAGCTTTCATATTTTAAATTGTTTTAGTTTTACAGGGGACACTCATAACAATAATGGTTTGAAAAATAAAAGATAAAAAGGCACATATTTTTATTGTTATAGACTATAAATGGAATTTTCCAAAAAATAGTTATGGTATGTGTATAAAGCTGGAATGAAATTTGTAGCAATAGACACTTAATGTATGATTCACCATTATAATATTAACATCGATTTTTTTGCAGCAGTTGCATAAGTTGATGATAAGAATTTCTTATAGCTTCTATGAACATTTTTGTGGTCCGTTCTCTTCACCAAGGACCTTTATTGTCTGTGTGTACATTCATTTGTATATGGCACTCATTAGATTTCGTGAAAATCTCCTAGTTAATAAATTATCCTCAGTCACTTGCGGCAAAAATATTTCGATTTCTTTAGTTTAGTTATAGAGAAATTTAAAAACTGCTTGGACTTCATGTAAATTTCTCCATGTTTTATATAATTTGTCTTTTAAGCAGATTTAATAGTAAATTAAATATCTAAGGGCTATTACTCATTTTGCACTATTTCATAAAGTGGAAGTAATTTTAATAAATTTATGATTTAGGACCTCCTAAGGGTGGTTCTATACCAGGATATAATTATTATTATTATAATCAGTAGTTGGATTAGTTTTATGTCACCCTCCATATAGCCCAGACTTAGTACGTTTGTTTCGATCCCTCCAAAATCCCTTAATAGTAAGAATTTTAATTCTCTAGATGACTGCAAAAAGTACCTGGATCCTTTTTTCGAAAGTAAGTCTTGGACAAATATGGGAACTGTTTATCAAACAAAATTATAATTATATTGTGGATAAAACTTGGTCAATAGTATCTTTATATTTTCCCTGAAAATTGGCAGAATGTTTCCAAAGAACCCAATATATTCGACTGTAAAAAAAATATTTACATTCTGAATAAAATAAATTTGAATTTAATTATCTAAAATATACAATTCATTATGTAATATACTTATGTGTTGGTAAGTTCATTACATTAATATGTCATGTCATTGTGGCTGTAATTATTATAATTCAAGTATTATTGGAAACAAAATTGTATGAATTTTTGTTTTAGATAACAAAAAAGCTGACCCCTCTTGTTGCCCAGTTTGTGGTCTCTCTGTTAGAGTGGGTGACCTGGATTCACATTTTATCCAAGAGCTTGAAAAATTATACAAAATTACGTCAAGCAGCAGAAGCAGAAGAAATAAAGAACCAGTTTCAGATGGATCTTTAGAAAACAGATGGGAGGTAATTTCCAAATTTATCACCTTTATAACAAGTCTTTCCTTTTAATTTAATGTAAATAGAAGTTGTTATTATTTTATTTATTAAATCAAAAGAATCTTAAATTGTGATGAGCTGATATAAATTATTAATGTATGGTAAATTATAAGACAGATGCAACATATACTATAGCACATCATACTAATATTATTGACAAATTGAGGATATAATTCCTATACTTTTATTGGATTTTTTCCGTGTATATAGTTGCCGCTACATTTTAATGTCGTTCAATGTTTTTTGGGGGGGGGGGATTTTATGTGCAGAATTAAATACTCTATTAACCTATATCAAAAATAAAACCAAAAAATAAAATCCTCATTTGCATTCCTATTTTTGTCTGAAGGAAGATTTTTTTAAAAATTTTAATCTTTACCAATTGTTTGCCACAATGAAACTATAATAGGCTATTAAGTCTTTTTTTTTGTAATACTTATAAAGAAGTATCAAAATAAATTTTATTTTATGAAATCTATGAATATTGTGGGACTCATACAAGTAGTGAGATTAAATTTGAAATGTGGCTGAGTGGTGTAGGCACGTAAATTATGCCTCGAGGTCTGTCTCAGCAACATTTCAAAATTAATTGCTCCAGTTGTATGTGTCCCCAAAACGGTTGGAGCTTATTAATAATATTAAATTTTAAATATCTCCTTTATAAGTATTATAAATAAAAGTTGATAAATGGTTATAATACAAAAGATTCTCATGGGCTATTTTTTAAATATCGGAATCACTTTTTTTTATTGCAAAAATTGGAAAGGAACATTATTAAAAAAAAAATCAGACGAAACAATAGGCAACATATGTTGTTCGACAATGTTCATAGATAAGATATGAAAACTTTATACTGAGCTTCAAAGCAATCAATTTTTTTTAAAAAATAGATCACAATGATGAGAGAATCAGGTATTTCCAGTAAAATTTAAGTAAAAAATACCTGACAAAGAGGAGTCATTGTATAAATTGATATCAGTGTAACTATATACAAATATTTTAATAATTCATATTGAGATTTTTCTATTTTAAGCTGAAGTATTAGTTAAAGAGATATTTAATAAAATAGGACGTGTTCATAGAATATTCAGATTAAAAACATAAGCTATATAAAATGTATTATTGTAAATTCATATGAATCTCCTTATTATTTTCAGGCTTATTTACGTATCAAGTCAAACAGGCATTGTAGGCTGAGGTTAAAAACTCGAAAGAAAAAGCCTGATGATGTCGTTTGTCCCATATGCAATGAAAATGTCTATGGTAACATGCAACAGTTGAACAACCATGTTGAAATTTGTTTAAGAAAGGCAGGTTTTTCTTCTTTTTTTTTTTTTTTTTTATGCTGATTTGATTATGTTTATATTTTAATGATAGAAAAATATAATTTTTATATTTTCATGTTAGTCAAATATAATGTTTATATTTTAATATCAGTGAAATATAATGTTAAAACATATAATGATTATATTTTGTATTTTAATATTTGTATAATATAATGACAGTAAAATATAAATATCTGTCAGTAGACAATTTAAGAAGAGTAAAAATATTCTATTCTATCAAACAATAGCTAGCTCACTTTTTTATACTGCAATATATTATAAAAGTGAGCTATTATTTGCTGTCAATATTTACTATGATTTTTCAATCTAATAATAACTAAGCAAAATTGCTTGTTTCCGTCAAGAGTGTTGGTTACCCGACATTTGTTCACACGAAGTTTGGATTTAATCCTTTTGTCATATGAATTTTTGTCAAATGACCCTTCATCTCAGCTTTGTCCTAGGAGGTCACTTGGAGTCAAAGCTCACGTGTAGCATATGCCTAGCTGAAGAGATCCGATAGATTGAAATCAAGTCAACCAAAACGTAACAACGCACTGAAAGTGCATCTTGAAACAATCTTCATTACAGTCATAAATGACTATAACTTGAAATACCTTTCAGTGATAAGGGACCTTGGTGTTGATCGTTTTTGTCATTCGGTGACTCATCAGCAACATTAATAATAATAATAATAATTGTTTCAAACTTTCAATAATGAAAGTGGAGAGTGTATTTTGTTTTGGTTTAAATCATAACAATATCAGTACTATGAACTAAAATTGAAAAACACTGCTGAAGGATATGTAATTTTGAAATAAAGTATGGTTTCTCAGTCAATACTCTCCAAATTTTATATTTAGCCATGACCCATGTTCTGCTTCCACACACACTAAGGATAGGCAGAAAGTTTTTATGTTAACTTTATATGCTTTAACTTCCTTTATTCACTTTGTTTTTTAATAATTTTTCCATCTTCAGGAGAAGTTAAATTATTAGCTAAAGTGGGATATGAGCCCCCCCCCATAATGAATAGCCATATCAAGAGTGCATAAAATGTTTGTAATGATCTCCTGCCCTTCATTAGTGTATTGGGCACTCAAAGTATACTATACTTGAGGCTAACTTTTTAGTAGATTTCCCTCAAGGGAAATCAGCGATTGAGGTTGTTCATGATGCGATTTTCAAAACTTTTCTACAAATGTTCATTGATCCTACCCAGGAGATGACAAAAATGAGGTCCGTTCAAAATTATATATATATATTTGTCCGTTAATGCTTTAGTGATCGCAATTTTTTCGTGATCGTTACCAAACTCGATATTTAAATGTTTTATGTAAAAATAAAGATCAAGTTCATTAATGGCTGAAATTGGACCAGTGGGAGGGTGGTTTAGAGGGGAGGATTTTCGAAATGTCTCTGTTACTATACGTCGGATCGAACAATTGTATATAATCAATCTTATTGAAAATTAAATTTACTATAAATATTGGTATATACATTTTGTCATACCTGTCGGTGGAGACCGTCGTCACTGGCTGATGGTCGAGTACAGCTGGCAAGCGCTTCCGATGCAATGGCACCATCTTCAAGCCCGTTAAAAAGTTGTACTCCTTTTTAACGGGCTTGAAAATGGTGCCATTGCATCGAAAGCGCTTGCCAGCTGTACTCGACCATCAGCCAGTGACGACGGTCTCCACCGACAGGTATGACAACAATATCATATATATTGGCGGTTCTAACCTTTTATTTGAATTATATAATTTATTATCTATCTTGAATATTAACCGAGATATTCACGTTTTTATTAAGTGTGTGCAGATAACGAACGAGATGAGTTTGGCTAACTTCGGTTCTAGTCGTGTATTTCCGCCAAAAGCTAGTTCGGCCATTTTCGTAACTGTTCAGCGCTCCTAAAATTTCTTTATTGTAAAACTTCACGTGGGAAATGTGCTTAGTTTATGCAACCCTTGCATGACGGACTTTTCTTACAACCCACATTCAGCTTCAATTATACCCCATCTCTACCTAGCTATGAGTGGAGTTAGGTTGATAATATGATACCCCTTCTTGCCCCATGGCTCCCTTTCTTCTCCCATAATAATTCTAATTAAGTAGGTGAACAATGTATTTTACCTAATTTTTAAAAACTTCATTAATTTTAAATGGTTGTGTGCTGTCATACATTCAATATCCTCCTTCTTTGGCATTTGGATAGTTTAGAGTATATCTGTATTCTAAATGTGTATGTGTGTCTATACATACATATATATATATATATATATATATATATATATATATATATATATATATAGAGAGAGAGAGAGAGAGAGAGAGTTGAGTTAAGTTTTTATTATCTAATATAAGATTGTTACTTATTGGTGAAAAATACCTAATATAAAGATATTTCAGCTGTATAATTTTTGGATTCCTATTTTTAGCATGGGTCGTTTGATGTTCAGGATGAAGAAGAAACTGTAGATGTTGAAGGTGAAGGTGACTATGAAGAGTATGAATGGTCTGGGCAAAACAGGTTACCTGTTTCTTCTGTCATGCTTGGAGGGTATGGAGGTAAATAGTTTATAATCTGTAATTAATGATCAGTAAGTAGATTAAAGTTGACAAAACACTACAGTGTTTCATTGTTATTATGTTATCTTTGTTTTGAATTGTGTCAGCAAGATATTGTCTGTCAATATTAAGTTATTCGTGGCTTTAACTTCTATAGAGTAATAAATGTGCTAAAGAGTCTGGTTTAATCATTGAGAATGATTTATTCTCAGAATAGAATACTTTGGGGCAGCTAGTAGCTCGGTTATTGAAACATTAGTAAAGAACAACTTGTTGATACAACCACAACCTGGATACATGAATAACTACCATTTGATACATTATAGAGTATGTATGCTTACTGTATACAGGGTTGTCTAAGCAACTCTATTTAATTAAGCAGGAAACATAGTTTTAGACAATGCAATTGATACACTAACATTTGTCCACAGAGAATTTACAGGTGTTAGATTAAAGATGATAGCTAAGCTAGAAATTATTTTGTTAATAATTACGAGTCAAGTTATTAGTCAGCCGCAGCCAATATAAATTAACCCTTCAATTGTATTGGTGATGCTCCTGCTAAAGTATTAATAAGCAGCCAAAGGATTAACTACACAAAGCAGTCACTTATTTTTAGATTATCTATATTGTTATCACCATGAGGTTTTAATATTTTTTTTTTTTGAGAAGCTGACAGTATTATACTTCTACATACATATTTAACTTCTAAGAATAATGAGTTTGCATATTAAAAAAAAATATTGTTAATTTTCACATGAAACAATGCCTTTTCTCTAAGTCCCATTGCAGGAATTAATTTTAGCTTTTCCTGTCTTTGTTTCACTTCAGGATCTTCTAGGAGATCAAAATCCATCATTCTTTTGAGTTTTTAGTGTTTAACTATTTTATTTTATGGACAGAAACTATTTTGAGACATTTTACATCACTTGCTTGTGCACAATAATATACATTGTTTTTATGTTAATGATTATAAATGGAAATCACTATACATTACACCAGTTGTTTATTATATCGAGCTGTGATTTCTAATTATGAAAATATTACAAATGATTTCACAATACCGATCTACCTGTCATGAAACTATTGTATTATAAAGCCATGACAACATTATAGATCTAGAACAAGTATTTTGTATATATATGTTGCTTGTTAGAAGAAATCCTATTTGAAGTTATTAAACTGTTTTGTAGAATTTCCTAAATTTTTATAATATTAGTAGATCATTTTCAGTATTAATTAATTCTTCAATTTTATAAAGGGAGGAATCATAAACAAGGGGCATTTCTTGCTGCTATTTATCAGCATTGAGTTGTTACAGTCCACGTTACAGCAATTTATAGAATTTGTTTATTAAGAGGAAGCAAATTTGGCAATTATAATGTACTATTTTATTTTGAAAGATAACATTATTAAATTCATTTGATATATGCGTTTTATATTATTTTTCATTGAGATCACTATGGTTTGTATCAATTAGTGAAAATTGAGTTATTTACGTATATTTACGACTATTGCAAGTACCTTATCGCTGAATCATTTTAATTTAGTCCAATGTCACTTTATGAACTTTATGGTAGTGGTATATTTTTATACATGCGTATTTTATTATTGTTATTACGTATGTTTAAAGGTAATATACTTTCCAGGCCATCATTTCTCATAGTTAATTTTATATGGTTATGGTTATGTTACTTTATATCGGTTTTATGTAGGGACCTCATTTCTTAATTTATTAACTTTTTTACAATTTTTACATTTTATATTTATAAATGATTTTTAAACTGAAACTTGACTTATTTGAGATCATTTATTCCTGACTTTAAAAATACAAACTTATATTTAGGTGTATGCAATGAAAGAAACTTCCACAGCTCAGAAGCTGAGGAAGATGAAGGAGTTGGAGAGTTGGTTGTGGACAGAGATGAAAATTCACATTATGGACCAGAACAGTATAATGATGCAGATTTAATAATATCACTATCTGTCGAGTCTAATGAAGAAAAAGATAAATCATTGATTGAAAATAATAGGTAAGTAATTTTCTTCTTGTTATTGCCATTGAATAGAAAACAAATGAAGAAACTGAATTCTCATACAAGATTTTCTTTTTAAAAAATGGGAGGCCAGAATGATTGTGTTATTCAAAACAGTTTGAAGCAGAATAATGAAATAGTTTTGTCATTACACAATTTGTTCAATATGAAAATCACTAGTTTTCAGAAAACCATTTACGAGATGCAATTTGAATTTAACTCCTTCCCCTAAAAACAAAAACTGCTTATGGTAAGAAATGTATTTGTATAAATTCTCGAATGAGATAAATTAGTTTTAAAAAAAAAAAACATACACAAAACAATAAATTATAATTAAACTATATTTCACATATGTTACTTTTCATTTTCTTTGTAAATTTTTATTTTTTGGGAAAATTCAAATTCATCAACATTTTGTTTTTCTTGATTTATATTGCACAAGCAATGTTATTACGATAATAATCTTATTAATTTTGTTTTTTCATCTCAAACTGAGATTCTTTAATGTGTTTTTTGTTTGTAGTTTTTTTCCGTGGTGAAAAAAAATATGATTAATTAATATAAACAATTGCTAATGATAATTATTAAAATCTTATAAATATAGGAGAAGTTGTTTTAATCAATTATTGCTACAATGTCCACAATTACTGGAAAAGAAATTTGTATTTTTTTAAATCCTTGCCAACAGGTTTCACCATTACCAGAGTGCCTTAGACTCTTCAAAATAGACCAATCAACAAGATGCCCCGAACTACGTGCATTTAAATGTACAATTTTGTAAAAAAGAGAACAGACTTTAAATTATTAAAACTGGAATTTGAAAGCCAAATAAAAGAAAATGTATGACTTGGTTGATATCTGGCCTATCAACTAAGTTGGTATGAGCATTCACAGTGAAAGCAGGACTCCAATCCATGCCGTGGCAAACCTTTTTTTGCTAATATAAAAGCCTTAAAATGTTGTCATAAAGATAAAAGTAATTGAATGCCAAAAATATGAAAATTGCTGAGTAGGAAATAGGAATTTATAGAGTAGCATTAAAATATTCTGCTGTTTTAAAACCATGTAGTGGCTATTTTTTTTATTGTAAAATGATTTAGGATTTAATTATTCTCATCTTAAGTAATTAATTTATTATAGAATAATACATTTTATTATTAAAACTGGGCCTGTATTTACTTATATAGGGATATTAAAATGTATACATACAAAATAAAAATTAAGTTACAGAAAGAACATCTCACACAATATGAAATACCTTATTTTTGGTTGAATAAAAATAATTAGATAAAGAAATAACACAGAAATGAACTTAAATATTTGTTAATGTTGATAAATATGTATGAGACTATAAAGTTATGATCTTTTTGATATTTCACATTAGGTTTTATTTGAGCGATTAATTCACTTTGCATTTCCATTTATATAGATATTTGAAGTTCTATCTGAAATAACCATTTTTGAGTTGTTGGTACAGAAAGTAGAACACAAATAAGAATCAACAAAAAAGTCCTTCGGAAAAATGTATTACGAACTGCAGAGTGATTTCGGAACACTCACCCAATCATCAGTACACTACTAGAGTCGTATAATAAGCAAATAGATAATCAGCGTAAATTGGAATTTGATAAGATGTACAATCTATTTCAGGTAGAAATATTGTCACTGCAAACCAGGGACCTTCTTCACACCTTCTCAAACATGAAAAAGTAATTTTGGCCTTCCAGGCAATATTTTACACTTATCTATTGTAACTTGTTCCAAAATATCTTAAAATGTATGTACTGAATCCTTGGATTATAGCTAACGATCCATAGTCCGTTCCATGGGAATGAACAAAAGTGGCTAAACAATTCTTTTTTGAACGCTCATTACTTTAGCCAAAACTTTGAACCAATCAAATTTTATCTTGTGGTATGAACTATGGAAATGCTTTACCACTGCAGATTTAATTACTTATGATTTCTTAACAGATTTCAGGTAATCAGAAATTCTGGTGTGTATAGTAATCTATCCAATTCTCCAATGGAATTCTTTTCCTCATGGGATTCTATATATCCCTGGTGTTCTCAACTGGAGGGCAGGCATCTTTTGCACTTGTATTCATCTGGCTAATTTTCTTGTCACTAGTGAAGATTATCTTTATACTATATTTCTTGAGAACTTTTAACAATGTTCAAACAGTTCTGTTAAACTTTTTTTACAGAATTGTTAATGTTTTTATTTTTGTCAGACATACTGGTTTTATATGAACATAAAGGTCTGACTTATCTTTGCTATTGTATGGTTTCGCTGAAGATTTGGAACTTTCCTATATCATTTAAGAGAACTTCTGAATGAATGTAGAAGAGGTTTTAGACTTCTGTTGACTATACCTTAATGGATTGTTTAGCCACATTTGATGATTCCCATGGAAGTGAATGCATTTCAAATTCAAATTTATGCATAATCTATAATCACTACAGGGCACTGATGAAGATGAGTGCTCCGAAAGTGCTCTGCCACTTCGTATGAATAGTTGTGAAGGAACAAGGCCTTTTTCATTGATTTTTGCCATTTATTTCATAAAAATGTTTTAGTAGGTATGTCATAGTCGTTAGTTATTTTTAGTATTTTGCTCATGGTTTTTTATGTCATTCTCCAGAATTTGATGGAATTGAATTGTTCCTAATGGCAATGATTGCATTGTTGTTTTGTGAAGTGATGTATTATTATATTCTTGGAATCATGTATCTCTCTAAGATTGAACTGTTACCTAATGTTTGTTTATATGACTAGTTATTTGTTATAGAGAATTATGAATTGGTTTTATATATTGTCAAATACATTTTCATGTTTTCAACACATTGTTATTTTCAAGAATTAGATAATATGTTGATGTAACATATTGTTATATGAGCAACTTATTATATACATTTTTATTCAAACAGCTATGTTTTTCCTTCATATACACATTTTTATTATAAATGTAATTAACATTATACAACTGAAAAAAAATAAAACAACAATAATATATTTTATAAATACAATACTTTTTGGTGGTTAGCCCCTCCACTGGTACTGCTGAATTGGTCAATGGCATTTGAAGCATTACATGGTGCTTTTAGTTTTTCAAATTGTCTTTTATATGCGTTGCATTATTTTATAATTGGTTTTACTGTTACAGGAACTTACCAGGCTTTAGATCTATTTCGAGAATTTTCCGTAGTGAGGTGTTTAGAAGGGATGTTTGTTTGTCCTATGTAAATATTATAATTATAAATATGTAAATATTTATATCTGTTGCCTTTAAGGAAGGGATTCTTCTTCTTGGTGGGTGGGTTTGATGAGGAGATAGTGATTATTTTATATATTTTTTAATGCTATGTAACACTACCACAGTCATAAACATACTAAAGTGCAACAGTGGGTAATATTGAAATAGACTCAGTAAATTTGAGGCGAGTTTCTCACAAATACTATTTAACTGTGACCAATATTCAATGAATTCAATCTAAACTTAAGGTAGTTGATTGCCTACTATTCACAATGGTGTATTTTTAAATAAAAGAACAATACAAACATTCATTTATTTTAAATTTTAACAATTTGTACTTCATTCAGTGCTCTATTAGTGAATTTCATGAACAGTTTTTAAAAATATTCATCCGGCAGATGAAAAGCAGTGGCTGATATTGTTAGAAATTCCCACTTAATATTCACGTAATGAAATATAATGGAAATAATATAATCTATGGATGAAAATAAATTACTACATCTATATATTAACTATCAATACTAATTAAATACCAGCCCAAGATATCTGAACTGATCAGATGAAAAATGTTGTTCACAAAAATATCAGATATATTATTATGTCTGAGAAATTTTCCTCAATATTCACAACACTGTGTCACTGCATATGTCTAATAAACAGGATAATAAAGATTGGGTACTTGAATTAATTTGTCGCAATATTTTTTTAAAATTGAGGTTTTATTTTACAAAAATGTTTTTAAAAATATCATAGAATAGAAGCATTTGGCATGGATATTCACCAAGCAATGACTCCAATTCTTCTTTTTTGAATTGTTTTGGCTGGGTTTATTGTTATTCTAATTCTTATATTTTGATGGGAATCCATTGTTATTTGACATCATTTATGAATAACAGCTATTTGAAACATGAATTCATCCAATTAGCACTTTTATTGTCACGGGTATAATTACTCAATGACTGTAGAGTTACTATTATACAGTGTGTTCCAAACTCCCGTGCCAGCCCCCTTAAAATCTGCAATTGTATTAATAAAAGGCTGAGACTTGATGCGCCATAATTGCGACCCCTGAAGAGACCTTTCAGTCCATATTCAACCTCATAACCTTTCCCAGTACTTCTCCAACAACCATAACTTTGGAATTTCCAATGGAATGTAATACTCTTTATGATGGATTCTTGTAGAAACTCAAGTTCTGAAATGAGTTCATATTAGTGAATTTTTTTATTTGAAGCATCCTTTAGTCGTAAAATGCACAAACCTTTATTTCAGGATCGGCAAAAAATTCTGCAACATAAAAGTTGTAGCCAAAAAAAATCTTTGAAACAAGTCTACAGGAAAAGGAATGGATTCTGAAATTAAAAAAAAAAAATCTATTCTTGGATCATTTTGTAGATAGATTAATCCAATTTTTATTTTTCCATTGGGAATCATTTCTTTTTCAACCTGTCAACAATGGGTAACACTGCTAAGCCATACTAAAAGAAGCTAAAATAATTTGATAGACAAATTCTGCCTTTGGCTACTCTCATGCAATGATTTCTCAGGTTTTTGAGGTAATTCTTCATAGAATTCTTGGGAGTGTGAGTACTCTGTTTTTCCCAAATATCTTGTGCACTAATTTCAATAGCTGCATTTTTAGTTGTACCTGGTTAAATGAAGTAAATCTTCAGGTTCTACCTTCTCCAGTTATACAATTACACATAATACTTTTTTAGCAGGCTTTCCTATGGTTCTAAGCATCCTATAAAACACATGAATTTTAAGATGATCTTAGATTTAGATCTAGTATTCCTAAATGGACAGTTTTAGAAAGTTGACAGACATTATGGGATTTCTTTAAAAGTTACTGTATATCTGTTTACTTAAATTTATTAATAGTAACTGGTTTTGGGAATTAGTGAATCACAATCCTCAAGCTGGAATGAAGGAACAAAAATAGAAAAATTAAACTTATACATGCCAAAATAATTCAAATTAAAAGGTATTAAAAACTAAAAATTAATAAATAAAACCCTTTAACAAAACTAAATAGAGTAAGTTAAAATAACTTAAAATATATATTTAAAATAAATGTTTAATCCAATAACAAATAAAATTCAATCAATGCAACAGAAAGATGGGTTAAAAACTACATAAACATTAAATTGACCTCACTCTCCTCTGCTGGACTTCAACCTCCTCGTATTTGTAGTTCCATTTCACTGACAGCTGCATTACGGTGAATTATGGTCTTCATAAGGGACCATTCAATACATAATTAACAAGTAGTAAGCTTTTTAATCTCTAGGTTCTCATTATCTCCCTGTCTTGGCCCAGAATATATGGATCTTAGGAGCTTTATGTTCTGTTCATCAAAGCTATAGCCTTCACTGTGTACGCATTCTTTCAATAATGAAGCCTTAGATATTCTCTTTTATAGAATATTAATGAAGCAGTTAGTATAGTGGATTGTTGAAGAAGTCAAAGCAGTGGGATTTTGAAGCACTTGAATAATTTTGTTAATATACTTCATATTACCAGAAATGTTAACTGCTTAAATTGAGGTTTTATTGTACAAAAATGGTTTTAAATATATTAGTCAAAGTATTGTCCATCAATAGCCACTATCTTTTCCCACCTTTCTGGCAGCATGTGGATAACTCAATGGAGAAGTGATTCATCTTTAGAAGCAATCCAAGAATCGACCCGTTTTCTGGAAAGTTCATAACAAGTGAAGTATTGCTTAGACAGGCCCATGGGGTATCAATTGGAACAGGTGGTAATATGATGGACCAATATCTGGAGAATACAGCGGGTGGGGTAGGACCTCCCAATTGGTCATTTCATGACAGGTTTTGCGATGAGTGGACAAGCATTGTCATGAAGGAAAATGATTTTGTCCTGCCTGTTACCATATTCTGACTGTTTTCCCTTTAATGAATGGATGAAACGCATTAGTTCATAACAGTAACATTCCCATGTGATTGTATCATTCGGTCTGAGCACTTCATAGTATATCACACCATGCTGATCCCACCAATAATCTTGATGAATTTCCCTGATTTTGGATCATACATCATTTACATTTGATAAAGTAAAACGATTAGTTATTTACTCTTTAATCAAATGGCGCACTAAAAACTTATCTCAATGACAGTAGGATTATGCGGATGAGGAGCAACTCCATCTATTGGAAAACCCCACTAGTGGTGCACCTATGAGGAAATGGAACAAACTAATTCAGTATCCAATATTTATTGTCATTTATTAGGATTCACACAATATTATTTTTGTTTGTTCATCCATTGACCCTTACACTGCTAGATGGTGCTAAGTGTGAGTTCTGCGAGAGTGTTGAATACCTACTGCCCCTTCCTACACTCGCATGCTAAATACATTACCTCTCGGCTTTCCATAGTTTCTGACATTTTGTTTCTAAGTCTTGGCATTAAAACTCTATTTTTAATTGATTTGTAATACTAGACCAGCCACTTGGCCTTAAAATAAGCCTAAGAATAGAAAAGAAGAATTCGTAATTAATCATTAGATTAATGATATTTCTTAGATGATAATATTGTTTTAACTGTAAAAAGTTATCTAGTATTATATTAAATTAAATATAATTTGTTAATTTGTGAAGCTCCTTTTGAATGGAATGGCAATGGTCAGGAACCAATCGTAGGAAAGTCTTGTCACGTAGGGGCTATGTTAACAAAGCAGATTTCCCATGTGCATTCTATTTGCTACAAGAATACAGCACATTGTATTCTGTATTTACATTTATCTCAAAACGTAAAAGTTCAACGAGAACAATATTTGGTATTCAGTCTTCAAATAAAGTGATTCTTAATATAACAGCTTATTGTTAATATGAAATGAGTATGGGTGAGGGTTTACTGAAGACCAAAAACTAAAAAAACGCAAATATCTTTGTTAATAATGAAGATATTGTAAAAACGTATATAACAACATTTATAGAACATTACATTTGCAATAAGATTCATTTTATACAATTTTTTGATCCTACGCATAACAACAGCGATATTTTGAGTTTTGAAATTCTCTCCCTCTAAACCCCCCACCTTCCCACTTGTCCAGTTTTAGCCGTTAATGAATTTGATCTTCCTTTTTACATAAAACGTTTAAAATTGAGTATGGTAATGATCAAACAAAAGTTGCGACCGCTAGAGTATTAACAGACAAATATATGTATATATATATAATATTTCGAACGAACCTCATTTTTGTTAAGATTAGTTCTTTACACTTTTTCGATCCGACGTATAGTAATGGAGATATTTCGAATTTTAGAAATTCCTATCCTCTAAACTCCCCTCCCCCTGCTCCGATTTTAGCTGTTAATGAACTTGACCTTTCTTTTTACAAAAAAACAACTAAATATCGAGTTTGGTAATGATTAAACAATAATTGCGACTGCTAGAGCAGAAACAGACAAATATATATATATATATATATATATATATATATATATATATATATATACACACACACACAGTTTTGAACGAACCTCATTTTTGTTATCTCCTGGGTAGGATCGATGAACATTTGAAGAAATTTTTCAAAAATTCCATCATGAGTACAACCTCAATAGCTGATTTCCCCCTAAGGAAAATCTCCTAAAAGTCTTAGGTAAGCTTAGAAGCACTTACTAGGACATAGCTAATGATATGCAGAAGAATTGCAGGGCCTACAAGAATTTATATAAACAGTAATAGGTAAACAAACAAGAAGATGGATTCTTGGAAACAAAGACAACTTTATTTCTTTCGTAAAAAAAGTCTGGAGTTAAATGAATAGGCTTCTTGCCAGATATTCAAATATTCTGTCTCTAATTTAAAAATATTACAAATTTTAATAAATACTGAACTTTCATTCCATCCATTTCCTCCTTAGCCATATCAGCATAAATAAGACATTTAATAAATAACAAACATTCCGTCCATTAAAATCATAATAAGGAAAACAAAACCAGTGGCACTTTTAATTGTATGTCCTGGGATCAAAAAAGTGTTTTTATATAATTAATGGATAATAAATTTCAATGTTATTTCCAGCTCTCTCAAACAGAATAATTCTCAAGGAAAAGATGGAAGTACCAGTATTAAGAAAAGTGAAGGTTCTTTATCTGAAGAAGAAGATTCAAATAAAGGAGAAGTAGGTGAAAACAAGCAAGTTATTGAAGCTCTTAAGAATCGAATCAGGCAGTTGGAGTCTACTCAATCTTCTGAATTGAAGTTTATTTGCTTAATTTGTAAAGTAAGTAAAGTATTTTTTTAAGGTCCCTATCATGTTACCATATAATAAACAATATATATATATATATATATATATATATATATATATATATATATATATTACCTGTGTGTACAGATACATTATAAGAAATGCACTGGGAACAGTGAAACTTGGCTCATCACTGAAACTGGGAGTTTATAGATGGATTAAAGCATATGTGGGCAACAACCGGCCCGCTGTAATGTTTGATCCAGCCCCCGAGAAATTTTGAAAAACCCTATTAAACAAAAATATTACACTACTAACTCCAAATAAAGAAGATGAGGAGAGATTTGTGCGCTTGGCAGTACTTATAAATGCGAACAGTTCTTTTCAATGATGAAATTTAACAAATCAAAACATCGTTCAAGGCTGATTGACGATAATTTAAAAATTCATCACGTTTTTGTACCAGTGGAATTAATCCAAACATCGATGGATTAGTTTCCCAAATTTAAGCTCAAGTGTCTCAGATGTTGGTGTCGCTACTATTTAACTTTTGTCGTTTGTAATAATTCCCAATTTTACGATTTAATTATAATGTTGCACCTATTTTTTCCATTTAATTTTGTTATGCTAATAAATTGTTTTATAATTATATTGTCGTATAATTTCATGTCGGATATCTATCGTTAAAAATTATGAACACTACTTTAAAAGTGGCCCATGAACGTATTTGCACACTAAAGTTTGTCCCACAATATGTCAAAGGTGAACTATTTTTAATATGTATTTAATCATGAGTTTTGATAAACAGTTAACATTAGAAGACATTGGACGAACAAATATTTTACGTTTGTAAAAGAAGAAAATGTCCTGTCTACCACATTCGAGTCTTCAAAGACCAACCAAGGAGCATAATTAATTTGACAGCATTACGTTTATACAATTTTTTTATTTGACTCATAATAATAGAGATATTTTGAATTTTTGGATCCCTCCTTGCACCCCCCTCCCTCTATTCCTGGTCCAATTTCATTAACGAATATGATCTATGATCTTTATTGTTGAATGAAAAGGTTAAATATTGAGTATGGTATAAATGAAATATACATTTTTGAGTCAATAGCATAAAATTTTAATTGACGGTGTCATCACATAATGTATTTGCATGTATCTTATCTAGTAAAGATCTGTTGAAAACAATATTTGGTATTGAAGTTTAGAATAAGACGGTTCAATGACTAATATTTACTTACTGATAAAGGGCGCCAATTAAAAGTGAGGGTTTACTGAAGCCTGAAAATTAAAAATCTCGCAAATATTCAAGATAAAAAAAAAAAGAGTATAGAACAAGATTTAAAAAAAAAAAAATTAAGTTTGCAACAAGATTAATATTTGATTTTTTAATCTGATTCATAGGAATGGAGATGCTATGAATTTTTGATTTTATCCCCTCTAAATCCCCTCTCCCTCTGGTTTGGTTTCAGCAGTTAAAGAATTTGATCTTTAGTTTTACATGAAACAAAGTTATAATTATTTTTCTTCTTTTGTTAACTGGTGAGATACTTTTAAATTATAGCTTACTATTTAAACTTTACAAGACTTAATTGACATTTAAGAAAGAATTTTGAATTTTCCAAATGTGTGTTTGAAATGTTGTAGTTGTTTAAGACCTATTATGTCACAAAATTTAATTTAATTTATGTGTTTTTTCCCCCATCTTCAATCATTTAACACACATTTATACTTTCCTGTTTGTATAATGTGATAGTTGTAAGGCCTCCCCTCCTCCTCTCACCCCTCCTTCTCCTTTTTTCCAAATAACCACAACAGGAAAATAGTTTTGGCCACATCATTAATATTAATTGATACATGTATATTATTATGTTAATTCAAATGTAGTATGCAGCTGTGTGATCAGATATGTTTTCAAAGCCAACTGTGATGTTATGGTTGATACCAGCTGTTTTATCTCACATACACCTGCTTTTATTTGGATTGATAACCTGACTTGTCTGTTGAGCTAGGGATATTTATAATGCAAAGCATGTTTATTTATTCTGAGTGTTAATTGCTATTTGTTTTATGCCAACTGACCATACTCATAGTCTTATCTTTTTCTCTAATTCAGGACTAGTTTCAGAAGTTGTTTCCTCGTAGGGAAAACACTACCATACCTATACCAGAGTTTATATTTGTTAAATAGCCACACAACTTTACTAAGCGGGCAGTTTTAGTTAATAATACGATTTTTAACACTAAATAACGATTTATTATTTTTGATGTTTTCAGGATCATTATATGAAGCCTCTAATCTCAGTGGGCTGTTGGCATGTGTATTGTGAACAATGCTGGCTTCATACATTGGTCAGTAACACAATTAATCTCACTTTTTTAGTGTATTTTATTACATCTCTTATATAGAAATGGACATCGTCATTCATTCCTTGAACTGATATAGCAATACTAAAGAAAACAGATTATATTTCTTTCTATCAATTATTTGTCAATTATCATAATAATAAGTATATTACTTGATTTAAAATTATTGTAAACATTAGATATGAACTAGACATTTATCAATAAATTGTATGTTATGTGTTGCCATTGAAGTGGCGTGTTCATCTTGTTTTAAATGTAGGAACTTATTTAAAAAAAAAAAAAAAAAATTGTGATGAATTCATTGATAGTGAGACTGAGAATAAAAACTAGAGTATCAATTTTTCCTTTTTTTCTTTTAATTTATATAAATTTTAGCATTTTGATTTTTTCTCTCTGAAAAACTAAGTTATATTAATTCATGTCTACCCATTCATAATTATTTTAAAAAATGGTGAAAGACAATTTTTATTTTTATTTTTAATTTTCACTTTTCTTTATCACATAATTTTGCAAGTATGTTCATGGAAATTTGATATTTCATACTTATTGAAAGAGCATTATTTTTTTCTATGATTGAGGTTATTTCTCTTTCCCCAGTTATCACATTCCTTCTCATCAAATTTTTCACTGATGACATCCATGTCCGTGGGACAAGATTTACATTGTACTACAGTAAATAAGATGTTTTAAATTTAAAATTGAAATTATTATTAATTTGTATTTCAATGTTTATTTTAATTGGATTAATTTTTATTTAATTTTTCAGGGAGCGAAGAAACTTTGTCCTCAGTGCAACATGATAACATCACCGACAGATCTCAGGAGAATTTACCTCTGATTTCATTATTTGTATTATATGTATTTAATTATTTTCATGTTGTCTTTCATATGATTTATCATTCACATCAATATATCAGTAGTGGGATTAAGAAAATTTATTATTCTTCATTGTTAAATTATCAGTTAATATCACACTAAATGTGACTGTTATATTGTTGACCTAGAATAAAAAATATATGCAGTATGTTTTGTGTGTTCTTTATTCATCCACTACCCACAGGCTATTGGAAAATTCAATGATGTTTTTATAAATTTAATGGAAAGAGATATGATTTTGTCTAAAAAAAACAATAATTTTCTTGGGAAGGACATCAGAACCCGATATTTTATTAATTCCTTTCCAAATATAACACTATCTAGCATCATTAGACTACCTTTTAAACCACATTTGGTGCCAATACTAATGGCCAATTGAACCCTCACCAATGGTTTGTTGTCATTATAATTCAGCCATGGATACCAGAATACACAGCAATAGATTCAAGCAGGATGTCCAGTTGATGTCATTGTATACTCAATGCTTGGTCAACCCTCACTAGCCACTCAGTTTGTGTTTAGCTCCTTACACATAATACCTTATCCATAGCTACAAAGAATACATGTAGATTAAGATGAAATACATATCCTGTACAAAGAGACAGTGCTTCCTTCCTTGGGAAATGGGATACAATTAACATTTGGTGCTCCAGAATCGGCAACATAACTTAATAAAATTTAGGTAGGATGAAAAAATGTTGGCTACGCTTCCACTATAATAATTTAATAACACGACAAAGCGCTTTCGATGCTCTGCATCATTGTCAGTGCCCAACGGTTTTCGATTTTGACCTGTCGGCTCTTGGAGCTAGACTCCTTACAGTTTTCCAAGAGTCTAGCTCCAAGAGCCGACAGGTCAACATCGAAAACCTTCGGGCACTGACGATGATGCACAGCATCGAAAGCGCTTTGCCGTGTTATTAAATTATTATAGTGGAAGCGTTGCCAACATTTTTTCATCCTACCTACATTAGAAGTCACTTCCACCTGCCAGAATACCAACTCTTAATAAAATTGAAATTAGTATACAGTTTGATGGCTATTAAAATTATAAAGGGTTTTAAGACAGTCTCGTAGGAACTTGCCTGCTTTCTTGCCAAAAGAGAATCCAATAGAACTTTTCAAAAAATTAATTGATATTTAAATATTGAAAACCATAAACTGAGAAAACATTTGGAGTACAGCCAATAACCCCAGATTGCTTTATTTTCAAATAAATTACTCTCAAAAGGTATAAAATATCTTGAAATTGAAATTTACATTGATGGGAGGAAAGATGCTTTGCTTGTGAGACATTAATTAGTTAAGAATTAGCTGTGATTCTCAAATAAAGACTATACTAACCAGCACAGGAAATATACACACTTCAAAACCAGAAAACACATACTTTTGATGACACAATTAAGAGACATGAATCAGAAACATTAATGTATTTTTATTTGGAATAAAGGATACTCTGGGTAGTTTAGACAGGAATGCAGGAAACAGCACCAAATCTGATTTTTTAAATACCTAAAACCCATATGAAATATTGGTTAATGACAGACAGACACCCTTCTACAATGGCAAGACCATTAGACTAATGTAGATAAAGGAATTCGCTTAAAGCTCTTTATGTCTAACATCATCAGCAAAGTAACAAAAGCAACAGATTTTCAAATAACAAAATTAGCGACTGGGTATGGTAAAATTAATCCATATCATATTCAGTTAAGACAGAAAAAGAGAAATGCATATCTGAGTGACTTACACCATACCTCAGACATTGTAGGACTACTTATGTTGAGCGGGTTTAACTAATATATTTCTGATGTACAACGATGAGTTGGAAAGTGTCCTATACAGGAACAAAAAATTACTATAAACCATTTGTAGAACGTGTTCATATATATATATATATATATATATATATATATATATATATACACACACACACACACACACACACACACATATTTATACTTGTCTGTTAACGGTCTAGCGGGCGTAATTTTTGTTTGACTTTACCAAACTTGAAATTTAATCATTTTATGTGAAAAGGCAGATCAAGTTCGTTAATGGCTCAAATCAGACGAATGGGAGAGGGGAATTTCAGAAGTTTGAAATATGTCCGTTACTGTACGTCGGAGCGAAATGTTTTATAGTGCCAAACTTATTGAAAACTGAATGGTCTATAAATGTTGTTCTATACATCTTTTCTGCATCATGAATGTTAACCCGGATATTTGAATTTTATAGTTTTCCGCGTTCAGTAAATTCCCACTCCAATCATGTCATATTAATAATAAGCGTTTATATCATGAACCACTTCATTCCAAGTTTAAATACCAAATATTGTTTTCATTGAAATTTTACTTTGTGAGATATATGCAAATACGTTCCGTTGACCTCTCCCCCATTCTTTTTTTTTTGGATTACAAAAATTTGAATGATTGAGATAAAAATTATACTGATTCATTATAAATTAAAGCACTAGATATAGTAAATAGTTTTCAATAAAATTAATATATTATATTCAGATATATTTCAGTAATTGTAATTTTCTTTCCGGTCTAGAATATTTCTATCAATCTATTGAGCTCTGAGAGGTTGGCTGACGTGTTTGTTTACAATTTAGACGCTTGCAATTGTGAAGATTATTAAAATGTAAATTGACTGAATAATTTCTCATTATCGTTTGTGTTTATTCAGATTTTATAGATTTATCTATTGTAAACTTTCACGTGGAAAATCTGCTTAGTTTACGCAGGTCGTGCTTCACGGACTTTTTCATTTGATAGAAAACTGGACACAGGGATATATCGGTTCTCCCGCTCCATTAACTTTATCAAGCAATATTATATAGCAACATATATATGGACTTAGTTCGAGAGTTGTGGCTACAAACATTTTTTATTTAGGCTATTAAATTGGATCCATATTCTGTCTACATATTATAGTTGATGGGAGACAAAAGAGATTTAATGAATATAATTTCTCTTTTCAACAGACTAAAAAATTGCATACTGATTAGATAAAACCGAGTTGCATGGACAAAAGAGTTCTCTAGCGGACGAAAAAGCTTTAAGTTTCATAATCGATAACTCTTCACCCTTGTAGTTCTTCCTAAGCCCAACAGAAGTGCCACATGTTGGATTCTCTGGGTTAATTGTATTACGTACCTATTTGGACACTTTTTTTTTTTTTTTTTTTTTTTTTTTTTTTTTTTTTTTTTAAACATATCTTCATACCTAGCACAAAATTTAGAATCAATGTATTGTGAAATAAGAAAAATAAATAGTATTTCAATTATCCCTGAAAGCTATTCATGAGTACTATCATATCAATAGACCCGAAAAAACTACCAGTCTGTATGAAATAAGATTGACCATTTAGATTCTATAAGAATAAAATTATCTTCTAGTGAATACAATTTTTTTTTTAGTGGATTACTTCTGCAGTAGAAGATTGTTAAAAGAAAACCTAAGGGAGAATGAAAATATGCTGGCATCATACATTTTTTTTACTAGAGAAAAAAATGTATACTGCCTTTTTTTTAATATTTAACCAACTGCAGCCCAGTAATCCGTCCTAACCAATAAGACACATCAACAGATTAAAATTCATTAATGACAATGAGCAGTTTCCTTTTCGAGTGATTAATATAATCTCTAACTAATTGAGGTGCGATAGGGTATGGGTAATAATAGGGTAATGAAGTTAAATTGCTCAGTTATCTAATTGAGTTCTGACAATTATAAGAACTAAAAGCAGACGTAAATATGACATTAGAAACATGGTACAAATTCTACAGGCCATTTCATGTATAAGCCATAGAGTTGTGGAGTATGAGCCAACAATTAATATGGCTACATATGTAAACAGGTAGATTTGTATTAGATTATATTAAAAACTCCCAAAATTTTAAATTGTTTTGTGATTTGAGTTTGGGAGTACAAATTTCCGTGGTGTATGACTCTGTTTATAGTTCGCACAAAAACACACTACTATTTGGATGTTTTATAGTTTTTTAGAAATGGTCCCCCGTCATTACATTCATAATAAGTATGAGAGTATTAAAGAATAAGACATTTTTAAAAAGGTTGTTTCATATTAAAGAAGTGCGATTTAACTTAGTTACCATTTTCAAAGTTACAAGCTTAGTATTACTATATAGCCCGTTCAAGGGTACGTGGTCTTGCTCCTATAATCGCAATTAAAACAGCCTTCCAAGAGAGCCACGTCAAGCCAAACTTGACAAATCTATTAAAGCTACCGAAACTTTCAGAGTATTTAGTACAGTGGCGTGAAAGAATATAGTGGTTTTAACTTACGCCCCTCTGCCAGCATCTTTTCCATTAATATTATATGAAAATAGATATAGAAGAAGAAGAATGCAATATTGTAAAATTTGATTCAGTTATATATATATATATATATATATATATATATATATATATATAAAACCGATGTCCTAAACCTCCTATGTTACCACTTAAAAGTAGGTGTTTACTGAAGGTTAAAAAGTAAAAAATTCAAAAATCTCCGTTAATATTCAAGATAGAGAAAAAGTGAATAAAACATCATTTATAGAATTAAATTATCAACAAGATTGGTTACTTACGATTTTTCGATCCATCTCATAGTAACAGACATATTTTTAATTTTCATAATTTTCAATTTTCGTCAGCTCTGATCCCCCCCCTCCCCCAACGAGTTTGTTAACGATCAAACACTAAAATAGAGCAGTAACAGATATGTATACTTTTGTTATATGTATAATTTTGAACGGATCTCATTTTGAACATCTCTTAGTTGGGATCGATGGATGTTTGAGGAAAGTTTTAGAAAATTGAGTTCAGCTTCAACAACTGATTTCCCTTAAGAGAAATCTGAAAAAAAAATGTAGTTCAAGACATGTAGAAGTATGCTTATATCTTGCTTTGTTTTGGGAGTTATTACAGTTCTTGTGATTTTAGTGTCAAACGCGAGATTATATTGTTATTTTAACATATTGGTGTAGATTAAAAAAAAATTACTTCCTTTTTGAAAACTCTTTTAACATATCTATAAGGCATTTTGAATTTCTGGAATTGAAGGGCGATACAGATCCTCTAGAGCTGTCCAAAAGAATCAATAGCTTTATAAAACTTTTGTAGTAGCTGAGTTAATAAATGTTAACATTTTTGGGAGTTTCACAAAAGACTTAAACTATAATATTTTTAATTTGTAATAGGTATTGTAAAGATAGATAACATTTTTAAAAGATTCTGGTACATTCATTTTATTACATATAACAACATGACATGAAAAGGTACAAAAACAATTACGAACCCAAGAGCTTATCGGGGGTGGGGGTGCAAATTTGTATTCGTTTTAAACAGAAGAATAATTCTATTTTTTAATTTGTACTTACCGTATCCTCTTTTTGGGTTCGATCAATTTTTTTTTTAATAAACATTTAAGGTATCAAAATAAAGCGTTAGAAATTTTTTGGAATTCCTGAAAATAGTAGTTCTGAAATTACTTACACCATTTTTAGTGAGCTACTTCAAACATTTCATGAAACTATTGATTTCTACACTTCCAATTTGATTGGACAGCTTTACTGGATTTAGAAATTTATTTCAATAAAAAGGGTGTTACCTTATCAGTGGAAATTTGAATTTATTGTCGTAAAAAAATCTGGTTTGGTATTAAAATAACTAATATTGTTATAACTCACAAAAAGTAAGATAGACAATTATTTCTTCCGGACTCGAATTGCACTTTATTATGTTATCTACAACTGGCGAATTGATGTAACTTCATTAATTGGTAATGTATCGGATGGGGGGGGGGCAAGTATTGTTGTAAGAGAAAAGAGGTTGGTAAGAGAACCAAGGACAACTTTTATTGGTTTTGAGGGACCTACATTTAGCGGCTTCCGCGTAAGACTGTATGTGTAAATCTATATTCCTTCAATCTTGTATAATGAAAGACAATTTTACTTCCCGTGCAAATCCAGAGCAGAGCAATGTTATTATAAAATAACAGTACAATTATAAAAGGTACAGACTCAGAAAAATTGAAACAGGATGGTACTATTAAAGCATTACCTGAATGGTTAAAGGCTAATAAGATAGCAATGGACGCGTTGAAAATAAATATTCTAGATTTCAGCAAATATTTCTCATATTCTTCGGGAGTGATATCTATGAATAATCGGGACATTTTACCAGCCTCTTGGTTTCCTGATCAACCCGTCTGCACTGTTGAAAATATAGTGGACAATATTAACCATAATCATTGTTAGCGTTCATTCATGATTATTAAGAACTATTACGAAATATTTAGGATGAATAATGAGTGAAAATGTAATTCATTGCAAGGCTGTCTGAGTATTTAATTTTATTCAATTTTAGAGCTTTCTGGACAATCGATGAACTATTGCCGAGTTTGTCAGACGAAACATTAAGTGGCTATTCAATCCCAATTCCTTGTTTAAAACATTATTATTCACAAGCATCATAATAGTGGATAGCATTTTTTTTATTATAAATTAAGTAATATTCACAATTTCTATTCCAAAAAGCAGCCCCAAACTCATCAAATGTATCTATTTCAAGTATTTAATAACCATTCTTAAAAATATTGTACTGTATGCCTGACGAAGAAACTTGGTATTCATAATTTTTCATTGTATGCTCTGTTATATTTGCTTTTGGCGGGAAAGAGGTAGTAATCACTTTCCCGCCAACAACCAATTTTTGACTCCTTTAATTTTTGGCGTATATCTCGTTTTTGATTAGTTATATGATAAAACTGCTTATAAAAAATGTTACTTTAAATAAAAAACTAAACAACTTTGGTTGTGTACAGGTTTGCCGAAAACAGATAGACAATGAAATATCGGCCTTCCTTCCAACCTCTACTCCCATACTTTTCTAAAAACGCACATATACCTACCTTATAATCAAGGAGGTTCTAGTACAAACTAAATATACGGATAAATAAAGTAAATTGTGGGAACCGCCAGTATAGTTGATACTGCAGTCATATCTGCCGGTGAATACCGTTGTCACTGGCTGATGGTCGAGTACAGCTGGCATTGTGCTTTCGATGCAAAGGCACCATCTTCAAGCCGTCTAGAGTTGTACTGATCTGTACCAATACAACTCTAGACGGCTTGACGATGGTGCCTTTGCATCGAAAGCACAATGCCAACTGTACTCGACCATCATCCAGTGACAACGGTATTCACCGACAGATATGACAACAGTGAATATACGGAGTTTCGTTGAGTTCCGTTAAGTCGTTTGTGCCCAATAAAATTGTTGAGTCCTGCTATAGTTTTGATCGTATCTCATTTATACTTTGTTATACTACAAAATTGTATATAACAAAAGTTACTCTAAATGTTAAAATAAATATCTTCAGTAATGTGCGAGTTGGCCGGGAAACTAATAGAAAACGAAATATCACGACCTTTCATTTGAGGCTTCCCTTTGTTAACCCGTCCGCGCTAGTCCCTACAAATATCGGTACATCTAACAATCATGGATAAATCAAGTAAAGGGTTGGAGCCGCCAGTATAAATGATACTGTAGTCATATCTGTCGGTGAATACTGTCGCAGTGGCTGATGGTCCAGTACAGTTAGCATTGTGCTTTCGATGCAAAGGCACAATCTTCAAGGCGTCTAGAGTTGTACTGAGTTGGGTGTCCGTTGGTCCGTAGGTTTAATACGACTGTTCACCGTATTAGATTGTTTACTTTTAGTCTGTGTCTTTTTGCTTACGTTGGTCAAACGAAGGTACGGTACAAATGTACAACTTATATTATGAGCGAAATTGTCGAAAAACCAATAGGTAACGAAATATGGCGATTTTTCATTTCAGGTCTTCCTTATAACCCCCACTCCTGTTTGTCTCTGAGAATATTAGTATACCCTTAAGTCTAAGTTCGGCTGATAATAATACACGTGCCGAGTTTCATAAAGTTCGGTTCAGTCGTTTACAGGAGTTACAATTATATATATAAAATCATAAAACAAGATACAAGAGTATGCTTCAAATCCCCAACCACTTACATAAATATTTAGAAAAAAGGGTATCATTTTCAGGAGTAAAGCTCTTTAACACGTATGTTTTAAATCTGTAACAATCAAAGAGAAAAATATATTTTGTTTAATAATACATGAAAGAACTTCATGTTTGAAGGTGTTTACATACACAAGATGAATATTATCAAAAATGTTCAATTATTAAATAAAACTACAAAATATACGTCATAAAAATCGGTCAAAAAGGTAATTTATAATCAGGTACATTGTCTCTTTAATGTGGGGAGAAGTTTCTAATCATTCATGAAGCATGGCATCCTTCATAAATTCCAAACTAATAATAAATTTAAAAAATGCATTTTATATATTTAGAGTGGTATTGATTGCTAACGAAATTAATTTATTAAATATAATTATTAAATTGATAGACTTTTAGAAAATGTATTCATGGAATTTGAAATACTTTATTAAACGGTGGTATTATATAAGAATAAAAGCTATTTAATAATATGTGAAGAATTCAATTGGCATAATATTAGTAAATGTTTATAGAAAACACAAATATTTGACGTATTTCATTATGTTACATTAACGTTTAACGGAAATAAATACATTTCATTTCAATCTGGCGCCAACTTTTGTCCCCTTCACTCGATCAATAATTCACCATGTTCAAGTTCTCACTACTACCTCTAGATGCCTCTACTTGAAGATATGAAGTTCCTGTAGATTATCAATCTAAATCTTAATATTGTTAGTTTTTTTGGTCTAAAATGAAGCATTTTCAATAGTTTGAATTCAACATTTTTTTTCATGGGACCTGTTTTTCAAAACTAATTTTAACAAAGCTATCTAATAACCAGTAGAATATGTGGAGTCAAAAAGAGTTTTGTCTCTTTTTTAATAGTGACTGACTGTCTTTATTTATTTATGTGTTCATTTATGTACTCTATTAAAAATTCTCCTGTAATTATAATATGACAAAAACAAATAATACAAATCTTATGTGGATGTGAAAATAATGCATTTGCTCCATGCATTCTCATTCATTTATTTAATCTAGAGTTGAAAAGATGACAAATAATTAGACTAATATAACATTTTGTTGTTGTTGTTAAAATAGCGTGTTAGTTTTTTTAATTAAATTTGTAAGAAATACTGTAAAGAGAGTTCTCCCACAAAAATGTGGGACATTTTACACTGTGCCACTTTTATTCTTAAATCTTTATCACTATTAAAATTCTTCTAGATATTTCTGAGGGACATAAAAATGTTTGGAGGTATTCGTATTTATAAAACGTACGGTATATAAGTCATTTTAAATTATTCTATTTCAGTATTTAAAATATCATAGACAAATTTCGACTGAAGCATTTCAGTTAACCAGTTTTTAAATAGTAAAATAACATCTCAAAATTATTAAACATTTATTAAAATATCTGGTTTGAAAACATCATTTTTTTGTAATTAGTCTGGTTTTCTGTCCAACAGCGAAACGATAAAATTTGTTGATTTGAAAATATGAAAACATATGTAAGGTGACTAGAAATTGATATATACCTAATTAGAAAACTTTCTGAATATTTGAACTATGAGTTTATGCTATCAGAAATATTTTTGTACTAGTGTAAAACGATTTTATGGTTTGGGAAAAGTTTAAAATTTAGTTAAATTACTTTCAAAGCAAGTGAAAGTTTGGATGTGAATAAAATTATTTAAAAATAAGGATGACATATTTCCTGCGTTAATTTTGGATATTCTTCAGTGATTAATTGATATCTCAGTAATTAAGGTTTGAAAAATCCTTTATAAAGTTAAATCTCGTAGTTAGTAATCTAAAACTTATGTAGAAATGTTTCTAGTTTTAAATGGACTTCAGAATATTATATTCACTTAGTTGAATAATTAAGTTTTCCAACTTGTTATTGGCTAGTTTTAGTTTATATTTCATTAGAAATTACCCCGTAACTGATGATTAACCAGGTTTAGAAATAATTACCACAACGATTCTTAAATACTTGTGAAAATAGTATACTTATTCTGTTAACTATCCATTGTTAGCTTATCGAAAGTAGAAAAGTTCAATTGTTGAGATTGCCTGAAAAATACAAAAAAAAAAGAAGGTAGTTATTTATGAATACTATTTCTTGAATGATATGTAACTTTAAAGATTAGGAATTATATGAAAGCAATGACTAATTATATGATTTTCTAACACTATTCCAGTAAATAAAAAAATATTTTTTTTACAAGAAGAATTAGAGAAAAAAAGTAAAAAGTGGTTTCCTTCACCTTTGGAGAGGAATTTATGCAATCGAAAATATTTTTATTCTAGTGTAAAACGACTTTATGTGTTTGGGTATGTTTGCAATTTAGTTAAAACAGTTTAAACTTTAAGTCAAGTGGAAACATACTCCTGTGGTAAAGTTTTGGATGACAATATAAATTTTTAAATATAAGGATCAAATAACTATTGCTAAATTTGGTAATAACCGTGTAATTACCTGATATTTCCGAAATTAAGGTTTGAGAAACCCTTTATTAAATTAAATTTAGAAGTTAATGGTCTAAAAATTATGGAGAAATGTTTCTAGATATAAATTGACTTCAGTATATTATTTTCAGAAACCAGGCTCAGAATTAATGACTACATCGTTTCTTAAACACTACTGAAAATTGTACTCGTATAACTATTCTACTAACTATCCATTGTTAGCTTATCGTAAGTTGGATTGTTCAACTGTTGCCACTCCCTAAAAAAAAAAAAAAAAAAAATCCGAACTTATGAATACTGTTTGTTAAATGATAAGTAGTTTTCAAGAGGAGGAATTGTATGAAAACAATGTTTAAAGAACGAAGACTAATTATAGGTATTGATTTTCCAAGATTCCATACGGGGAAAAGTAAAACAAAAAAGTTTGTTTTAAAGGATTAATGTTTTGTCTAATTTGAGACAAAAAGTAAAAGGTGGTCTCCTTCACACCCTCTGGAGTAGCACCTCCCTTGAAGGCACAGCCAACTGCACCCTCAAGAAGAGGAATTAGGCTGTATTGTGACTCAGGGATGACCCGGCCCACCTCGATAGGTGTTGGGTTACTATTCAATATATAGTTCACTTAGAGGGGGTGGCTCCTCCTGAGAACTTACCCCCTTCCAACGTACGTGGGATGTTATCAGAAACCAGACCTAACTACTTTGTCATAATGATTTGCAGGATTATTGACTTAGATGTTGCCGAACATGTCATAGAGAAGATCTGAACTCATTTTGCCTTATATA
Source organism: Riptortus pedestris (assembly GCA_019009955.1). Classification (NCBI taxonomy): domain Eukaryota; kingdom Metazoa; phylum Arthropoda; class Insecta; order Hemiptera; family Alydidae; genus Riptortus; species Riptortus pedestris. The sequence goes on from CM032233.1 coordinate 81,047,936, forward strand.
ATAAACGATGAATTAGTTGGCGGAATAGCGAACTGCAGAGGTATCTAGTGGCTTGTTTCGTCCTTAGGATACTGGTCAATAATTCACTTCCAAGTTCCTTTAGCACTCTCCAGATGCCTCCACATAACTGATTTGAAGTTCCACTATCTAATATTCTATTCAGCTATATCTTAAAAATTTATTTATCTTTTAGAATAATTTAAGAACAAGAACAGACAACATTTATGATAGTTTGAAAAACTCAAGAATCATTTTTCATTGAAAGTTTGGTTAAACATATTTTTATCAATCACTTTGTAGTTATATATTGAAAAAGAACATTTTACTAACTGCATACCCTTTTTTAAGAAGATTATTTATTCTTTACAATTCATACTCTCTAAACTGAGCCTCTTTGGTAATAAAATTACTAGTGATAGGTTTTATACGGAATTTCTAAAATGTACATTTATCTAAAAAAAAAATTGAAGTGGTCCTGCTTCAAGACTTATCAACCAAAGGGCCACAATTTAATGTTTCTAAATTTGAATATTATACCCAAAGAAATTAATAAATAAATAAGTTATGTTAAACAAGTACATATACTTATTCAAAAGAAAATTTTTAGTTTTACAATGAACAAGTAACATTTGAACTCTTGACTATGAGAGAATTACATACATATTTTATATATTCGTTTTTTCATTCTCTTTAAGCTATGTAAATTAGAGTAATAGTTAAATGAATAAATAAATGTGGATCATGATAGAATACTAATTAGAAAGCTTTTTACATATTTGAGCAAGGTGTTTGTATAATGAGAAAAGTTTTCCAGTAAGTTGAAAACGCAATGTATCTAGTTAATATTAAGTAGCCAAAGACGTAATTTATATATGTTTTGTTAAGCTTTAAAATGCTTGAATAAACTTATAAAATTTAATAGCTTTTTAATGTTGGTTAATTTAGTTTAAAAACCATTAACTTATGTTTTGAAAAGCATTTATTTAAGGCATTCATCTAGTAATTTTCTGTAAAATACATGAAAGAAAAGTTTCACTCCTGCATAATCACTTCATTTCATTGATTAATTAGCCCCTTCGTCTTACAAATGAAAAGTTTCATTATTTCTTTCATCGTTTTTACCGGTCTTAAATATTTTTCTTGTTACACATTCTCATGCATTTAATGACATTGCTTTTTCTTAAATAAAAAAAAAGGTACTTATCATATTACATCTCGTACATTCTGTGAATTACATACAGTGGTATTTATTAAACACCTGTAAAAATCAGCAGGTTTAGTAAATGCTTGGGGGCTTTTATTTGTTTTGTATACACTATTTATGTGTGTGTTTGTATGTGATAAAATGCATTTTTTTTCAGTTATTAAGTTTTTGGTTAGATTTCATTTGTTACACTACTTTCTACAATAACAGGAATCAGGGTTTAATGATTCATAATGCTAAGGTTAGTTATTTTGTTAGGAATAGTAGTTGCTAATAATAGATTTAATAAGTTTATAGTATGGTCATTTTTTTGCCAGGTAACCAACTTTCAGTTGTTATAATTTAATATAAAGTACACTACTAAAAATGTAAACTTTCAGAATTAAGAAGACATACAACAACTGTATGGCAAATGTGATGTTTTTATGCAACTAGACTAAATATGATGAAATATGTACAAATTAACAATACATTAGTCATCAAAGTCTATAAAGACAAATCCGAAAATGTACCTGAACCAAAAAAAAAAAGGTTGACAACTTTTTGGAAATAACATTAAGTTATACAACCTATTTATATTATTATATAATTGATATAACTAAATTTAGTTATCCAGAAATAATCTTTAATAAGAGTCATTGAGGGAGTGTATGATTGATAAAAATAAGATAGCTTTCTACAATTATTGAAGCATAATCCCTTCAACAATTTGAATATCAGTATATATTACTGGATTGCTTACGAGTTAGAATTAAATCTCTCAGATCTTGTATGAAGTAACACAGAATATAATATTTTTAAAAATGGTATTTAAAATTAGTGACAATTTGTTCCAGCCAAAATTTTTATAAAGCTGAGAACTGTAAAATATGCTTCTGGCATTAGTTGTACTCGCAAAAATTAATTTCGATAGTGTACATTTTTGATATTGCTTACAGCATTTTAAGTGATTCATATATTTAAGTATATTTCTGTTAAAAAAAAATTAGCTATTGACGTAATTTTAGAAATATATATTTCAAATGTTGATCCATTCTTTCTAGGAGACGTTGAAAACAGGTATACATGAAGATATATTTGTTTGCTATAGCCCTAAAGGCTGAAATTAGTTTTTATCGTAAACGTCTTATGTAGAACTAGCTAGGGTTTAGTGGGTTAACATAAAAACAAAATTTCCTTTAGTCAATATTGTTAAGGATTTAAATGTATAAAATTGTTTTTTATATAAATTATTTCCTATTTCCAATATTAACCGTGTTATTCGTATTCAGTATTCAGTAAACCCCCAATCATACACATTTCACATTAGCAATAAGCCAGTATCTAACGAATCGTCTTATTCGAAGCTTTTATTTCAGATTTTGAGCTTTTTGCTCTTCGTTTGTGAGATATATGAATAAATGATTTATGTGTGCAACAATGTACATTGTAAATTCTGTAAGTGAATCGAGTTTTAGGGATAATGTGCATTGTAACATTCCAATACATTTAAGTGGCAAAAATTCTGTTGTTTCACCTCTGACCATAAATTGGGGTTTTCATCCCTGACGAAAAAGATTTCCAAAGGCCATTTCAGCTTTTTTCCCTTCTTACCAACTAGATTGTCTTCATTGTCATTGTGCTACGACAAAATGCTTGTAAATCTATAACAGGTTTATGTTCAGAAACGATTTTCATATTTCTTTCTATCTTTGTTCTAGCACCAAAAGCCGACAAAATGCATTTTTTTCAGTTGTTTAGATTTCATTTGTTAGGCTAATTTGTACAGTAACAGGAATCAAGGGTTAATGATTCACAATGCTAAGGTTATTTTGTTAGGATTGGCAGTAGCTTAGTAATAGATTTAATAAGTTTATTTATTCAACTTTTAGTAGTTATAATTTAATATAAATTACGTTACTAAAAATGTAAATTTTCAGATTTAAGATGACCTACAACAACTGTATGGCAAATGTGATTACTTTATGCAAATGGACTAAATATGATGAAATATGAACAAATTAACAATGCATTAGTGATCAAATTCTATAAGGAATAATCCGAAAATGTTCGTGAACCAAAACAAAGTTTGTAACACTTATGAAAGTAACATTAAGTCATACAACCTATTTATATTATTATATAATTAATATAACTAAGAGTAGGGACTACGTTCATTTTCAAATATGAATATTGACCGTTGGACGACTAAAATTTTTCGGTTAATCATGAAATAGAAGTCTTTCTCTCTCAGTCAGCGTGATACCAACAAATCTCTTAAAGTTTGTGGGAAAAGTCTTTAATGGAATGGGCCATTGTAGTTCTGCTCACTCCTCATAGATAGCGTTCTGTATATCTTTTCCCAAATATTCAGCACAAGTTCTTAAGAAAAAAAAATGTGATTAAATGTTTGATTTAATTTTTAATTTACTTTTAAATAAGAGAATTTATTTTAATCTCACCTTGAAGGGCACCAAAGCACTCGTAACAATACAATATAGAATTGGGAAAATAAAAATATTTCAATTATTTGAGGTAATATTCAGAATGAACTTTTTGTACTTATATTTATGAGTAGAAAGAACTCCTGAGGAAGACTGTCATTTGGTTATTGAGGCTTAGAATTTTGGAACACATGAGAGACATAAACGATTATTTGTTTCATTATTTTGTTAGGAATTTATTTGAGTAAACTGTTAATACTTAGCTTGAAATGCTCAGGGGATATAGGACAGTCCTAATCTTTTACTTTGTCAAAATTGAACCCTATTTCATGTATATGCGAGAAACCACTTTGAACATCACATGAATTTATTGTTTAACAATCACATTATTAGAATATTTTTTTGTTTTTTATATACGATAATAGTAAGCATTCAATAATGGAAAACATAGGAAAAATAAGAAGAACTTATTTTTTAGTTGGTATTAAAAGTTTTTAAAAAATGGTTGAGGCTATTCCAATACAAATTCATATGTGTTCAACTGTACTGGAGCCAGGATTCATAAATTAAAAATACACAGCATATTTTTTTTCTTTTCTCGAAAATTGAATAAAACAGTAAAAAGTAAATTACCTTCTTTTAATTCATTTGAAAAATGAGCACGTCTAGAAATTGATATAATACTACTTAGAAAGCTTTCTGAATATTTGGGAGAAGAACTTATGTAATCGAAAATATTTTTATTCTAGTGTAAAACGACTTTATGTGTTTGGGTAAGTTTACAATTTAGTTAAAACAGTTTAAACTTTAAGTCAAGTGGAAAACATACTCCTCTGGTAAAGGTTTGGATGCCAATATAAATATTTAAATATAAGGATCAAATAACAATTTGCTAATTTTGATAATATCCATGTAATTAAGTGATATCTACAAAATTAAGGTTTGCAAAACCCTTTATTAAATTAAATTTAGAAGTTAATGATCCAAAAATTAAGGATACATGTTTCTAGATATAAATTGACTTCAGTATATTATTTTCAGAAACCAGGTTCAGAATTAATGACTACATCGATTCTTAAACACTTCTGAATATTGTATATCTATTCTACTAACTATTCATTATTAGCTTATCGAAAGTTGGATTGTTCAACTGTTGCCACTGCCTGAAAAAAAAATTCCGAACTTATGAATACTGTTTGTTAAATGATAAGTAGCTTTCAAGATTAGGAATTGTATGAAAACAATGTTTAAAGAACGACGACTAATTATAGGTATTGATTTTCCAAGATTCCATACGGGAAACGTAGGAAAAAGTTTGTTTTAAGGGGTTAATGTTTTGTCTAATTTAAGAAAAATAAAAGCAAAAGGTGGTCTCCTTCACACCCTCTGGAGTAGCACCCCCCTTGAAGGCACAGCCAACTGCACCCTCAAGCAGAGGAATTAGGCTGTATTATGACTCAGGGATGACCCGGCCCACCTCGAGCAGTGTAGGGTTGCTATTCTTTATATAGTTCACTTAGAGGGGTCGTCTCTTGCTGGGAGTTTACCAACCCGTAGGCTCAGTGTCATTTTTTTCAGAACCTAGACTAGGCTTAGAAGTCAGACACATCTACGGGGTTTTCGGCTTAGTAGCGCCCCAACGTGACTAACAGCTGATCTGAACTCCGCTTACAATAAGATTGGATGATGAATTACGTCTTGGAAGATTGGACTGCAGAGTTATCTGGAGGCTGATTTAGTCCCCATGCTGATAATCAATATTCTTCTTTCTCCTCATAGATAGCGTCGCCACCTCTTTTTTCACTCGCCGAATACAATCTCCCATATATAAAAACAAACACTAAAAAGCATTTTTTAAATTTAATTTTCTATCAATTAGAAGAATCCATTACACAGATCTCCATTGTGGGTTTTCATAAAAATTTTAATACATGTGTAACAATAATGTAATATATTATGACAAAATAAAAATTTAATTTAAATCTTTTAAATGATTTCCCATGAGGTATGTTACCTAATACCAGCTTTTATACTTTGCTATTCTCAGTCTAATTTTAAATATGTGATACTTACTCTTCGCTGGTCAGGGATTTATTCACATAACCACTACATTACCTTATAACATTTCATGTGGTAGTCCTTAGATTGTACGTTGTCAGAACCCTATTTTTTATGACTAGCTACAATAATATTGCTCATTATTTATGAGGCAAGAAAATACCTCCCTGCTTTTCAGCTCCCTAGTTAGGTAAGGATTCAACATGAGGATTTCATTTTTGCAAAAGTGAAGCATAGTAACACATATTGTATTCCAGATAATATTGTGATCCACAGAATGTATAGTTTTAATAATACCTATTGTGTTTAAATATAATTGCTAAGAATTTATAAAGCAAGCTCATTTTACAGGATGGCTTAGATTAGGGAGTATATACTCCCTATTGTGGACATTACCATTCCCAAAAAATTGATAGGCTGTGTATAACAAAGTGTAACATAAAAATATAATTTGTTTATAATGCTTTAATTTAGAGAATTATACTGTAACAAATTTAGGAAGGAGCTATTAATAATATTTACAGTTTAAATCCATTAAATCTTTTTATACTTTCTTTAACATTATTATATAGGGAAAATATAAATTAAAATAAAATTGTATAGGAGGGGAAATTATTTCTCCCCACTAAAATTTAATAAATAGCTTACCATTAATTATATAGTTCTCTCAAAACTCTCTTGAGAACTTTCCTCCCTCTAACTTACTCCAGATACTTCCACAACCAAAATAAAATTTGAAGTCTGGCACATCCATAATTTTCTTCGTTTACTACAGATCTGATAACTTTTTACATTTCTTGATACACTTTGAATTTCATCTTGGAAGAGTCAACAGCTGAGTTATAAGGAAGCAGCTCTTTATTCTTATAATTAATGATATGCTATTTTCTACTTATAGATAGAGCTTGTACCTTTTTAGCAGATTTCCCTTAAGGGAAATCAACTGCTGCGGTTGTACTAATAACGCGATTTTCGAAAATTTCCTCAAATGTTCATCCATTCTACCTAGTAGACGACGAAAATGAGGTTAGTTCAAAATTTTATATATATATATATATATATATATATATATATATATATATTCATTCTTCTTATTCTGGACACAATATTTTGGTGCAAACTTTATTGTAACTGCTCTACATGTTTCGTGGCTAATTTGCTGCCTCTTCAGAGGCTATCCCTTTTAAAAAAATATATAAAAAATAATTTTAATTTTTAGTTATTAATATTTTTTTAATATTATTTTTAAAAGGGATAGCCACTGAAGAGGTGGCAAATAAGCCACGAAACAAGTAGGACAGTTTCAATAAAGTTTCCACCCAAATAAATGATTTTTATTGGAGACCCTTGCCACAAAATTTGAAGAATATATATATATATATATATATATATATATATATATATATATAATTTGTCTAATCGTTGTCAAACTCGATATATAAGCATTTCATGCAAAACTAAAGATCAAGTTCGTTAACGGTTAAAATCTGACAAGGGGGAAGGGGGATTTAAAAGGGGAGAATTTTGAAAATTCCAAATTTCTCTGTCATTATACGTCAGATCAAAAAAGTATATAGAACCAACTTATTACAAAAATAATTTCCTTTACATTTTGTCATATAAATATTTTCTATATCATGAATATTAACCGAGATATTTGCATTTTTTAGTTTTCAGCGTTTAGTAAAACTCTTACTCACGTCATATTATCAATAAGATGTTATATCGTGAACCATATTATTCTAAGAGTAACTACTAAATATTGTTTTCATTGCTGTGTGAGATACATGCAAATACGTAGTGTGATGACGTCATTATTTAAGATTTTTAAGGTCTTAACTCGTACATGTTTATTTCAACCCTACCATACTCGGTCAACACTAAATATCATATTTGTTATTAGCTGAAATCGGACCTGGAATCGGAGGGGTTTAGAGGGGGCGATTCAAAAATTCCAAATATCTCCGTTATAATGAATCGCTTCGTAAAATGTTATAGACCCAATCTTGTTAAACTATTGATGATCTACAATTGTTGTCCTATGCATTTTTTCATGACTCAAGTATTAAACGGTTATTCTAATTTTTAGATTTTCAGCATTTACTACCCCCCTCCCCCTCTTTTCTACTCATCGGTTGTTTACATAGTAATAGAGATTACGTAGGGACATGAGTTCCAAAGTGAGTTGTACTAACACTTGGGAAATCTGGTTAAAGTAATGCGTCCTTGACAATTAAGCAGAGCACTTGCTGAAATGTGCCATGGTATTGAGAAAAAAATTCCAATTAATTTAGGTTATTCTAAGAATGATATATATATATGTGTGTGTGTGTGTGTGTGTGTGTGTGTGTTGAAATGACTCCAGAGGTGGTATTTGATTGGCATTTGGTCTTACTCGACAAAGCTTTTCTGTGTCACGACACCTGCTGTTCCGAACTACGGCGTACATATGTACAAATATATAATAGATACAGATCATACATAAATATATTGAATAATTGAGTCTTCCAAACATGAGCTAACATGTAAACGATAATGGGTTGTCCAAAGGTAGCCGGGGGCAATTTCCTTGACGAGAGTATTATCGATCTAAAGTATTTCTACTAGTAGGTCTATTAATAAATCTGCCATTTCCACTATTTGCCTGTTTACTGGCAGTTACTATTACGTTCCCTCACTACCTTTTGCTATTTATACCTGTCATGCATACGAAAACAAAGACAAAGAAAAGCCCTCTGTGTACCGTAGGAACATAAAAATAGAAAAAAATGTACTTCTGGTGAGTCACAGCGAGACAATAGACAATAAATAAATAAAAATAAACCAATTTTCTTACGTGAAATGATGAACTTCTAAATGAAAATAGGCTGTAAAAAAAGAGTGATTGTAGAGAGGAATTTTCCGGTATTGCAAAAGACGACAAAGAAACAATCATCCGAAGATAAAGTGGAGTAGAGTGACAAAAATGAATTTAATTTATGTATTCATTCACAAATGTTTAATTGTTCATTTACATTTCACTGCAATGTTTACAAAAAGTCGGTCACGCAGGTGCTGCGTTAACTAAGCAGATTTCCCACGTGCGTCACGTTTTTGCATTTATCTCAAAAATTAAATGTTCAATGAGAACAATATTTGGTATTTATGCTTTAAATAAAGTTCTTCATAACATAATAGAATATTGTTAATATGAGATGAGTAGGAGTGGGGGTTTACTCAAGACCGAAAACTAAAAAATGCAAACATCTCAGTTAATAATCAAGATAGTGAAACAATGTACATAATAGCATTTATAGAACATTAAAATTGCAATAAGAATGGTTTTATAGACCTTTTCGATCCGACGCATAATAACGGAGATATTAAGAATTTTCGAAATTCTCCCCCTCTAAACCCCCTTCCCCTGGTCCGATTTCAACCGTTAATGAACTTGATCTGTCTTTTTGTAAAAAAACGATTATATATCAAGTTTGGTAACGTTAAGACAAAAATTGCGACCACTAGAGCGGTAACAGACACACACACACACACACACACATATATATACAGTTTTGAACGGACCTCATTTTCGTCATCTCCTGGGTAGGATCGATGGACATTTGGAGAAACATTTCGAAAATTGCGTCATGAGTACGACCTCAATAGCTGATTTCCCTTGAGACTTTTCTCTCAATATATATGAACCAAACAATATTGTTTGTGAAACAAAACATGAACTGGTTGTACAAAGATAGTATAACTCATAATCATAAAAGAAGATACAAGAGTATGCTTCAAACTCCTAACCACAAACATAAATATTTCTAGAAAAGCGTTCTATTAAAAATATTCTCTATTTAAAAGTAAATTAAAGAACTTCATGTATGACGGATGTTTTCATACACAAGATGATTACTTTAAAAAAAGCTCCTACTTACCATATACCAAGCTACTTGGAATTGAATAAATCTAATTCCACTATTTATTGAATTATTACCTGTTGTTTAGGAAGAGATTTGATAAAAGCCAATCACAATTTTACATCTTTGTAGTCTAAAGCGCGTTGTAGGGGAAAAAAAGACATATGAGAGAGGGAAGTGCCTCTCAATTTTTTTATTTCCTCTTAAAAATAATATACTTTAGGGATTATTTCCCACCATATATTTTAATTTTGCTTTGACCAGTGATCTAATTATAGATCGACGGATCATGTTAGTACAATAATGATGTTTCTAATTTATATCTAGTGACATTCACCTTTTAGGTTACTGACTGTGTTTATTTTAGTTAATATTTTAGTTATTGAGCTGACTAAATACAATATGTATTGTTTTACTGTTGTCCTAGGGATTGACTAAGTTGCTGTGTGCTTCAGCATCTCAATGTAATTGAGCAGCCCCACAAACTGTATAAAAATTTGTACAATAAAGTGATTCTCTATCTTATTGTATCATCCACCATCGGCTATCATTACACTACACGGTCTCCTGCATAATTTGTATACTCACCCAAACTATTTTTACTGTCTTCATAATTTATACTATATTAATTATCAACATTTATCTATATAACCACCTTTATCCATAAACATAGCAGCATGTGGCATGTATTATGCTCATCATTATTAACTACTGGATCATTGTCATTTCTTCTTCCTTTTTTCGCCATTGCTATTCTCATCTTCAGCAGAATTTGCGTTGACTACCGTCAATTCAATACCTATCTCATATTTTCTTAACCGACTCATCATCATGCTCACGCAAGAGAAACTGGGACTAGTTGATATTTCCTTCTATACCTACAAGCCTAGAGAGGTACAGGTCTATATATATAGATACAGATGTAAGCCTGCCTGCAATTACATCGTTTGCATAACCGAGGAATTTATGCATTTGACCTATTACCCCCGTTTCACCTTCGATACCTTCTGTATTACGTTTATCAATGCTATATGCTCGGGAGACAGTCAATCGCCTTGTCTAAACCCTGACTTAAAGTAAGATTCTTCAGTTACCTCTCCTTAAACCATCAATCGGTTCTGGGAGATAAATCCAAGTTCCGATTCCGAAATTATTTTCCAAAGACTCTATTAACTGAATGGCCTGCCGCTTTGAAAACAATAAATAGGCTGTGTACATCTTGATCTACTCTTAACTCTTCTAGAGCATCTATTTGACATTAAATATATGATCCAACGTGCTTCTTCCTATTCTGAACAATGTTTGATCATCACCCTAGGCCGTTTCGCATTGGGCTTGTGAGCCATCTGTCCGGAATCCGTTTCCCCATCCATATCTTTAGGATAAAAAATAAAAATTATCAACAATTATATTGATTGTGAAAGTGCCATTATGGCTATCTTAATAGTGAAAATATTGTCATGAGATAATATGTTGGCAATTAATGTACATGGTGTTAAGAAAGTTGAAATAATAATTGTAGGTTCGCGATGCCAGGATAGAAGGTAATAAAGGTACTGAAAGAATGATTACTGAGATTCAAAGTTAGAATATTGAGGAGGAGGCTTTTAGTTCTGGTGGCCGCTCACAGATAGCACCTCGCACGTTGTCCTTTCATCGAAAAGACAAGATCTCATGCTGTTGTTAGTACATATGATCTGTTAAAATGAAAGCAGTAGTTAAAGCAATTGAGAGAGAAAATAAATTATAATTATTTCAAGGGCCATGTAAACATTAGAGTTTTCTTTCTCGATTCTAAGATTTTTTAATGTTTCTAGATGAGTTTTCGGTGGGAAGAATTTCTTCTGTTTACACTGTTGTTAAGACAACTGAGAAAACAATTTCATAGTTCAACATGACTTTTGTTTCACGAATACTAATGCATGTTCTCATCATCCACCTTTTTTGCAAGTTTCAATTTCTTTTTAAATATTTTAAAACGTTTTTCATCCATTTGTCCATTGTCAAATGAAAGCTCCTAGATAATTTCAAATGAACTACTCGTAAACTAACGAACGAAACTAAATAAGTTAACTGTAATGGTAGATGTGCTAGCGATCTTCAATTAATAATCGTGACAATTTAACAGACCCCATGGTAAGGTTTTCAGGTTTGACTGTGGACAAACGCATTGACTGGTTCAATCATATTGAAGAATTGAGTAAGAAGCTAAAACCGCTTCGCTTTTTATTAAAATGTGTTACAAACTATCTTCCAATGGAAACTCTATTATTAATATACCATGGATATGTCCATAGTCGGTTAACGCAAGGCGTTATGCATTGGAGAAATTCCAAAAATGCAAAAGAGAGCTTGTATACAACAGACAGTAGAGACTCCTGTCGTCCAAATTTTATGGATTCAAAAATAATGACTTTTCCCTGAATATATATGTACCAAACAATATTGTATGTGAAACTAAACATGAAATGGTTTAACAAAAACAGTATAACACATAATCTTAATGCAAGACACAAGAGTATGCTTCAAATCCCTAACCACAAATATAAATAATCCTGGAAGAGCGTTCTATTAAAAAATATTTTCGTATATTTATGGCAAATGTCTTCGTATCTATTAGCGATACAAAAAAATGTAATAGAACGACTTTTGTTATGGTAAAAATATCTAAAAGCTATGCTCACCTAATTTTTTTTATCCGATTTATTGGAAATGAATTTCGTGTATTAATTTTGAATGAAATGTATGCATTGCAGCTAAATATTTCGTTTATTTAATTTAATATGAGTACAAGGAAGCTATATGGTTCGCAGATGAGATGTTTGTATAAATGGGATAATTTAACGTTGGAAAAGAAAGGCCTTTTGCCTGTATCGCGTTTTCCTGGAGAGAAAAATATTAAATGAATATAAACCTGTAAATATTTCTATGCCATTGTTATATGTTGTTTACAAAACTAGGATTAATGAAGAATTTTGGAATTGAATAAATCTAATTCCACTATTAAATGAATTTATTACCTGCTGTTTGGGAAAAAATTTGATAAAGTCAATCACATTCTTACATCTTTCTGGTCTAAAGCGCGTTGTAAGGAAAAAAAGAAGACATATGAGAGAGAGAGAGAGAGAGAGAGAGAGAGAGAGAGAGATGAAATTTTTTGGACCAAATTATAAAAAGAAATCACCACCCTCTAACCCCCCCCCCTCCCACAAGTCCCATTTCAGCCATTAACGAACTTGATCTCTAGTTTTGAATGAAACACTTACATATGGAGTGTGATAACGATCAAACAAAAATTACGACCACTAGAGCGGTAACAGACAAGCACACACACACACACACACATATTATATATTTATAATTTTGAACGGATCTCATTTACGTTATGTACTAGGTTAATGTTTTGATTACTGATTTCTCTAAAGGGAAATTTGCTAAAATCATAACCATAAGTTTAGAATGATTTGAAACATTTCTATTTTTTTTCTTAAACCAGCACTGACAATAACGAAAATTCCTTTGTTTGTTACTGACAAGTTTTTCTAAAAAACGATATTTCAGCTTTTCAAGGAAGTTGTAAATGATATGTGGTATACTGGGGTGGAACAAAGATATCGTATATATTGTATTTCCGTTATGAGGCTTCATAAAGAAAAGTTTTAAACGACATTAATTGGAGACATTTATGTGGTAGTTAAATCATATCAAGTTGCCCCTTCCCATGTAAAGTGACCTATCTCATACAGGAAAGAAGAAATTGGCACTATGTATTTCCGTCAGCAAGTCACCACTTCTCCCAGTAAGAGGATTGCTCATTAACGTAATAACTTAGACCTTCAAACTACGAGGGAGCTAATAATATTCTCATAGAAATAGTTTAACATGTCGATGTTATTGTGTTAAAAGACAATCTATCTATAATAAATCTTGTATACACAATTGCTATTAATCAAGTACCTTAGTTAAATACAGAAAAATTTTCATTAGGTTGAAACTTTAAGTTATATAGTTTATAAAAACATGTAAGTTTTCATTTGACAAACACAATCGAAATAGTAGATTCTTCTATTGACTTTGTGACGACTCCTAAACCAGGAATCTTCTTTTACGGAAAGATCCTTCATGGTGGGGGTTTACCTTGATACCTGTTTGATTTGACGAAAATCTATTCTATTCTTGGTTGTTTTCGCTCAACTAAAGGTCCAGCACTTCTGGCAAAAATCTCTTCTGTAGACGCTAACCCATTTTTTAAAATAATGTTTTTTTTTTAATTGACTGAAAACAAACGTTTGCATAATTTATACAAGTTAATGGCAGGTTTTTGTATACGTTTACAATACTAACATAAGAGGAACTGCCTAGTTTCCAGAAAATAGTGTTCATAGTTAGAATGATTCCACTGGCGTCAAGTTCGAAGAATATTTTGTTGCAGCTAGTAGTTCTATATGACTAAAAAAAAGGATTTTAGAGTATAAGTTTTCTTCCAAGTCAGCAAATGTTATTGTCCTTCCTCTTCTTTTCTTGTATTATATAAAATGTTTTGTATGCTGGCAGATGACCCTATCAGAGTACTTTTAAAAATATCGAAACATTACGTCCTGAGAAACCTCAGCAGAGACTTATTTAAATAATAAGTAAAACAAAAATACTAATACATTTTGTTAAAAAAGAGTCCGTCACGGAGGGGCTGCGGAAACTAAACATATTACCCACGTGCTGGTATAACACATTTTTGATCTCATACAACAACATATTCCCTATTTCTATGTAAAAAGTCCGTCACGCAGGGGCTGCGTAAACTAAGCAGATTTCCCACGTGAAATTTCACAATAGAGAAATTTCACGAGAGCCGTGCAGTTAAGGAAACGGCCGAACTAGCTTTTGGCGGGAAAGTCAGTCGTCCGTTAACCGCCCAGATTTAATAAAAATGCAAATATCTCGGTTAATATTCAAGATAGAGAATAAATGTATATAACAATATTTATAGTAAAGTTAATTTGCAATAAGATTGATTCTGTACACTTTTTCGATCCGACGTATAGTAACGGAGATATTTCGAAAATTCTCCCCTCTAAACCCCCCCCCCCCCTCTGGTCCGATTTCAGTCGTTAACGAACTTGATCTTTCTTTTTACATAAAACGACTAATTATCGAGTTTGGTAACGATCAAACAAAAATTGCGACCGCTAGAGCGGTAACAGACAAATATATATATATACAGTTTTAAACGGACCTCATTTTCGTCATCTACTAGGTAGGATTGATGGACATTTGAAGAAAAATTTCGAAAATTCCGTCATGAGTACAACCTCAATAGCTGATTTCCCTTAAGGCAAATCTGCTAAAACAGACGAGCAGAATGGACGGGGGGGGGGGGGGTGGTTATTGAATTCTAAAAACAAAAAAGTAGGAAAACCTTTTAGGATTAATATTTGAGTTATGAAAAATGCATAAACAACAGTTATAGACAACCAATAATTTAACAAGATTTGTCCTATGACATTTTACGATATGACTCATTATAACGAAAATATTTCGATTTTTCGAATACCCTCCCTCCCAATACTAAACCCCCACTTCTCCGGGTTCGGCTTCAGCCGTTAACAAATATGATCTTTTGTGTTGACTAAAACGGTTAAATCTCAACTATGGCATAGATCAAGTAAACATTTTTGAAACAAAAGCGCAATTACTGCTTGTTTGTTGATGTACAATATATTTATTCCCGTGTTCCTGAAGGTTAGACTAGGGCTCACTTCAATGTTCGACCGACCTAACGTCTATTATACCTACCTCACAAGATCTACTTGTCAAAAATGATCAGTCCTTTCTAATAATTTTTTGACTTGTTGGAATGACGATTATATGAGTGTAAAGATACCTTGATCTAAATAACCAATCAATTATAGTTCGATAGATACTCCTAGACGCGAATTGAAACAAATGGAGTTAATATTTTATCTTATAATAATAAGAGAAAACTTCACTAAAAGTGGATATCGGAAAGAGTCGAGGGAATAGGGGCATACATAAAATGTGAAAACAACTGTGGGATTGAATGTCCGGCTCAATTAGCTCATATTCTATACCAATCAAGGAGAAGTTTATTATGAATGAAAAAAAATAATTAAAATGTATTTATTCATTCAACACATCAGTTTAATATGAAAGTATTTATGAGAAGGATGATTTATTTTTAATTGAGGTTCTATTCATAGCATTTAATCCACTTTATATTCTAGCCGATGAGCATATTTTCTATTAATCAGGGTTAAAATCGTAAACCACCGGTTTATCACAGCATTCGGATTAATTAATTCATAAAACCGGAGATACCCCGATAGCCATCAATTCGTAAAGGGCATAAATTGTGAGTTGGTTAACTTAAAAATTTGATGGAGTATTTATTGGATCAAAATGAAATAGAAATAGTATAAACCAAATAAATAACACTGAATCATTTGCAGTCACTGAATTTAGGTCTATCATTTATTACTAATGATCTATTTCATTTTAATTTTTCATTTATGATTCTTCATTGGAACTTTCTTTTAAATCAGTAGAGTTGGAAGTGTTTTCATATATATTTTAAGATCTAGATGAAAAGATTCTCAATCAGATATAGATCAATGACAGGAGTTCAGTTAGAGTGAACAATATATTCAGATTGAGATGCCTGAGAAGTCTCACTAATCGAGGTTAACTTTTTCAAGGTATATGTGAATGTAATACGAATATAAAAACCCAAGTAATTCACATATTTACTCAGTTTAGTCAATATTTAGATTGATATGTAATTTTTTAAGACAAACTTAAAATGTTTCTGGTATCCTATGGGTATGCTGGTACCCGTTCGTGTATTATCAAAATAGAAGCCGATGAAGTTTTTGAATATTGATGCTGTTCTAGTATACTACAAACTTTCAAATAGACGAGCTAGTTCTCATTTTCAACCCTATGTATTAAACAACTTCATTCAAATGGTATGTATGAGTTATTTTCTCCTTTTTATTTTACATTGCAAAATTATGTTTTATTATTCAATGGTATTTGGCTGCGAACTAAAACACACTCTGTTATTAAGTGGCCCATACAGAATTCCTTTAAACACTCGGAAACGACCTGCAGGTATATTAATATTGTCTTTTGCAAACTCATGCTCCCAATGCTTGTCATTAGTCTGCCTATTTTGGCTTCGATTGGAATTCTCCCTACACCTTATTCTTTAGTTCTTTCTCTCTCAGTCTTATACAGTTGGCAAAGAGAATCCACTGCATGCCCTTCTCCTCTTGCTTTTGCCCGGAATAAATCAGGCCTTCCGCTTTGCCGGAACACCCAACACCAGAAATCCTTGATGGATGTTGTCTTCCCCGCTCACTCTAATATTTAATTCGATACGAACATGTCAACAAAAATTATTTATTAACGTCAACTTTTCCATTTTCTCTTCTGAGGCAAGGTTGGGATCGTCATTTACACAAGTATGTTTCTCACATCTGTCAAATATTTAGTTATAATTCAATAATAATGTACCTTTGATATCTCGAATAAAAGATTACCCTCGTTTGATCTAGTTGGTTCTTTTTTATTGTGCGCTTTACTCAAGTCAATAAATAGCATCGTATTAAATGTCTTGGCGATCTTCTCAAATTCAAAATGCATTGAAGTAGAGAAAAAAAATCAAGGCAAACTTTTCTTTCAAGTTGTAATGGAATGAACGGAGGTTAAATTAAATAAATACAGTTCTTCAAAAGGACTCCTGCCCTTTGTCGACATAGGACAAGTTAGGAGCGGGAAGTGAGGGTTTGTGAAGGGCTGAGGAAGAAGGTTAAGGAGATGTAATCCTAATCGAATCAGGCTCATTGCGATTCGGATCACAGGCTTAGGGCAACTTTGACAGAAGCACGCCAAAGAGAGAAAGGCTTAAAACCTGGATTTGGATGGTTCCCTCTGAGGCCTTGAGAGGGAGGGCTCCTACCTTCCTACATCCCCTCATATCCTTCGGATCAACCTACATCGGCAGAGATGTCCCTACTTTTCTTTATCCTTCCCTCCTTTACCTTTTCCAAGTACACTTGTCTCCTTGTTAGCCAGATTACTTTTACTTCACTACTATATGTCCTACCTCGGTTTTCAAGTTGTTTTACCTCTCTACTTTACACTTCTATCCATCATTATTGTAATTACGTAATCTCTTTCTTTTGTCATTCAGCAATCCAGGACAAACTTTATTTCGAATAGTCAATGATAGATAATAAATTAAGTAGTTAGTATTTTAACTCACAAATTATTTGTTTGTTATTTTAATTAATGATTCAATTAAAGTTACTCTTATCTGTTCAATCCTTAACACTTGTACGTAGTCCAATAAAATTTCCAACACACAAAAAACTGCTTGCCATGATGTTTTACAGATTAGGTTTTAGATGGAAAAATTTCGTATACGGGGTTTTCCTCGGTTTCACAGCCTTCAAATTTAAAGTTTAAAGTAGACGAGTTTGCCTGAGGAAGATAACTGGAGAGTCATTGAAAATTCGCACAGAGAAGGTTGAAACACCGGGAGCAGATAGGCGGGAAAACAATAAAACATTTAGTATATATAGTTTATTATTAACCCTCGGTCGAGCGCGTCAAGAATATTTCGAATTCGGGTACGTGTATCTCATAATGAAGTTCATTTTAGATTCTTTATTATTAAAACAGTGGACGATAATTTTTTAAAATATAAATAAAAAATACAAATATCAAAAGAAATTGCTTAAATGCACATGTCTTAATTATACACAATTCACTTGAGTGTGAACAGTGTAAACAAATTTTCTAAATATAACTTAATTGAAAAATAAGCAGCACGAAATAAATTTTAGATAAGAATTATTAAAAATCATCTAAATTTTAATGTACAAATCATTTTAAAAATAGCAGTTTAATTATTATTTATTTTGCAGAGCTGCATTACAATTAGGGCAAATCATGGAACTATGTTGTAAACAAAGTTTGTGTTTGCAAATCTCACAAGAGTACTTTTCTTTTCACATCATTATCTCTAGTTTGTTGTAGTGGAGGGACTTTTTTTATGCTGTTCTGTTCTTGAGTGCAATGTCCGGTCCAATGAGCTTCTGTACTCTTCAAGTTTCGTCCTTAGTTCGGTTGGTAAACGTGTACTGTTGTCACTGCGCCGTACACTAATTTCTTGTGAATGCTCATGTATGAGCAAAATAATAGAAAAATAGGTTTATATGATTCCATTTAATAAAGAGAAACTCAATTGATTTATATATTTTTGAAATACGGATATGAAACAAAATTAATAAAGATCGGACGCCTGGAATCTAGGAGATTAAACTGAATGACAGGTGAAGCACACGACTCCATCAAACCCAGGGACACACCTGACCTTAAGGGGAGACCCCTAAACCACATAACACGGAGCACTACACCACCACTTTCTGTTAGGAGGGCTGGCAAATATTTCTCAAGAAACTGTGTATCTCAGAGATTACGCGCCCGACGGTGGGTTAAAATAAACACACACATTTGGTAGAAGGATGTATGACAAAAATACATTGGACCTTGAAAAGACCAATATCAATCGTAAATTTTAGCAAAATTAGGTGTTACAATAATATGACATATTCAGTAGTCTATTCATTTAATAACATAAGAAAATAGACAGTAAATCCGTATACGTTACCATCTCTTTCCATATCCAGTCCATGGATGCAATCTCATTTCTCTTTGCCTTGTTCTCAAATTTAATTTTTATATTCTTCAAATTTGATGGAAGGGTCTCCAATAAAAAACATTTTTTTCGGTGAAACGTTATTGAACCTGCCCTACATGTTTCGTATCTTATTTGCCGCCTCTTCAAGGGCTATCCCTTTTAAAAAAATATAAAAAATTAATAATAACATTAATTTACACACATCCCGTAATAATGTTTTTGCTATATATTGTATTAGTAGGTGCCTACATCTATGATATATCTATTAAATATAATTATAAATTGCTACTTACATTTCTGAAGTGCTCGTTTACCATTTACATTAAGTTCCGACTGTCCTCACAGAGGATGTAGATGATACTGAGAGGATAGGTTAAGCCAGCTGACTAAAAATCGATTATTTACAAGTTAATCTTGAACTCGATTATTTCCCGTCATAATTTAAAATAAATTACTTTAAGGTAAAATGTTATGGAATATATGATTGAGGTATTTGATTTCTTTTTTTTTGTTTACTGCCCTTTTTCTATTTTTTATTATGTGAATGTTCTCTTTTATTTCCCGAAAAAAATGTTTTTTGTTGGAGACCCTTGCCACTAAACTTGAAGAATATATAAATAATATTGGGTCCAGAATAAGAAGAAGAAATTTAATTTTTATTTAATACTCTGTGATTATTATGTAACTAATTCAGCAAGTAATTTAAACTTTTACTGAGCCAAGAAAAAATCAATTTAAATAAAGAATCATTAGCATTCATTTTATACAATAGTCCCGCGAATCAACTCAGAATAACATTTAAAAAAATGCGTTGTTGATTGTGGGCAATTACAAACTATTTATTTTCAGCTTAGACGCTATGAATATTCTGTTGTTATTATGTAGGGGAGAATACACCTACAATATTTCTCAGCTTTAAATCACTTCCATTTAATTTAATAAATACGACAGCAAACTCCAGCATATTTTTTTGTTTGTAGGCAAGTTTCAAAACAATGGGAAAAGAGTGAGAAAAAAGAGAGAAAGAGAAAGTGTGTGTGTGTGGGGGGGGGTGCGTGCGTGCGTGCGTGCAGCGAGAGAGAGAGAGGGAGAGAGAGGGAGAGAGAGAGAGAGCGAGAGAGAGAGAGAGAGCGAGAGAGAGCTTGAGAGAGAGAGAGCGAGCGAGAGAGAGAGAGAGAGAGAGAGAGAGAGAGAGAGAGAGAGAGAGAGAGAGAGAGAGAGAGAGAGAGAGAGAGAGAGAGAGAGAGAGAGAGAGAGAGAGAGAGAGAGAGAGAGAGAGAGAGAGAGAGAGAGAGAGAGAGAGAGAGAGAGAGAGAGAGAGAGAGAGACAAGTTTTGCAAACATTTGGAGTTTATTTGGCCAAATATGTTAATTAGTTTGAACATGTTTTTTTTGGGTTATCATACATTTAAAAATTCATTTCCAGTTATTTATATATTATCCGCGGCTGTCCATTGCAATTGGTGTATAATTACCATTACATAGTTGTCACTATTTCTGTTTTGCCTATAATACGATCTCAACTATTATTATAATAATATTCTTTTTCACTGCCATGATATTGTTGATCATGCAACCTTCAAAACGAAGATTCTTGTATATCAAAGACGCGCAAATGATTATTTTGAGAAGACCAACAGGCATTTTATTTATTTCTATTTCTGTGATAAAATCCCTTCGTGGAAGATAACCGTATCGAATTTAATAACAAGAAGAAGGTAATCCTATAAGACGTTTTATGTGGTCAGACCTTTGTCCTGTTAGGACAGGGAGAAGGCGGTCAATCCAAGAAGCCTAAGCTCTTTGCTCGATCCCATAGTCAATCCCTTTTTTTCCGAAATCCTCTTAGCGAGTGTAACGTCCTCTATTCGAACAACAGCCCGAAAATTTTCCATTCACACCGACCCCATGAAAGCACATCATTCTTACTTTGTCCCCCAATTACACGAAATATTCTGCTTGTAAGAATACATTTTTTTTCTGCAAACTATGTTTCTTGTGTTTACCTGGACTATATCATGTTACTTTGGTATATTTAATTGTCTGAATTTATTTAATGCGTCTTTATCATTATATTAACTAGCATTCGTATCTCTGGGTGTCAAGGAGCTATTCAAGCTTACTTGAAATGATGATTTATTTCTATTTAAACAACACACTTAATAGGATACGTCAAGTATTTTTGTTTTCTATAAAAAATTTACTAATATCATGTCAATTAATTCTTTACATATTATTAAACAGCATTTATACTTATATAACATTCTTTCATAAGTTAGCTCAAAATGAATCAATATACTTATAAAATCTGTCAATTTAGTAATTACATATAATAAATTAATTTCGTTAAAAATCTTAATATTACTGTAAATATGTAACATGAATTTGTAATTTATTGACATCCTTTTAGCAGATTTCCCTAAAGGGAAATCAGCTATTGAGGTCTTACTCATGACGCGATTTTCGAAAAATGTCTTCAAATGTCCATCGAACCTACCGAGGAGATGACGAAAATGAGGTCCGTTCAAAATTATATATATATATATATATATATATATATATATATATTTGTTTGTCAACACTCTACCTATCACAATTTCTGTTTAATCGTTACCAAACTCAGTATTTAATCGTTTTATGTAAAAATAAAGATCATGTTCGTTAGGGTCCAATGGGAGGGGGGGGTATTAGATGTGGGAATTTCGAAAATTCGTTATATCACCGTTATTAATACGTACGCTTGTTTGTTGATTTGTTTAATCGATTGTTTGTGCATGGCCGTTTGGTTGCTCGTTCGTTCTTTAGACGTTATTTGATGATCGCAAATGAATTTTTAAATATTTAAAAACAGGCGTCTTTTGAAAACAATATGTTTAGTGAATTTGATCATGCACCATGAAAACAGTGTTTAAGTACATTTCAATTTAAGATACATAACATTTAGAAGCTCATAAAAATGAATAATTTAAATGGTATTAAGAATTTCGTAAAAACTATTTACTTTTTATTCGTATTAAGAAAATCATGCTTAGTAAATGATATGTATATATTGAATAATATTCTTCATTTAACTTAATGGTGCGGACTTCTTTTAGCAGATTTCCCTTAAGGGAAATCAGCTATTGAGGTCGTACTCATGACGCGATTTTCGATAAATGTCTTCAAATGTCCATCGAACCTACCGAGGAGAAGACGAAAATGAGGTCCGTTCAAAATTATATATATATATATATATATATATATATATATATATTTATTTATATAATAAAAGTTTTCTATAAAATTAGTATATTATACTCAGATATATTTCATTGATGGTTTTTCTTTCCGGTGTAGAACTCAGGTTGGCGAGCCTGTTTGTTTACAATTCTGTCGCTTTCCGTTGTAGAGTTATTAACTTGTAATTGAAAGATTTCTCATTACCGTTTGTATTTATTCACTTATTCGCGGTGGTGTTACCAGTATGTATATTTATTTGTCTATTGTATACCTTCACGTTGAAAATCTGCTTAGTTTACGCAGCCCTTGCGCGACGGACTTTTTATTTAAGCACCCACTCATCCTCCTACCTGAGTGTCAAACATATATGTCCCAGGGCCGATTTTGTACTAGGAAAAACGAATATGAGGTCCGTTCAAAACTATTTGTATTTGTGTGTGTGTGTGTCAGTTCACAGTCGCAATTTTAGTTTTATCGTTACCAAACTCGATATATAGTGGGGGGGGGGAGGGGACTAATTGAAAGTTAGAAATATGTCGGTTATTATGAGTCGGATCGGAAAAGTTTACATAACAAATTTTGTTGAAATTTTAATTTTCTACAACTATTGTTTTACATAGATTTTGTCTGACTCGAATATATAATGAGTTATTTGTATTTTTTTTTTAATTTAGTCTATTGTAAATCCCCCACTTGTACTCATCCTATTTTCCAAATAGCATTTTAATTCCTGTTTATATAAGCTTCTTACTGCGTGAGAAATAGAGAATAGATGGTGAGATGAGATGGTCACCGTATCCTATCCTAGTTCTTGGAAAATTTGCTTATTTTACGCAGCTCAGGCGTGTCGGAATTTTATTGTAATATAGCTGCATTTGGATTTACTTAAAACTAGGTTTATTTCAATTTGTATTTAAATACTTTTAATCAGTATTTAGTATGTAATCGTATGAAACATTCTGTGCCCTTAAAATATTAGAGCCATAATAGAATAAGATGTCTTTCTTGTTGGCTGAAATACCGTCTTAGTTTGAAATTTTCATTGGTGTGAACCTAAGTCTGAGAGGAAAGCCAAGAAGCTTTGTTCGAAGTAAGTTTTTACAATTTTTACTATCCCCTTCCAGGGGAAGCTGTAAATGAAGAAATTTCATTAGGAGTTAAGCTGGCATTCTGTCCTCTTTACCGACGAATCTATACCTACCCCTAACGGCAAAGAGAAGTCGTAAACTGAGAAAAGTCTCTCCTCATCGGCCACTCTCCCCAGAACCTGACCTCATCAGCGAAATTGGACATTGTTGCCAAACCAATAAATACTAAGAGAAAGTGCTCTTTAATTTCAAAACTGAATTATCTAAACGTTGCGGTAAAACCAAAAATAGTTAAGCCACAAAATTCCATTATTCGTACGAAGCATTGCTAAATAGAGTGATGAAATGTTTATTTTTATCCTACTTTGTCTTACTTAAAATCTACAAATACATTATTTTCAGATTTTAGCTCTGACTGCAGTAATAAACATTTGCTATTAAATAATGTTCATTTATTTTCTTAAGAGTTCAATTTGTGTTGCGTATATACGTATTTATTCAAATTTGTATTCTTTACGGGGAGGTTGGGGTAAGGGTTTAAATTAATTTAAGTACCTTTTTCTTTCATTTATTTAGACCTTTTTATTTTTTAGCAGTTTTCTCCTAAGGAAATTAAGTTATTGACGATGATCTTAACACGCAATTTCCGAAAAAAATACTTCAAACGTTCATTGACTCTACTTTGAAAATGTCCAATATGAGATTCGTTCAAGTATATATATATATATATATATATTCATAATTACATTTATTATAGAATTTATACTTCTATAGTATATATTTATCAACGATCTAAGGAACACATTTTTCGTTTGAGCGTTACCAAACTCGATATTTAATCGTTTTACTCAAACCTAAACATCATGTTCTTTTATAGATGAAATAGTACAAGGTGATGGGGGGTGTGTGGAAAAAGGGGGTAAAATTTATTAAAAAAAAGAATCCAAATATCTCTGTTAAATTTTAGTTGGAAATGTCGTATTCTACAATTGATAGATAGATAGATAGATTTTATTGGCTAATATATACATATTTTAGCCTGAGTCTGGCCCATTTAGTGTTAGTAATCTTACTAATAATATACAAGAAGAAAGTATATATATATATATATATATATATATATATATATATATAAGAACTAGTGACATAATATTAACCTACTATATACAATAAAAAAATATGTTTTTTTTTTCTCTAATAAATGTTTTCAAGTAGAACTTATACTTCTAAAATTCCTTATAATTTAATCTGATTAGTACTATTTAACATCATATGTATTTACTTTTATTTATTTGTTTATTGTGACTTGTTAATTGACTTCGTTAGACATTTCTATGTCATAGTGTTTAATTATCAAGATAATGGTATATATTATGTCGTTGCCTAGGTGCATACTGCTGAAAGGAATAAGCAAATCATGTTCAGTTTATGAATGTTCTCAATGTGAAGAACATTTTCCAGGGACATTAAGTTGTGGTTATTCTACAATTGTTCACATATAAGTTTGTCAACATTTCAAAAGTTACACTCAATTATTTTTACTTTTTTGCACGAAGAACAGATTTTTTTTTGGGGGGGGGAATTAAGTTTAGCTGTGAGGTCGTTTTTTAAAAATTAAAAATAGATATAGACCTTATTTTCAATCTTGGAAACACTTGAATAGTCGGCAGAAATATTATATTATTATCGATGAAATATTTGGAATCATATACATGCTCTAGGAGGGGTTGAAAACAGTAGAATGTTTGTGCCTGACCTCATTTTACAAGTAAAGAGGATTTTACTTAAAATTAATTAATCAACCTACTCCAATATTAAAAAAATATTGTAAATGTTTAATTGTAAACAAATTGAATTTTAATCAGATATAGATCCCGTGAAATCTCGTTGCACTTTCCGCTTATCGACAGTAAACAACACTTATTACTGTGGTATTAATAAGTGGATTTGTTTGTAAATCAGAGTTGCGAGAGATTAATATGGAGGCATTGTTCTCCAAAGCCATTGACGTATGAAATTGAGTGAGCTAAGACCGTGGTTCTGTGTGGGGGAAAAGTGATTTGTGGGTCGGCTAGTGGAGTACTTGAATACAAAGGATTGGGCAGAGCCAGTCGTCTAAATATTGGAATGTAATTAAGTGCTAAGGCTTAGATCGATTCAGCAATGTAATAGACTGTTTCATCTCTCAATCCAAAGGAGATTAGTTATTCGAACAGAGTAGCAGCAATACAATTTTCTACAAGACCTACTTCAATAAGCGTCGGATTTTTAAATCTCCTAAAGACAAATATAATTCAACATACCCACAAACATCATTCTTCATGATCAAGTAAATGTCGGTATTATTTCTCAATAGTAAAATCGAATGAGTCTTAATCATATAATATCCAGGGATTATTTAGGAAAGTATAATCTCTTAACACAGAACAAAATGTGTTACTTCTATTAATAATAAAGTCCTTCCGATAAGCAGGGGCTGCGTTAACTAAGCAGATTTCCAACGTTACGTATTTTCATTTATCTCAAAACGTAAAACGTCAATGAGAACAATATTTGGTATTTAGGCTTCAAATAAAGCGCTTCACATCAAAATATGAATATTGTTAATATAAGATGAGAATGAGTGGGGGTTTACTAAAGACCAAAAACTAAAAAATGCAAATATCTCGTTTAATAATCAAGATAGGGAAAAAATGTACATGACAACATTTATAGAACATTACATGTGGAATAAGATTGGTTCTATTCAATTTTTCGATCCAACGCATAATAACGGAGAAATTAGGAATTTTCGAAATTCTCCCCTTTAACCTCTCCCCTTCCCCTGGCCCGATTTCAGCTGTTAACGAACTTGATCTTTATTTTATAAAAAAACGATTATATATCAAGTTTGGGTATGATAAGACAAAAATTGCGACCGCTAGAGAGGTAACAGACAAATATATAGATAGATACATATATATATATATATATATATATATATATATATATATATACGGGGTGGTTAGGGGTGTGGCTATTAAATAACGAGACTGACGCTGTAAAACATTTTATTTTTATTTCATACATTTTTACTTATTATCACCTTCAATGTACACTCCTCCTTTGTCCCTACAACGCTCCATGCGAACCTTCCATTGTTCGAAACAGTGCTGGAAGTCTTTTTCTGTCAGCTCCTTCAGGACGCGTGCCGCTTTCTCTTTCACAGCTTCAACAGACTCAAATCTTGTTCCTTTTAATGCAGATTTCACCTTAGGAAACAGATAGAAGTCGCACGGCGCAAGATCCAGCGAATAAAGCGGATGGTCTAACACTGGGATGCTGAATTTGGCTAGAAACCTCTTAACAGACAATGCGGAATGAGCCGGCGCATTGTCTTGGTGGAGAACCCATGACTTGTCCTTCCATAATTCAGGTCGTTTTTTCCTTATTCTTTCGCGGAGTTCAGCAAGAACGTGAAGGTAGTAATGTTGATTAATCGTTTGACCTTCAGGAACCCAGTGAAGGTTCAGAATCCCATGAATATCGAAAAAAAACCATCAACATTGCTTTGAATTTTGATTTGCTCATTCGAGCTTTTTTAGCTCTCGGTGAAGATGGGCTCTTCCAGTGCATGGATTGGCGCTTTGTTTCAGGATCATGCATAAAAAACCATGATTCGTCACATGTTATTATCCTTTCCAGTAAGTTTGGGTCATTTTCAATGGCATTCAAAGTGTCAGTACAAACATTTTTGCGAGCTTCCAGTTGTTCAAATGCGAGAATTTTAGGCACACACTTTTTGCATGTTAAAATTGTTATATTGTTATGTTGTTGTTATATTTGCCGTACGGATTCTTTATCAATTCGTACAGTTTCAGCAATCGCACGAATACTTAACCGACGGTCAGATTGAATCAGATTACTGATTTTTTCGACATTGTCATCCGTTTTCGACGTGGAAGGGCGACCCGGGCGTGAATCATCTTGAACGTCTTCTCGGCCATCTTGAAAACGCTTAAACCACGCAAAAACACGTGCACGCGATAAACATTCATTGCCATACACTTCTTTCAATAAATTATAAGTTTCAGTAGCGGTTTTTCCAAGTTTCACATGAAATTTCACAACAATTCGTTGCTCTACTGTTACACTTAACATTTTTCCGGCGAAACAAAAAAACAACTCTAATGCGAACGAAGGCTACGGCTGTACTGATTTGTTTACAGAAGCGAGAGGCACTATATTCGAAAGAGGAAGCATCACGATAACAGCTGTTAGTTGCTGGCGTTTGACGCATGCGCACTTCTTCGGAAGCAGCGTCAGTCTCGTTATATATATATATATAATTTTGAAAGGACCTGATTTTCGTCATCTACTAGAAAAAATCGCGTCATGAATACGACCTCAATAGGTGATTTTTCCCTAAGGGAAATCTGCTAAAACACCTTTTAACAGAAATGGGATTCAAGTTACTTTTATAGGAAGCATTTATTAGAGCTGATTATTCCCGTTTCTCAGAAGAAATCTTATTTTTGGGGTTGGTCAAACTTGATATTCAGGGCAGACAGTTAGGACAGATATAGAGAGAAAGAGATATGCAAAATGTTTGACAGAGATCGTTTCGTAATATCTCATTTGTATCCTTGCTATATGTTCGTATTATTATGAAATGTAATCTATCTTATCTGGGCTGGTTGCAAGATGAATATTGGCAAACAATAACGGGATAAACCTCAGCTGATTTTGTGGTGGCAATATATTAAATATTAAATTATTATTGTCATCACTTAAACCTTATTTATGACAATTGCTGATATATAAAGTTTGTATAAAAAGCGCAGAGGAAAATCAAAGAACTGGATATAAATTTTCTAACTACTTTACGAATGGGGCGACCTTTCATTGACGATGCGATTGTTCTTCCATGAGTGGTTATGGTATCTTTGTTTTTAACGAATATTAACGAGTTTTGGTAGAGTCCACGAATTGTCTGTAGTCGTAGAGGGGAGTTTGTAGTTCATAAAGTCCCTAGAATCTATTACTTAGATGAAACAAAAGGGGGGAAAAGTAATAGTTAATAATGATATTGCAGGCGAAATTTGTTTTTTTTTTCTTCATATAATTGAACTTTCAAAATCATAAATTTAGTTACCCATTTGAAATAGAGAACGGTTTTAGGATAAGACGTTAAGATGAATTGTCGAGCTTCTGGTAGTTTGTTCCAGACAAGTTTTTCCTTTTAATTGGCCCGCGGGAAGTGGCCAAATGTTTAATTAAATAATTTGAATATTACTTTCGTTCCCAGCTGGCTTTTATATATCCACTTGAGGAAACTTTTCAGATCCCCTCACACTTAAGCTGCTCTTTTGCAATGTAGAGTGCTCAAGAAATGTCCTTAATCTTCTTCTGTTATTTTGCATAATGCTTGGAACGCTGCGTAAGCCAACCGAAAACTCTAGAAGCACCCACCCATCTTTGCTCCTCTACTTCCGCCCGTATTCAAAATACAGAATATTTCACATCCAATGTACGGGCGACCCTATTAGTATTGAAGTCTCTTCTGAGTACCCTCATTTCAATATGGGATAAGGCTGCCTTAATGGCATTCTTTCCAGTAAATAAAGGTTAGTGAAAAGAGCCGAGGGGCTTTCTGCACTAGAATGATGAACAATGGTTGAAGTGCAACAAAAAAAGTCCGTCACGCATGGGCTGCGTAAAATAAGCAGATTTTCCTCGTTAAGTTTAGTAATAGATAAAACTACTCAGCGCCAAGCGCCCGGCGGTCGTGGTCCAGACTACTCAGCTATAATCAGGCACTGACGATGGAGCGTTGACTCCGAAAGTACACTCTGCATAATATTAAAAAATCAGTAAAGGACAAGACCTTTTTATTGATCCTTATCAATTGGTTCCTCTACCATCCAGCATACTCCAGTGATAAACAGAACTCCATACTGCTAACAGAACACAATATTAATTAAGTGAATATATACAAACGGAAAAAAGAAAAGTTTTAGGCAATTTCAATAACCTGCCGGCAGGAATGTAAACAAACTGATCTGCCAGCCTCACAACGGAAAGAAAAACAATTACTGAAATATACCAGAATATCACATATTGATTTTATCAAGAACTATTTACTATATATAGTACTGTAATTAATAATGAGTCAGAATAATTGTTATCCCAATCAATCAAATTTTAGTAATCCAAGATCTTAAGACCTTGGGGGGTCACCATGACATATTTGCATGTATGTCGTATAATAAAGGTCTCTTGAATACAATATTTGATATTTAAGCTTCGAATAATGTTATTTATTATATAATAGAGTATTGTGTATGTAACATGAGTAGAAGTGGGGGTTTGCTGAAGGCTGAAAAGTGAGAAATGCAAATATCTCGGTTGCTATTCAGCTATTCAAAATAGAAAATAAATGCACATAACAATAATTATAGTATATTTAATGTGCAATATGATTGGTTATATCCATTTTTTCGATCCGATGTATAGTAACGGAGATATTTCCAATTTTCGAAAATCCTCCCCTGTAAACCCCCCCCCCTCCCCCTGGTCTGATTTCAGCCGTTAACGAACTTGATCTTTCTTTTTACATAAAACGACTAAATATCGAATTAAACAATAATAGCAACCACTAGAGCGGTAACAGACAAATATATATACTCGTGTATATATATATATATATATATATATATATATATATATATATATATACAGTTCTCCTAGGTAAGATCGATAGACATTTGAAAAAAAAATTCGAAAATCGCGTCATGAGTACAACCTCAATAGCTGATTTTCCTTACGGGAAATATGCTAAAAAACTTCCAATTTATCTGAAATGTCTTGTAAATGGTGAATAAGCAATTGTTAATTAAGCTATCAGTGTTCGCTTCAGGGGACTAACTTCTCTTCTGGCAGCTCTTGAAAATGAATTCCAGAGTTTAAACTCATTATTCAAGATTTCCAACTTTCAATGCCCTAAAAACTGTCGCATTATCTCCTTTCGTTGGGAGTTTGATTGGTCTATAGGCAAAGGCAATTCTCGCTTTGACAGCAATTCTGATACTGTTCTGGTATTCACTTGGCTGCTTTGTCTCAGATTCTATAGGCATATAAGGTTCTTTGTCATGGAATCACGGTGATAAATTTTATTTACTCAAGAGAAGTCAATAAATACAAGAAATCTAATTGCATGAGTTTTGTTTTACCGTCTGTTTACAAGATTTTCCAAAAGGGAAGTCTGCAATAGAGATTATACTTATGGGACGATTTTTAAAAACGATTATCACATATTCACCTACAGAATCGTATATATTTCATATATGCTACAATACAAACTAGAAGCAAAAATATGAATATTTCATATTATGATGAAATCAGTAGAATGAGATCACAGAAATGAGCAGTCCTTTTGGGATTTTACAATTCAATTACTGGCGTTATTTAGACTACTCGACGAAAGCTTTGCAAGTATGGTTATTAGAAAAAAGAGGTACAGAATCCTATGCCCACAATTCGACCCAATTCCTCGTGGGAAATAATAATTTACTATGATATATGATTAACTACAATCTGATACATAAGGATGCCAAATTTATTACAGCACCTTATAATTATATGCTGAGTATTAAATTAGAGCACACAAGCAAGACTATGTGGCAAACGCCAGATTATTTGCTGTCATTGTGATAAATCATAAATATATGGTAAATGTAAGTTTGAATTAATTTTTATTTGTTTGGTAGACAGGAGCGTGGAAAATCGGTTATCTGTAGAGTAATGGAAGGAGCGCTAGTTAGGTTGCTAATCATTCACTCCTATTAACTCAAATACGTCACGTAAGTGATTCCTAGAATATTTTTAGCAGATTTACCTTAAGAGAAATCAGCTATTGAGGTCCTACTCGAAATTTTTCTTCTAATGTCCATGGATCCAACCTAGGAGATGACGAAGAAGAGGTCCGTTCAAAAGTGTGTGTGTGTGTGTGTATATATATGTCTGTTACCGCTCTAGCAGTCGGAATTATTGTTTAATACCTACCAAACTCGAAATTTAGTCGTTTTATGTAAAAAGAAAGATCAAGTTCGTTAACGGCTGAAATCAGACCAGGGAAAATTAGAAATATTTCCGTTACTATACGCCGGATAGAAAAAATGTATAGACTTGCAAATGCCCACTATTACTCATGTTACATAAACAATACTCGGTTATGTAATAAACCACATCATTCGAAGCTTAAATACCAAATATTGTTTTCAGGAGACATTTATTATACGAAATATACGAAAATATGTTCTGGTGACCCCCCCTTCTTAAGTTTTTGGACTACTTAAATTTGATTGAGATAAAAATTAGTCTGAGTCATTATAAACTACAGTACTAGTTATAGTAAGTAGTTTCCAATCAAATTAATACGTTATATTCAGATATATTACAGAAATTGTTTTTCTTTCCTGTAAGAAGTTGGCAGAACGGTTTGTTTACGTTTTAGATGTTTTCCGTCG
Source organism: Riptortus pedestris (assembly GCA_019009955.1). NCBI lineage: Eukaryota > Metazoa > Arthropoda > Insecta > Hemiptera > Alydidae > Riptortus > Riptortus pedestris. Next base: position 81,080,058 of record CM032233.1, read on the forward strand.
GGAGGTTTCTTATTATCGTTTGTATTCACTTAATATTCACGGAGGTTTTGTGTTACTGGTACGTAGACATATCTATTGTTAAACTTCACGCGGGAAATCTGCTTAATTTACGCAGGCCCTGCGTGACGGACTTTTTTTTACTATAGTATAGTTTTAATTTAGTTTACACATTTTTGTACCGTATTGACCATACAGTTTTTTTTTTCTATTACCAGCGTATTTTAGTTTGATGAAAGTGGGGATTAGTACGTATAATTCACATTGTCAGTACCTTCTTTATTGGACATTATAATCGATCTTATATTCAGATGAAGGAAAGTGCTGGCCATGAATGATATTGGTCAAAAAGCTTAAAAGTAGGTCTGTAAGTGACAGTTCATTCAGTTATTCATTATTCATATATGACCGATACTTCTAAATGTATGCCTGCATAATTTTCATTATGTTTGAAGCTGAACCGGTTTTATTTTTAATTTTTTTTTTTTTTTTTCCATTTCTCAGAATATCTCGAAATGGAGAATTTTTTCCTCCAGTTTCGACAGAACGGAACGGTTTTCTGTTTGATATATTAAAATGAGAATTTCTGCGGGGGGGGGGAGGTGGAAGGGAGGACAGACCTAATTGTTGGAACAGACTTGGGACAGGAGGCTGGAAGGGGTGCATGAATATGGAGCTTGTCCTGCCCTAACGGCGCCTCCAGATACTTAACATGACAAAACGCTGGCTTAGTGGACATGTCAACACAACCCTTGTTTGCATATTCCTATCCAATCGTCCCCGCTCTCTCCAACCACTGTGTTCTCTTCAATCCGCCAACTCGTCTTTCCCTATTCGTCTCCATCTGACGTCCGTATCACCAGCCAGTCCCAGGCTCCCAAATTAGTGATTCCTCGGCTCCATTTGTATAATCATAATAGAATATTCCATGAAATGTAGGACTGGCGTTGTCTCTAAATACTAGTCTAGTACGAGGTCAAATCCGACTTTAGAATTTTTAGCAGATTTCCCCTAAGTGAAATCAGCTATTGAGGTCGTACTCATGACGCGATTTTCAAAACATTTCCTCAAATGCCCATCAATTCTACCCAGGAGATGACGAAAATGAGGTTCGCTCAAAACTGTGAGTGTGTGTGTTTGTGTGTGTATAGATACATTTGTTTGTTAACGAAGTGGTCTAGTGGTCTCAATTTTTGTCTGATCATTACTAAATTCGATATTTAAACGTTTTAAGTATGTCAAAATAAAGATAAGTTCGTTAACGGCTGAAATCGGACCAGTAGGAGGTGGTGGCCTTAGAAGTGGGGAATTTCGAAAATTCCAAATATCTCAGATATTATATGTCGGATGTATATCCAAGATGTATGTACAAGATTGGTTCTATAGCATTTTGTGATGCGACACATAATAACGAAGATATTTTAAATTTTCTAATCCCCCCGTATATAAACCATCACTATTCCAGGTCCGATTTCAGCCAATAACAAATGTGATCTTTAGTGTCTAATGATACAGTTAAATATCGAGTATGGTGTAGATCAAATAAACATTTTTGAGTAAAGAACGGAAAATCTTAATAGATGGAGTCATCACATGGCGTATTGCATGTGTCTCATAAAGTAATAGTTAAATGAAAACGATATTTGGTATTTAGGCTACAAATAAAGTGCTTCATAACATAATAGCATATTGTTAATATGGCATAAGTAGAAGTGGGGGTTTAATCTCGGTTAATAATCAAGATAGTGAAAAAATGTACATAACAACATTATAGAAAATTACATTTGCAATAAGATTGGTTCTATACACCCTTTCAATCCGACGCATAAAAACGGAGATACTAAGAATTGTCGAAATTGTTCCATCTAAATCCCCTCCCCAATGTCCGATTTCAGCTTTTAACGACCTTGGTCTCTCTTATTATATAAAATGGTTACATATCAAGTTGGTAACGATAAGACAAAAATTGCTAGAGCGGTAACAGACAAATCTTTTCTCTTTTTCATTTAAGATTTATAATTTTCTCTTTATATTTTTTTTTACTTTACCTTTAACGTTGTTATTGTTAATCCTTTATATATATGTCATACTTTTAAATTATTTATGTATAAATTAATTGTAACACACTACAAATGCATGTGATATGCTAACTTGCATGGGACATGCAGAAACTAATAAACGGCCTTCTTATAGGGTTACTATAGGAAGGAAACAAATATATATATGCACATAATTTTGAACGGACCTCATTTTCGTCATCTACTAGGAAGGATCGATGGACCCTTGAAGAAAAATGTCGAAAATCTCGTCATGAGTACGACCTCAATAGCTGATTTCCCCTAAGGGGCTAAAGAACACCACGATGTAGAACCGCAAAGGGGAACGGACTCCAAACACTAACATGAGAAATCCGAATACCGCAAGATCGTCGCTATACCCTAACAGAATGAAGTTCAGTCCCAGCTATGTTATACACACAAGTATTAAAAAGCAAGGACATTATTGTTTATACTAGCTAACTATCAAGAATGTAATCATTTATTTTAAACAGAAAGTTCGGGGCTCAGGTTGGCCGTGTGAGTTAACGCGTTGCTTTAATCTCACACGGTAAACCTAGAGTGGCGAGTTCGATTCTCGCCTGGGCCATAGGAATTTATTTAGTGGCGGAATTCATTAAAAAAAAATCCATAGTCTCACTCTGGGTAGATATGGGTGGTAACCTGTAGATAACCCGTCCCAATTAGCCTTAGTTGCAAAAAGTGGACGTTAATAAATAATAATAAACAGAAATTAACATGTCCTAGAATACATTAATAACAATAAATATATAACATATTTATTAATTTATTTACAGGCAAGTTTATTAAAGGATGACAAGCTTTATAAATTATGAGAAACTTGTCCCACTTTAATGACAGTGCACCTGATCACAAATTAGTTTTTGACCAATTTTAATAACAAATATTTTCATTTGATAATTGGACGTATTTGATAGTATTCGTCTTATGTATAAAAACACTTTTCAGACATGAAGTTGCAATGGTGCAGTGAGCTCTTAGTGTTCTATTGTCACCTGATAAGGCGTTACGTAGACGCCAAACTAGTAGAGAAATAAATATGGTTTTAATCATCTTTTGATGTTTTTCTTTTTTGGACTACTTTCCGCCATCGATTGGTTAACCTTTAACTACTACCATGGGTCAAAAACGACCCGAGCATAAAATAAAAATTGAGGTTTCTCTGGTTTGTCGCTAGGCAGGACTACCAGGTCCATGCATATTCTACCCTTAGTAACAGCTGTTACAGGTAACCTCTTCGTCTTGTTTCTGTTTTTACCTGTGTCTGTATAATTAACGTTTTGGGGTCATTTTAGACCCGTGGTAGTAATTAAGTTATTAAAATGTTGTTTAAAATATTCATAGCGATGTGACTAATGAGGGTTTTATTGTAGATGGCAGAGATTATAAGTATTGGTTGGCATATATGAACGAAGATGATGGAAATCAGAATCCTGTTTCAGATAATAATGAGGATCTAATGAGTAATTACAGTGACAAACAGTCCATTCGGTCTGATCATGATACAGATTCAGAAAGCTAAATGAGGATGAATTGTGCAAAAACTCTGACGAGAAACATTCAACAATATGCTATAAATGCAATAACACAGGTTGCAAGAATCACTCTGAATCTAAATGTCCCCGCCGGTACTGTGAAGATAAAATTTTAATTTATTTGTTAGTGTAGCTGAGAGCCTCTCACAGTTTCTTTATTATTTAAGATATTGAGTTAATTTCAGTTTCAGAATGAGCAGAACACGCTTAAATATGATAAGAAGAAAGATGGTCCTCTTAAATTTCATTTTTACATATTGATTTTTATACTATTTGAAGACTTTTTTTTTCTAATTCAAATTTGTTTTTTTGGATTGTGTAAAAACAAGTTATTTCTATTGTATTTGTATTTTAAAATGTGTCACCTTTGTTATGTATTCCATTAAAAATTATATTAAAAAAAATTAAACTTTTTTTGCGTTGGTCATAAGAGACCCATGGTAGTACTTATGGAACTTTAAACCATGGTAGTAGTTTTTTAGGTAAAAACACCACTTTGTAGTACCGCAAAGGGGAACGGACTCCAAATAGTAACATGAAAAATTGCGAATACCGCAACATCAATCGTCGCTATACCCTTACAGAATGAAGTTGAGTCCCAGCAATGTTATACACACAAGTATTCAAAAGCAAGGAAATTATTGTTTATACTAGCTAACTATCAATAATGTAATCATTTATTTTAATCAGAAAGTTCGGTGCCCAGGATAACCGTGTGAGTTAACGTGTTATTTTAATCTCACACGGTAAACCTAGAATGGAGGGTTCGATTCTCGTTTGGGCCATAGGAATTTATTTAGTGACGGAATTCATTAAATAAAATCCATAGTCCCACCCTGGGTAGAAATGGGTGGAAACCCATAGATAATCCGTCCCAATTAGTCTTAGTTGCACTTTTTTTTTCTAATTCAAATGTTTTTTTTGGATTGTGTAAAAACAAGTTATTTCTATTGTATTTGTATTTTAAAATGTGTCACCTTTGTTATGTATTCCATTAAAAATTATATTAAAAAAATTTAAACTTTTTTTGTGTTGGTCATAAGAGACCCATGGTAGTACTTATGGAACTTTAAACCATGGTAGTAGTTGAAGGTAAAGTAATTTTGTAGGTACTGTGGAGAAATTCATGCTACCATTTGTGGACTGAGCCAATGCCACATGCTTCATCCCTTCTTGCGGACGAAACAGGGATCAGACTGAGAATAGGGTCAGAGCTCTAATTTGCATTTAAGGGGCCAAGGAGGGATATTCGACAAGGCAGCTAGAAAAAGAGGGAGATTGTAGAAAAAGAGCTGATCAATGGAAAGTTTAATTGATGACGTATTTTCTTGTATCTTTCATATGAGAAGTTCAAAAAAGACAATTTTAGATTTTTAAGCTTCGAATATAGTGGTTCATGATATAACAGCTTATTGCTAATATGATTGATGACGTCCAATAATCGAGATAGTGAAACATATATAACAGCATTTATAGGACATTAAATTTACAATAAGATTGACTCTATCAAATATTTCGATGCGACGTATAATAACGGAGATATTTTGGAATTACGAAATTAACCCCTCTAGGATTATTGGCCCCACTGGTACGATTTCAGCCGTTAACGAACTTGATCTCTCTTTTTACATTAAATGTAACTTTGAAACATGGTAGTAGTTGAAGATTAAGTAATTTTTTAGGTACTATGGACAAATTCATGCTACCATTTGTGGACTGAACCAATGCCACATGCTTCATCCCTTCTTGCGGACGAAAGAGGGATCAGACTGAGAATAGGGTCAGAGCTCTAATTTGCATTTAAGGGACCAAGGAGGGATATTCGACGGGGGAGCTAGAAAAAGAGGGAGATGGTAGAAAAAGAGCTGATCAATGGAAATTTTAATTGATGACGTATTTGCTTGTATCTTACATATGAGAAGTTCAAAAAAGACAATTTTAGATTTTTAAGCTTCGAATATAGTGGTTCATGATATAACAGCTTATTGCTAATATGATTGATGACGTCCAATAATCGAGATAGCGAAACATATATAGCAGCATTTATAGGACATTAAATTTACAATAAGATTGACTCTATCAAATATTTCGATGCGACGTATAATAACGGAGATATTTTGGAATTACGAAATTAACCCCTCTAGGATTATTGGCCCCACTGGTACGATTTCAGCCGTTAACGAACTTGATCTCTCTTTTTACATTAAATGTAACTTTGAAACATGGTAGTAGTTGAAGATTAAGTAATTTTTTAGGTACTATGGACAAATTCATGCTACCATTTGTGGACTGAACCAATGCCACATGCTTCATCCCTTCTTGCGGATGAAAGAGGGATCAGACTGAAAACAGGGTCAGAGTTCTAATTTGCATTTAAGGGGCCAAGGAGGGATATTCGACGGGGGATCTAGAAAAAGGGGGAGATTGTAGAAAAAGAGCATACAATTTTGAACGGACCTCATTTTCGACGACTACTAGGAAGGGTCGATGGACCTTTGAAGAAAAATTTCAAAAACGCGTCATGAGTACCACCTCAATAGCTGATTTCCCCTAAGCAAAATCTTCTAAAAAAACACCACTTTGTAGTACCGCAAACGGGAACGAACTCCAAATAGTAACATGAAAAATTGCGAATACCGCAACATCAATCGTCGCTATACCCTTACAGAATGAAGTTGAGTCCCAGCAATGTTATACACACAAGTATTCAAAAGCAAGGAAATTATTGTTTATACTAGCTAACTATCAATAATGTAATCATTTATTTTAAACAGAAAGTTCAGTGCCCAGGTTAACCGTGTGATTTAACGCGTTACTTTAATCTCACACGGTAAACCTAGAGTGGAGAGTTCGATTCTCGCTTGGGCTATAGGAATTTATTTAGTGACGGAATTCATTAAATAAAATCCATAGTCCCAACCTGGGTAGAAATGGGTGGAAACCTATAGATAATCCGTCCCAATTAACCTTAGTTGCACTTTTGTTTTCTAATTCAAATATGTTTTTTTGGATTGTGTAAAAACAAGTTATTTCTATTGTATTTGTATTTTAGTAGTTGAAGGTTAAGAACTTTTTTAGGTAATGTGGAGGAATTCATGCTACCATTTGTGGCCTGAACCAATGCACCATGCTTCATCTCTTCTTGCGGAAGAAACAGGGATCAGACTGAAAACAGGGTCAGAGCTCTAATTTGCATTTAAGGGGCCAAGGAGGGATATTCGACGGGGGAGCTAGAAAAAGAGGGAGATTGTAGAAAAAGAGCTGATCGAATTGTAGCCAGAGTAGGATTGGAGGTAGAGGGGAGAAAGAGCTGGCCTGAGTCCAGGAAAGGATCAAGCTAGCCACAGATATCAGGAGTAATTTATCTCGTGGCTGTATCTATCAATGCTTGGCACTCCACGAGCTCTGAATACAAACTGTTCCATTAGCCCCGATCCCCCTCCAACTACCTCCTCATCTTCCTCATTTCACACCGTCCTATCCCCCCATCCACCCCCTCAACATCATCTCTAGATTTTAATCCTTTCTTTCCTACAATCGCAATGGGAATACAACCTAATTATTATTTTATTACGCTCTTGAATTAAAAAGTACATGGGATTATATCCTCCATTGTTCAATTCAAACATTTTTTTTATAGCCTTAATCATTTTTTGAAAGAACTCTCCTAAATAACTTAAACGTCCGTAACGCAGGGGCTGCGTTAGCTACGCAGATTCCCCACGTATTTAAATTTATCTCAAAACGTAGAAATTCAATGAGCAAATAATTGGTATTTAAGCTTCATGTATAATATGAAGCTTTTTGATAATATAAAATGAGTAAGAATGGGGGTTTACTGAAAACCGAAAACTAAAAAAATGGAAATATCTCAGTTAATAATCAAAATAATGAAAAAACGTACATCATACCATTTATAGAATATTACATTCGCAATAAGATTGTTCTTATACAATTTTTCGATTAGACGCATAATAACGGAGATATTAAGATTTTCGAAATTTCCTTTCTAAACCCCTCCTACTGGTCGAATTTCAGCAATTAGAATATGATGTTTATTTTTACATAAACCTTTAATGTAGCGAGTTTGGTAACGATCAAACAAAAGTTGCGACCGATAGAGCACGCACACACGAGATATTTTGAATTTTCGAAATTACCACCTCCAGGGGAGAAGAGGGGTTGTAGGTCCTACTGGTCCGATATCAGCCATTAACGAACTGGATCTCTCTTTTTACATTAAAAGTTTAAATACCAAGTTTCGTAACGAGAGAACAAAAATTACGACCACTTGAGCATATATATATATATATATATATATATATATATATATATATATATATATATATGCATGTAGTTCTTCATATAAAATTATTCAAATGTCCCATGTTTATCATCCCTTGGGAAGGATCAGTGAATATTACAAGAGATTTTGCGAAAATCGCGTTATGAGTTCAACCTCAATAGCTGATTTTCCGTAAGGGTTTCGTCGCATAAGACGGATAGGAATGCATTACCATTTAACCTATCCCTCCCCCATTTCCACAAGTTGGAAATGCGGGTGAATTTTTTGAAGTTGGATGCAAAGACCACAGGGTACATTGGAAGTGATTGGCGGTACTGCTAAAAAATACTACATGCTTTCTTAGATTCCGACGTGATGAATGGTGTGAGTAACTTTATTAGCAGAGTTTCCCTGGCGGTGTATAAATTAGGCAAGCGAACTCCATTGCATTGATTTAAATCAACTAAGAAAGTTGATAATGCACTGTGCGTTTATGAACGACAAATCCTTTGCCTGTCATTGCATTTTGTAGGAATCACTGATGGCATCCAGTAAGGTATAAAAAGTTCAAGCAAAAAAATTGATATGATTTTAGAATAAGCTAAAATAATTGAAGGAAATCTCGAAGAAAATAGATACTAAGGAATTGCGTTGAATGAGAGCAATATTTATACAAATATTGCAATAGAATAATGATATACGGAATGATGGCAGAACTCTAATTGTGTTTAATCAATATGACAAAGGCTGATTCAGGAAAATTGGACAACTTGATGGCTAATACATAATAAATATAAGCAGAAGAAGAATAAAATAACACAAAATGAAATAGGACAATTATCAAAAAGGAATGTTAATAATATTTTATAAATGAACTCTTATACTATATCGGTATAATATATAAGTAATATTAAGGGGGCCAAAACGAGACCATTTGTAGAATATGAGAGTTTCCAAGCATTACTAAAATATTAATTCACTTGACTTTAGTCCCATTAGGAATAAATAGTAAGATGTTTTCCTATTCTCTGCACTAATAACATTGTGGAAATCATTCTCTCCCAAATTAGTATTAAGATATACTTCTTAAGTCGTATACTTCTAGAAATATATGCTAAATATCCTCCCTAACTTCCAACTTACAGAAAGTACAGCATATAAAATACTGTTTACTTTAAATATGGACCGAAGTTCTTTTTCATAAAATTTTCTTTGAAATTTATAAATGACGAATTTAGGAGGAATAATGTTGGGGTGTTTATGAGTTAGATTTATAATTATTTTAGTATTTTCAGTGTATTGGCTTTGTTAATTATGATTTATGTAAGGATATTTTTTATAGATTGTTAAGTTAATCCTTTTGGGGCACGCGGTTTTCTCTGTCTAAATGAGATATAAATGACTACTTATATTCATAGTTAGTCATCAAGTTACCAGAACAATAAATTAATAATTTCCTTGCCTTTTAATACTTGTGTGTATGACAACATTGCTCGGACTGAACTTCATTCTGTTAGGGCATAGCGACGACGGATGTTGCGGTATTCGTATTTTAGCAGATTTCCCTTAAGGGAAATCAGCTATTGAGGTTGTACACATGACGGAATTTTCGAAATTTTTCTTCAAATGTCCATCGATCCTACCTAGTAGATGACGAAAATGAGGTCCGTTCAAAACTGTATATATATATATATATATATCTATATATTTGTCTGTTACCGCTCTAGCGGTCGCAATTTTTGTTTGATCGTTACCAAACTCGATAATTAATCGTTTTATGTAAAAAGAAAGATCAAGTTCGTTAACGGCTGAAATCGGACCACGGGGAGGGGGGGTTTAGAGGGGAGGATGTTCGAAAATTCAAAATATCTCCGTTACTATTCGTCGGATCGAAAAATTGTAGAGAATCAATCTTATTACATATTAAATTTACTATAAATATTGTTATATACATTTATTCTCTATCTTGAATATTATCCGAGATTTTTGCATTTTTCAGTTTTCAGCAAACTGCCACTTCTACTCATGTTACGTAAACAATATTCTGCTACATAATAAATCACATTATTGGAAGTTTAAATACCAAAAATTGTATTCAAGAGACTTTTATTATACGAGAAACATGCAAATATGTCCTGGTGACCCCCCTCCCCCCATCATAAAGTTTTGGACTACTAAAATTTTATTGATTGAGATAACAATTATTCTGACTCATTATAAATTACACTAGTAGATATAGTAAATAGTTCTCAATAAAATTAATGTGTAATAAAGTAATGTGTTATATTCTGATATAATTCAGTAATTGTTTTTCTTTCCGGTGTGACGCAGGCCGACCCGTTTGTTTACATTTCTAACCTAACGCTTCCTGTCGGTAGGTTATTGAAATTGGATGAAACATTTATTTCCGTTTGTATTTATTGTATTGTTGTGTTAGCAGTATGTATATTTATCTATTACTAAACTTCACAAGGGAAATCTGCTTAGTTTACGCAGCCCCTGCGTGACGGACTTTTTTCATGTTACTATTTGGAGTTCTCCTTTTTCGATACTACTTAGTGGTGTTTTTTTTTTTAATTTTAACAGACAATGGTGTCAGTATAATAATATTAAGGTAGCTGGGCTAGATAGGCTGATGAACACCTAAAATCCTAAAACCAGTTTGTTTCTGTCTTCATCAGCCATCTGCGATGTACCTCAAACAAAAAAAATATTCTAGATGTCAGCAAACATTACTCATATTCTTCTCGAGTGACTCAATGAATGAGCGGGATATTTTGTCCGTAACCAAGATAAAGTTGTTAGAATTACCTGTGGACAAAATCCTCTCCTGGTTTGTTCGTACTGACGAATTTAGTAAGAAACTAAAATCTCTTTGCTTCATATTAGTATATGTTAAGAAATATCTTCCAATGGAAACTCTACTACTAATTATTATGCGTTATTATCATTATTATGCGTTATGCTTTGGTGTAACTCAAAAAAATCATATTTCAATATATAAATGCTGAAGAAAGCAATAAGGTTTATACTGAACAGAATGCCGAGAGACTCTGTCCCCCACTCCTTAAGTATTCAAAAATAAGGAATTTTCCTACAATAGAAATGTACCAAGTAATACTGGTTATGAAACAAAACATGAACTTGTTTTACAGAAATAGAATAACACAAAATCATAAAACAAGATACAAGAATACACCTCAAACCCCCAACCACTAATGCAAATATTTTGAGAAAAAAAAATAATTTTCGGGAATAAAACTCTTTAACGCACTGCACAAAGTGTTAAATCTTTTAAAAAAGAATCGTCTTTTAAAAACAACTTAAAAAAATTTCATGTTTGACGGATGTTATTATGCACAAGCTGAATACTTCCAGAAATATTAATTTATTAAATACAACGACATAATTTTGTCATAAAAATTAGTCAAAGAGGAAATTTATGATCAGGTACTTAGCCTCTTTAAGGTGGATACAATTTCTCCTGTTTTATAAATCGTGTAATTTTTAAATATATTTAAGACTAATTGCAAAGCATGTCATTAAATTAAAATACATTCTATTTATTTGTAGTGATATTAAGATTGTTAGAAAAACTAATTTATTATGTATACTTATTAAATTGATAGATTTTATAAAATGTATTCATGGAATTTGAGTTATTTATATAAAGAGTATATAAAAACTGTTTATATGAGTATAAATGCTATTTTGATAATATTTTTAATATTTAAAGAAATTAATTGACATGAAATTTGTAAATTTCTTATCGAAAACAAAAATATTTGACCTATGTTATTATGCTACGTTAACATTTAACGGGCATAAATACATTTCATTTTTCATTTCACCTCAGTCACTCCCGTAGGTGAGTCAATGGCATTTATAAATTATTCTTTGTTCGCATTTTATTTCTATTCATTTTTCCCTATTGAGTTCAACTATTTTTGCCTCGCCTGAGTTCTTGCTCAGTTTCTTTTGAGTTATTAACGTTTCACATTTGTTAATCCCGAATTTGTTCGCATCCCATATTTCATTCTCTTTCTTACTTGTTTACGATATAACTACTAAAGGATATCCCTTATTTCGAATCTTATTGTTTTATTTAATAATAATTTTATATATATATATATATATATATATATATATATATATATATATATATGTATGTATGAATATAATTCTACTGTACGTGTGTTTGTCACTATACTCCTCCTATACGGCTAGAACCGATTTGAATGAATTTTATTTTACGCGTTTGGGTGACACCCTCGATTGTTTAGCGTCGCAAATCAGCCTGGCAGTTGGAGCACGAGTGGGGGTCGTAAGGGAGGCGTAAAATTAAAAATGGTGATATTTCGTTTCCTACTGGATTTTCGGCAAATATGCACAGGTTAAAAGTTGTTTAAGTTGTTATTTAGAGTAACTTTTGTTATATTCACTTTTGTCGTATAACAAAGTATAAACGAGATATACACTGAAAAATTAAAGTGGGAGCCAACAATTTTATTGGGTATTAATGATTGGAACGAACTTAACAAAACTTTGCATGTGAATTAACATTAATTCTTCCATGATTATAAGCTATATTAAATATTTTAAGCTCGAACGGGAGTAGAGGTTATAAGGGAGGCCTGAATAAAAAATTCGTCATATTTCATTTTCTATTTGTTTTTAGGCAAACGTGCACATAAAAAAAGTTGTTTTTTGTGTTATTAAAAGTAGTTTTTGTTTTAAACACAATATTATTAAATTTAATATCCTAATCGCTTGAAATATCATGCAGGACATAGGCTGCCGGATCCGCTAGTAGTAAATAAATTTGTATATTCAATGTATCTATCTTTTATCAAAATCTGTACTATGGTACTGAATGGATATGCATTATTGAGACTAACTGCATATGTTAATAATGATTGCTCTTGTACATTCGATGCTCTATCTTGTTGAGAAGTAACTATTGAGTGAGAAGATTATCTTTTGGTTGTGATGTGATACGTGGAAAACAAGGAATGTGAAAGTAATTTAGGTCAGTGTTATAGGGCGCTATGGAGGTAAATGTGAATTGCAGCCATTCGTCTGAGCAAACCAATCAAGTCCAATTGTTTTTTGAAATGGATCGTTACTCTTGGTTCTCCCTAAATTGGAAAATGGTAAAAAAATTGTTTGTTTAGTTCCTCGAAGCGATGATACAAAAGAGCTTCTAAGAGTTCCAATAATTCCCATGCAGTTGCCTGGGTAAATTGAAGAGAAAAACATTCATGACGGGGAAAAAAGTACGAAGAGAATGTCATTCGTTGTGGGATTTCTACAAATTCCTGTGATTTCCGCACTGAAAGGGATTTAGATAGTGAAATACATTCTATCAATGTTATTTCCAAACCAGTTGCCTTTGTTCAAAACGTTGTATTCAAGAATTAGAATTTTGAAAACATTTTTTAAAAACTGAATTGTACGGAAATGAGTAAAATTAAATAAAATAGTGCTATTTTGAATAAATATATAATCTCTCTTTCTCTGTCTGCCCCTTTTCGAACCCACCTCTTTCAAATTCTAATGGTAATATATAGATGATATGACCCTTTTATGTTCCCTCATTATCCATCACGATGTAGTGGACATTCACTTTAATACTAATCATCTGATCGAAATAATTCTATTAATAAAAGAAAAATTAAAAGGACTGGCTGATTGAAATATATAAAAAGAATACTGTATATAAATTAATACAAAATAAATTCGTTTTAATAAAATATGTTTATAAAAATTAAAAATATAATAATTTTTGTTCAAACTTATTCAAATTATTACAAAGTTTTTATGTAGCCAATAGAAATTCTTCTAAAGAATTAGGCAGTGCTGTGATTTTTTTTCTTCTGCCAATACATAATCAGCACGCACAATGTGCTGCGTGTGCTTATTGTTTAGTATGCTACACATTGACCCTTCCTTATTTCTTGGATTTCAACTTCTAAAAACCCAACTGATGAAGAAGAACGATTCTGATTAAATACGTTACATGAAAGCTAAAACTACATATGCATTCTTCTTATTCTCGACCCAATATTTTAATGTTCTTTATAGTTTCATTGCAGGGGTCACCAATAAAAAACATTTTTTCCGAGCAAGCATTATTCATACTACCCTATATATTTCGTGGCTTACATACTGCCTCTTCAGGGGCCATTCCTTTTCAATTATTATATAAGTTTATTCTCTATCTTGAATATTATTTTTCAGTTTTCAGCCCCCAGCAACCCCCCCCCCCACTCCTACTCATATCACATAAACAATACCCTGATATATCATGAACCACTTCATTCCAAATTTAAGTACTAAGTATTGTTTTCATTGAACTTCTACTTCGTGAGATATATGCAAATACGTTCTGTTGCACCCACCCTCTTCTTTTGCTTTTGGACTACTAAAATTTGAGTGATTGAGATAAAACTTATTCTGATTCATTATAAATTACAATACTAGATATAGTAAATAGTTTTTAATAAAATTAATATGTTATACTCAGACATATTTCAGTAATTGTTTTTTTTTCTTCTGGTGAATGATATTTCTATCTATTTGTTCAGCGTGAGCGGTTGACAGTCGTTGGGAGGTTATTAAAATTGACTGAAAGATTTCTTATTACCATTTATGTATTCACTTACTATTCACGGTGGTGTTAAGTGTTTCCATTATGTAGATTTATCTATTGTTAACTTTCACGTGGGAAAATCTGCTTAGCTTACGCAGTCCGTGCTTAGTGACTGATTTTTTGTCGCCTCCTAGGTAGGAGACCGATGGAAATTTGATAAAATGTTTCGAAAAATCGCGTCATGACTACACCGCCAATAGCCGATTTCCTTTAAGGGAAATCTATGAAAATGACATTGATTAATCTTCTTATTTTGGACACAATATTTTAGCAGATTTCCCTTAAGGGAAATCAGCTATTGAGGTCGTACTCATGACGCGATTTTCGAAAGTTTCTAAATTCGATACTTAAACTTTTATGCAAAAAGACAGATCAAGTTCGTTAATGGCTGAAATCGGACCAGTGGGAGGGGGGTTTAAAGGGGGGATTTTGGAAAATTCAGAATGTAATAAAAATGTCTCCGTTACCATACGTCCGATCAAAAAATTGTATAAAACCAATCTTATTGCAAATTAAATGTACTATAAATATTGTTCAATGCATTTATTCTCAATATTAAATATTAACCGAGATATTGGCATTTTTATTAATTGTAATGGACGAAATGAGATCGGCTAATTTCGGATATTAGCGGCGATATCCGTAACTGTTCGACTCTCGTGAAATTTCTCTATTGTAAAACTTCAGGTGGGAAATCTGCTTAGTTTACGCAGCCCTTGCGTGACGGACGTAGTTATATATTCTTCATTCTCTGTAAGATGTAAGTAGCAATCTATAATTTAATTAAATATATCTTAGATGTAGGCACCTATTATTACATTATCTAGCGAAGAATTATTAAGGGTTTTGTTAAATTAATGTTATTAATTTTTTTTTTGAAAAGGGATAGCTCCTGAAGAGGTGGCAAGTAAGCCACGAAACATGTAGGGGATTGCCAATTAAGTTTGCACAGAAAAAAAGTCTTTTATTGGTGATCCTTGCCATAAAATATGAAGAAAATACATTGATTAAATTTATTTCTTTAAATTAAATTATTGAAGAGTGTGTAATACAAATCACTTGATGTAAAGACGTTTAGCAGGTACGGTTAGAGAAGAGGACATAAGGGGGAGTTTGTTGTTTCCTGTTGTTTCTCGATTTAGTTAGAAGAAATAGAGGTTGGTCGGGAGCTGAGGTTAAGCTGTGATTGTTGTAGTCCCTGGCAGATGGATAAATAGAGTTTAGAAGGTATATGGGGTAGACGAATCGGCCCCAGCGGAGATATCAGTTCTAATCAGTGATTGGCCTCAGGGACCAACTCCATCATCGTCCACTTCATCTTTCCCCCTCTCATCCATTAGCCACCACTTCCCTCTCCCTTTATCTTTAATTTACGATATTAGCCAAGTAATAAACTTGGAATGATTGATTTCTCGATTTTTTGTCAGGCCCTCGCCCACATGACAACTCCTTTGGCTAATCCCCGTACATTGGGAATAATATCTATATTTCCCACTCGTACTCATGTCATATTAACTCTTATATTATGAAGCACTTTATTTGAAGCTTATAATACCAAATATGACGTAGTTTCATATTCAAGATAGTGAAAAAACGTACATCAAACATTTATAAAACATTACATTCGCAATAAGATTGGTTCAAATTAAATTAAACCAAAGGAGGATTTGAAACCTCTCTCATCCATGACATTTATGAACGGAGGTCCAAAACACTTGCCCTCAAATAATCCTTCAGCCACTTCTACGAAAATGCTCCTTTGGTGCGCTATTCCATATTTAGGAAAACTCTCTGAGAAAATAGGATGCTTACTAAGTAAGTTTGGATTGGGAGTAGCCGATAAGAGCGGACCGAATCTGGGCGTTATGCTATGCAGGGCCAAAGATCCTATCGATATGAAAGACAGGTCCGGTGTGTACAAAATAGTGTGTGGTACATGCAAAGGGTCTTACATCGGTCAAACAGGAAGAAAGATAAGAACCCGATGTAGAGAAGATGGTTATCACTAAGATTCGGAATTCTTCTGCCATCGAGAACAAGAGGGCCATAGCGAAGGAGCACATGAGGTGTGTCTATTACATGAGGCCAAGAAAGGTAAAAAACTAAGTGTATTGAACAATAAGCTTAATGGTAGTCGCTGTTTGAACAAGAAGAGCGATTGCTATAAGTCTGCAATGGTGGGGGTACTGGACCTCGATCTTATCACCCGGGCACCAGCCAGTCACTTGCTGTATTTCCCAATGAGCGCATGCAAGTAGGCCAGTAATATATTTTTTAGTTATACCTCAATAGATCTCTCACACTCCGTATTTTATTTTAGGATTTAACTTAATTACATTTATTATGTTCTGTTAGATATTTATGTTGTGTTTTTATTTACTGTTATTAATATTATTAATGCCCCTGTTAATGTATAGAGATTTTATTGATGTTATTGTTGTTCATGCGTAGCTCTGAAGATGGAGACAATAGTCTTCGAAAGCGCTTAGCGCCGAAATCAAAATTTGTGAAGAATTGGACGTCTTTTTCTCTCTCCAAGTGAAAATAAACCAACGTAAAAGACATCTAATTATCTGTTTCAAATTAGAAAAATATAATAAAACGTTATGAACCCGTCGTAAAATAATGTATTTCCAGAGTGGACCCTAAGTAAGTACAAAATGTATGTAATAAAAATCGGTCAAAAAATAATTTATGATCAAGTACTTTGTCTCTTCAAGCTGGGGATAGGTTTTCCATCATTTATAAAGTTTTACTAAATTTTGAGACTAATAAAAAAGTCCGTCTCGCAGGGGCTGTGTAAACTAAGCAGATTTCCCACGTGAAGTTTTACAATACATAAATCAGCATACTAGTAACAGTAGTAGTAGCTAGTCTCTAAACCTATTTCACGAGAGCCGAACAGTTACGGAAACGGCCGAACTAGCTTTCGGCTGAGTCACGAATAGAACCGACATCAGCCGATCTCATCTTGTCCATTATCCGCACACATATAATAAAAAGGCCAATAATATTCAAGATAGAGAATAAATGTACATAACGATATTTATAGTACATTTAACCCTCCGTCGGGCGCACCTCTGGACGAAACAAAATCGGGCGCACCCGGCCTGAGAGGCCGCTCACATATTTTAAGCCCCCACTACCCAACTAATTAATTTTAATTTAAAACGCTGGTAGGACAGACTTCGCTAGGATCTTTGGAAACCAAATATAATATTTATAACGTAAAATATTGTTTTTATTAGAATAGAATGAAGCTTATACTAAAACAAGTAAAATTGATCAGGCGCATTCGGCCTGATTAGCCAGAGTTAGACTAGCACTTATTTCTCAAGATATCGACGAACTTCCATATAGAATAGCATTAATCTTAGTAAAAGGGACGATTGCAATAGATATATCTTGAAAAAAAATCATCTTCGAAATTAAGGAGCAATTGGGCGCAGTCGGCCTCACAAGCCACCTAGGGACCAGTCGGTCTGGATGAAGGATGGCAATAGACTAAAGTAGGGGATTCTAAGCATGAACACAAATCAGGAAATTACTGGGAATGGCCCCTCACAGGGGAAACAGAATGAGGCGTGGTATCAAAAAGTATGTTTTCCTGGCCTCTCAGGCAAGCTGCGCCCGACGGAGGGTTAATTTGCAATAAGGTTGGTTCTATACAGTTTTCCGATCCGACGCATAATTACGGAGATATTAAAAATATTCGAAAAAAAAATTCCCCTGTCTGATCCCCCCCCCTCCTCCTCTCACCGTTTGGATTCCAGCCATTAATGAAGTTAGGTAATAGTTAAAAAAAATTGCAACCACTAGAGCGTTAACAGACATATACAGGGTGTCCCAAGTTCCCGTGACACCCCCCTTAAAATCTCCAATTACTTTAAGACTTGGTGGGTCATAATTGGGACTCCTGAAAAATCCTTTCAGTCCATATTAAATCACCAAACCTTCCCCACCGGCCAAAACTTTGGAATTTCCAATATAATGCCCTACTTTTTATGGTGCATTGTTGTAGAAAATCAAATTTTAAAACGAGTTTGTATCGGTGAATTTTTCTATTTGAGGCTTCGTTTAGACGTAAAATGCACTAATCTTTATTTCAGAAATGGCGCATTGAAAAATGCTGCGACATAAAAGTTGTCAACAGAATTATCGTTGAAACAAGTCGAATGGAATGGATTCTGCATTATGCAATTAAAAAAAAAAGCAAGAAATATTTAAAACGAGATAACGCAAAAGTATTGTTGTATGAATCCAAAAAACATTCTTAGAATTAATTTATGTTCTTAACAATTAATTGTATGTAAAGTTTTATGTGTTATTTAGTTCTAAGGAACATAGTTTTTATTGTAATATTTTATCGATTTTACCCTTTAATAGAGATAAGTAATTATTATTTTTGTGTGTCAACAGGGCACTGATGATAATGATGATGCACTACATCGAAAGCGCTCTGTCGTTTCAATAAAATGTTAAAGTGGAAGCGTAGCCGATTCTTTCATCTACCTACGAATTAATTTATGCTAAACTATACTAAACTATTGTAAAAGGAATACCAAAAACCAGTTTTTTTTTACAATACTTACTGCTAGTGACAAATGTCTGAAAATGCGTCCTTCTTCATTTATGCACTTCAAAAGACGGTATCTGAAATCACTTTTGGCACTGTGTATTTCTGCTACTGAAATTGAATTTACCAACAATCTGTTTTAATTTTCATGTCTTCAATATTCTGGGACCTGTTCTGGTAGAAATGTCTTTGACCCTCTCCCATAGAAAATAATCCATTACTGTCAGACCGGGTGACCTGGGTGGCCACTCAATGTGCAAGCTGCGACAGATACTGCTTTGGGGAAAGATATCTTATTGTTGATCGAGTAGTGATTGAGAAGTGGGAAGGACATCCGTCAAGCTGCAGCAACATTTTATTTTTTTGCATAAGGGTCATGCCCACCAATTAATTTAGAAATTCTTTATTTAGGAAGCGGTTGAAGACTGTACCATTTAATCTTTCATAAAAAAAAAATGTGGACCGATGATTCTTCCCTGGAAGATATCTCACCGTTCCTGTTTTTACTTGAAACTGTGCAGGTGGAAAAATGTATTCCTTTTACACATAATTTCTACGTAATCAATTTAAAATAAATTAATTCTAAGAACGATTTTTGTTATGTTGATGTTTTTTGAAGTAAACACTTTTTTGAATTCATTCAAGAATTGGTTTGCGTTATTTCGTTTTAAATATTTATTCCTTTTTTTAATTTCAGAATCCATTCCTTTCGCCTTAAACTTGTTTCAACGATAATTTTGTCGTCTACAACTTTTATTTTGTAGCATTTTTCAATAAAATGTGCCGTTTCTGAAATAAAGATTTGTGCATTTTAGGGCTAAATGGTTAATGGCACTATACCTCTCTCATATAAAAAGCCTTGACTTATTCGATGAGACTTTTTTTTTTTTTTCTTCTGAGTTATTGGTAATATCACGGAATTTTTTTTTTTGTGAACCTGATTCGTAATTAGAATTTCTTATAATATTACACGTTTAAGGAGAAATGTTGGAAGGTCCAGTCATGAAAAACACTTGAGCTAGCTCCACTGATTTATTTTTTCTCTACATGTTTTGCGTCGTCTATGGTCTTCTAGACCTTCTTGACGCGCTTCTTGAGAAGTAATGCATTATTATAAAAAGATTCGACCTCACCACCTCGGCGGTCTCGTGAAGGCTAACAAAAATGGAGATATACCACATCACTCAGCTGATAATATCGGTACATTAAAATGATGAACAGCGTAAAAATCGATCACCTACAAAGTTTTGAGTTTCGAAAAATCGATGCCTAAAGAAGCATTGTTACAAATACATCGGGTCTTTTTGACATTAGCCCCGCATTTCAAATTAGGTTATAATCACATGGTTTTAGAAATACTTCTGAGATATTAATTTAATAGCTGTTACAATTTATTACCTTACACAGCTGTTTCAGAACGTTAGTTGCTTCGTTATCGATAAACATGAATCTTATTCAGCTCTCGAGTGCTTTTTCTCTTTAATTTATCGTCAACAATGGGTATTTGGAGGTGTGTGCCGAGAAACCAGAGAGTGCTTTCTATATGCCGCCCCTGCCAGAAGCAAGGAAACATTGACGGAGTGCATTATCCATTCTATTAGGCCTGGAACAACAATATACTCTGACTGCTGGAGGTCATATCGCCGCCTAAAAAAAGTACCAGGAATGAAATATAAACATTTTAATGTTAACCACTCTAAAACTTTCATTGATATGAAAACTGGGGCACATACACAACGTGTGGAATCATTGGGGTCCTCACTAAAACGTAGAAATAAACGTGAATGTGGAACAAGGAGAACAATGGTAGACTCCTACATATGTGAGTTCGTCTGGCGAAGAAGACATCAAAACGATGACTTATTTAATGCAATATTATCAAGTATGAGGGTTTATTGGCCTCCAAAATATTGTTATTTTTGTTAATTTTATACCTGTAATAAATGTGGTTCAGTTTCTCTTAAAACATTCTTTTATCAATGTTTATAATAGTTTATTAGTAAGAGTTTTATCACTGGTATTTCTAAAATCATGTGATTATAACCTAATATGAAATGCGGGGCTAATGTAAAAAAGACCCAATACATCTAATCGACTTGCTTCTTTTGGCATCGATTTTTCGAAACTCGAAACTTTGTAGGTAATCGATCTTTACACTGTACATCATTTTAATGTACCGATGTTATCAGCTGAGTGGAGTGGTAAATCTCCATTTTAGCAGATTTCTCTTCAGGCAAATCAGCTATTGAGGTTGTACTCATGACGGAATTTTCGACATTTTTCTTCAAATGTCCATCGATCCTACCTAGTAGATGACGAAAATGAGGTCCGTTCAAAACTGTATGTATATATATCTATATCTATCTATCTATATATATATATATACACATATATATATATATATATATATATATATATATATATTTGTCTGTTACCGCTCTAGCGGTCGCAATTTTTGTCTGATCGTTACCAAACTCGTTATTTAGTCCTTTTATGTAAAAAGAAAGATCAAGTTCGTTAACGGCTGAAATCGGACCAGTGGGAGGGGGGGTTTAGAGGGGAGGATTTTCGAAATATCTCCGTTACTATAAGTCGGATCGAAAAATTGTATTGAACTAATCTTATTGAAAATTAAATTTACTATAAATATTGTTCTATACATGTATTCTCTATCTTTAATATTAACCGAGATATTTGCATTTGTATTCTGTGTGTGATCGGCAGGGGTCGGCTATGTTCGGGACGTTCCGCCGAGAGCTCTGGCGGCCGTTTCCATAACTACTCGTCCCTCTTGAATAGGGTTAGAGATACCTTACTACAACAGTTGTTATTGGGCAAATTTATCTACTGTATAACATCACGTGGGAAATCTGCTTAGTTTACGCAGCCCCTGCGTGACGGACTTTTGTTAGTCCTGACGTGTCCGCCAAATGGGTAATGTCGAATCTTTTTATAATAAGTGTATTACTCCTCAAGAGGCGTCATAGAGAACGCTTAACATGTAGGGAATAATAAATCAGTGGAGTTTGTTCACGTGTTTGTCATCTATTGACCTTCATCGAAGATTTAATTAAGCTCACATTTCGACGATATAATATACAAAACCACTGATGCAGGCGCGTATATATATGATCGTTTAGAATTATGATGGCAAATGTGCTATTTGGCTTGGGCCTCTCTTTACGACCGAAGCTGGATTTTCTGAAAAGCTTAGATCTACGAATACTTTAGACTTCAGCGCGTAAAAAGGTGGTTAAAGGCACTAGAAGTGAATTGAATTAGAATAAAGCTAGATGGGAGAGAGTATGGCTAGAAATGTATATTTTTGTCCTGGAAAGGACAACCGGAAGATAAAACGAACTGATTGTATAACATGCACAGGAACCTATGTCGAGTGTGTTTTTGCAGATTTCTCTTACGGGAAATCAGCTATTGAGGTCGTTGCCGCGATTTTCGAAAAATTTCTTCAAATGACGGAAATGAGGTCCGTTCAAAACTATATATATATATATTTGTCTGTTAACACTCTAGCGGTCGCAATTTTTATTTACTCATCACCAATCTCAGTATTTAATCGTTTTATGTAAAAAGGAAGATGAAGTTCGTTAACGGCGGATATCGGACCTGTGGAAGGGGGTGGGTTTAGAGGCGAGGGGAAATTTCGAAAATTAGAAATATCTCTGTTACTATACATCGGATCGAAAAAGTGTATGGAACCAATCTTATCGAAAATTAAATTTATTATAAATATTGGTATATACATTTATTCCATATCTTGAATATTAAGCGAGATATTTGCATTTTTATTAAGTGCTATGGTCGCTTCTATTTGTTCCCGCCGAAAGCTAGCTCGGCGGTTTCCGCAACTGTTCGGCACTGGTATGGAGATTTTTCTATTGCATTACTTTACGTGGGAAATCTGCTTAGTTTACGCAGCTCCTGCGTGACGGACTTTTCATTACTAGTAGAATCATCGCTGTTATGACCGATGCTGTTGATGTGCAAGGATGAAGGGTAAAACAGTGAGAGTTCGAATTTAAAGCAAGGATTGTGGCCCTTAAGACCATAAGTAAGTAATAATCCATGCTTGGGAATATAGGCCGAGTGGGCTAAATATAAAAGAAATATTATCCCGGTATCGTGATTAGTTGTCATATCCCACAGGCAGTCAGATGTTACTACTGAGAAACGGAGGGTTAAGGTACTGACATAAATGAAGGCGACACGAAAAATGCTCCGATTAGCACCTCGTAAAGTACTCTCTGGGAAGCCGCGACATATTTTCCGGTCTTCTAACCCTTGAACCTAGTCGTGCGTTTCATTTTGCCCTTTTGGTCTGATTGAAAACTGAGCATTCTCTTGAAAATTCCCTCAATGGCCTTTCCAAGAAGCTTTTTTTCTTCAAAGGCTTTGCCTGTTTGGTAATACTTTAATTATCCAATTGTGGGCACGTGATTTCAAGAACGCTTCCCATTTATGTTATTATATTTATATTTCGTAGAATAATAGAGGGGAAAACACTTAAATTTAAATCCTTTTGGAGCCCTCTTAAGACTCTTTTTGTGAGGTAGTTTGCTGAGGTGTTTTGATATTTGCCCTTGAGTGGTTGAACCTCTTTTGAAGAGCATCTCCTAAGAGAGGAGAAATAAATAGCGTGGAGCCCTTTGCTTTAGGTGGCTGGTAAGAAGGTGACATATTCTGGAAGTGAATTGAATTAGAGTGAGGCTGGATGGGAGAGAAGAGCGCTGGCTCTGACTGGAGACTTGACCCAGCTCTCCCTAAATAAATCGTGTCGAGTAGGTTCCCCAACCCCAAACCACTCCGCCATACAAGGAATATCTGAGGCCCGTCTAACCGCTTTCTTTTTATCTGTCTCTCCTCGGAGCCTCCCTATTTTCTTTTACTTCTTCTTCTTTCTAGCTCATTTCCAGACTCTTAGCATCCATTCGTCTTTAGCTCACTAAATCCAAATAAATGATCCCGTCACCTTCACATTAAGGATTATAATGTACATTTAAATCATTTATTTGGGAAGAATTCGTCATAAATAGAGTGTTTTGCATTTTAATGAGACGATTTGATTTAATGTGGGTAAATTAATATAAAATGGAATTACAATTGAGTACCTCGCTTAATAGCTTCTCTTGTAACCTCTATTTACACTGTTATCATTCCCGTAGTCACTTGACTGCCTTGAGCTGATCCATCGGCACCCCTACAGTCGCTTGCAAGGCATTTTTCTCTCTCTCTCTAATATATTCTTCAAATTGTATGGCAAGGGTCTCAAATAAAAAACGATGCAAACTTTATTCAAACTGCCCTACATGTTTTGTGGCTTATTTGCACCTCTTCAGGGGCTATCCCTTTTAAAAGAAAAATATATAAAAAGTATTAATAACATTAGTTTAACACATCCCTTAATAATTCTTTTGCTATATATTGTATTAGTAGGTGCCTACATCTATGACATATTTATTAAATAAATTGCTACTTTTCTTTTCTGAAGTGCTCGTTTCCCTTTCACATTACGTTGCGACTGTCCTCACAGAGGAGGCATATGATACTGAGAGGTTCCCGAGGTAGGTTAAGTCAGCTGACTAAAAATCGATTATTTACAAGTCAATCTTGAACTCGATTATTTTGCGTCATTATTTAAAGTCGGTTAATTTAAGATAAAATGTAATAGAATATATGATTGAGGTATTTGATTTCTGTTTTTTTGCTTACAGCCCTTTTACTATTTTTTATTATGTGAATGTTCTCTTTTATTTTCCGTTTAGTACTATTTCTTTCTTTGTCAATTATCTGAACTTTTTCAAAATTGAAGGTTTGTTTCCTAGAGATAGCATGATCCGTCAAAGCAGTTTTACTTTCATTATTGCCTATACGTTTTACGTGTTGCTTTAACCTTTTATTCAGCAGCTGCGAGGATTCACCAATATATGTTCCATTGCAGGTGTTATAGTTTATTTCATATATATTATATTTAGATTTTGATTCAGTTACTTTATCTTTAACTCTACCAAAATTTATTTGTATTTTATTGTTATATTTCCAGGCTATATTACATACCAAATTACAAATTAGTTTCAGTTTTCTATATATTTTTGGGTGATAGTTGAAAGAAAAGAACAGATGTAATGTTATTTTTTATAAGTATTCTTTTAATTGTTTTTTACTATTTTTACTATATTTAATAAATATATCATAGATGTAGGCACCTACTAATACAATATGTAGCAAAACATTATTAAGGGATTTGTTAAATTAATGTTGTTAATAATTGTTTATATAAAAGGCAGAAGAGGTGGCAAATAAGCCACGAAACATGTTGGGCAGTTGCAATAAAGTTTTCACCAAAAAAATGTTTTTTATGGGAGCCTTCCCATAAAATTTGAAGAATATATAAATAATATTGGGTCGAGAATAAGAAGAAAAACTCGCTCTAATAGTTAATTTTCTCGGATTGGAGCTTTCATTCAATGTCGTTGCATACCTGCAACCCCAAATGAATCTTATTAGATATAGCTGTTTCAATATCCCAGTATCTTTTCTTCACCTACTTCCTTTCCCGACCATGTTCATCAGAATTTCGTATTTCAGGAAAACAATTTTATTTTTTTCCGGGGGCCTTATTCATCTATTGACGAGGCCTTTAGGGGACCTAAATTCTTATTTCGTAATTTTTTCCGTTCCTACCTACGCACCCCAGAAAATTTTTAACACAGACATACTTAATACCGCTGAAGAATCACTTCAACCCGTCATGTCTCGCTCAACGTTCTATGTTTAGTGGCATTTCGATTTCATTGTGTCAGAGATGATAATTAAATTCAGTAGCCTTGTGCTTATCTAATATTTGACTTTTAATGTAACTGAAAATCCAAGTTTATCCATCGAAATACTTTGGGTGAATTTCAGATGAGATATATTTCTGGGGAGATTCCCAGAAACGAATGAATGAGAACGTTTCTTATTAGCATGGGACAGCTTTAGAATTCTTTTCTCTATTTGAGTATCCCTTCTCCTGGAACGCTTAAACAAAAAAAAAATTAACTTGTCAAATTAAATACCTCTGGATGAATTTTAATTCTTATTTTTCTCTCGGCTTCCATTAAGAGAAATTTATAACTGGCCAAAGAGAGATGGAACCGACTGAATAAGATCAATTTCTCATTTCAAACATAAAATGTATTTAATATAATTGGGAATCTCAAAGGAAGCCCGAAAAGGACGCCAGCCTTTTCCCCATTGTTTAATACTCAAGGCAGTTTAAACGAAGTAAATTTTTAACTTATCTTTGTTCTGAGGAACTCCTCCTCCTGTTTTACTTGTTTAGAGAAGGTCAGCTCGAGCCAGCTTGTTACGCGACTTGATTGATACTTAGTTTGTTTTTATCAGGGGGAAAAGTAACGAAATTAACGAGACCGTTTCTTTTTATTTATCCAAAGCTTTGTACTTTAAGTCACTGGAATATTAAGTTATAAAAACTGCCGTATCAAGATATTAATAACTCTTCCTTTTCTCTACGATTAAATTAATTTTTACTTACTTCGTAGAATCCTTCAATAATTATATTTATTATTTCTTATGTTTAACGAAGTGTGAAGGTGATTAGTGCCGTTAGTCGACGATGTTCCTCCTATATGAAATTTTTGGAAATAGTGATACTTACACTCGTTCGTTGGCCATCAAGTATTTCCCTGTTTCATTCTACGAAAAGTTTTTATCGCTTTTTGTTCTATTTTTTTAGTCTAAATATGTACAACAAAGGCACTAAATTTAGTATCAATGGAGGACAATGTAATTATTTTGGAGGTTAAACCAGAATTCTTAATTTTAACAGGAATACCCCTTTGGCCAACTTATCCACTCTCTTCATAAGGTTCAAATGAACGTGAATGAGACTAATAATCAGCGTCGAGGTTGAATATTTAATAATTCAAGTCATCGTCATCATTTAAAACAAATTTATTTTAATCCACCAATTAGGGACATTTCTTTATAGATATTAGTGCTTACCGGCAATGACAGAATAAAATATCTCACAATCTGTTGTTTACTGCGATAGTAATCTGTTATTGAAGTGATATATAAGTGGGAATGACATCGAAATATTAAAATGATTTTAATGTTAATCATACGTGGAAATGGACAGAAATTGGACATCCAGATCAATTTTTCCTTAATGTAAACCCACATTTATAAGTTTAGTAGTTGTCATACCAGATCAAGCTATTTTAGTTTTGCCCTTATTTCTAGAGCTGGTTTTCTAACTGTACTGACTTTTCAATTCTTTCCGC
Organism: Riptortus pedestris; assembly: GCA_019009955.1. Lineage (NCBI taxonomy): Eukaryota > Metazoa > Arthropoda > Insecta > Hemiptera > Alydidae > Riptortus > Riptortus pedestris. Next base: position 81,107,484 of record CM032233.1, read on the forward strand.
TGAATATTAGGAAAACCAGCTTTTATTTAGGGAAAAAAATACATGGGTTACTAATTGGGGCTATTATTTGAGATTTAAATCAAATGATCAATTTTGCAAAGCTCCAGATAATACTCAATGATCATGCAGTTCTCAAAGATATTTTAATTTTTCTTTAGAGATTGCTCAGTTAACTGACGACCAATTTATGTATATTTTATTTTATTTAAATTAAGGAGTAGATAACATTGTGAGAATGAACATATATGGAATTTCAAAAAATAGGAACTGTTTGAGTACTAGTAATAATTCAATGTTGATAAACAGTAGACAAATCTATATGCAGGATCTGTATTGACGACTTTTCAATAATTTTTATATAATTTTCTTATTTCGAATTCTCCTGGAAAGTAGATCAAAATATGATTCATCAAATTCAATGAAATATGTTTTAAATAAACGAATTGAGTAAAAGAAGAGCGTTCCTTAAGGAAAAGAAAAAGTCCCTTACTTAGGAGTAAGAACTGATGGCATTGATATATCGCTTTGGGTTGTCTTGAGACAAAACAAACTCCAAACTTAGAAGCCTCAAGAAGTTATAATTAAATAATAATTTAGGAAGTTTAAAATGATAAATCAAACTGAGAAGTACAGGAATTGGAGAGGGTTAGTAAGATCAGGAATGATATTATAAATGCAGTCATTTTTGTGTGTTTTCTTATTTTCTTATATCTGGAACTTCTGTTATATGAATGATGAAAACAGTTTCCTTCAAGAACATTTATAACATACATACCTTGATTATACAATTCTAGAACAATTTTCAAAATTAAAGACAAAAGTAACAATGTTATGGGTTCCAGGACATGGAAACATTGGACGTACAAACGACGTAGACAAACTCGCCAAACACCCCTACCCAGAGACAATCTTCTGACTTTAACTTACAGACCCTACCAGACTTCCTTTACAAATAAAACAGTGTGTGCGCTGCGTACGGAAGGGTGGAATTAGCGGAAGTGATCACACAAAACTATGATATGGATGTTGTATTTGATACGTAAGAGTACTTTGTACCCAGAGAGCTGGCAAAACATAATTTTTAAACGAGAAAAATAAAAACTTTGTGTTCAGTTGAGTCTTGCAGTAAATAAAGTATACTCTCTAAATATTTCCTTAGCAGAAGAGTGTGCATCAGCCAAGTGTAATATCATCAAAGTATTCGCTTGAACTATATCTATCAATGGATACTGAAGAATGCCATATCTCAATAACCAATTCTCTGAATTCAATGTTGCTGTCAACATTGCTGTAGAGCAATACAAATAGTATAAATAATTTCGTCTGATTTTCTATTTAAATTAAGCGGAGTAATTTTTTTCCGTTTCAGACCATTCTAAGAATAATAACATAGGCTTATTAAATAACAGAGTATTGTTATGCGACATGAGAAGGAGAGGAGGTTTGCCGAAGGCTGAAAACTTTTTCTCTGTTAATATTCAAGATAGAGAATAAGGGTATATAACAATATTTGTAGTATATTTAATTTGCAGTAAGATTGGTCTTGTACCATTTTTCGATCCGACGTATAGTAAAGGACATATTTCGAATTTTCGGAAATCCTCCTCTAAACCATCATAACATTATCAACTATGAATATAAGTGTAGAATGAAACCGGTAAATATCAATTATTATATAAATCAAATAAACTTTTCATGTTAGAATATAAAATCATAATGGCATTAATTATGATTTTATGTTCTAACATGTATCTGCATGTATCTAACACGGTTAAAATTTAATGAAAGAAAAAATATGTATTTAAGCTTCCAAAAGTCCGTCACGCAGGGGCTGCGTAAACTAAGCAGATTTTCCACGTGAAGTTTTACAGTAGAGAAATCTGCCCAATAATAGGAAGGGATTCACAAGGGACGAACAGTTACAGAAACGGCCACCAGAGCTCTCGGCGGAAGGTCCCGAACATAGCCGACTCCTGCCGACCACACACAGAATACAAATGCAAATATCTCGGTTAATATTCAAGATACAGAATAAATGTATAGAACAATATTTATAGTAAATTTAATTTGCAATAAGATTGATTTTATACATTTTTTCGATCCGACGCATAATAACGGAAATATTTTGAATTTTAAAAAATCCCCCCTCTAAACCCCCCCTCCCACTGGTCCGACGAACTTGATCTTCCTTTTTACATAAGACGATTAAATTCCGAGTTTGGTAACGATCAAACAAAAATTGCGACCGCTAGAACGTTAACAGACAAATATATATATATATATATATATATATATATATATATATATATATATATATATATATATATAATTATGAACGGACCTCATTTTCGTCATCTCCTGGGTAGGATCGATGGACATTTGAAGAAATTTTTTGAAACTCGCGTCATGAGTACGACCTCAATAGCTGATTTCCCTTAAGGGAAATCTGCTAATATGTGGTTCATGATATAACAGGTTGTTGCCATTCTGACATGAGTATGAGTAGGAGTTTACTGCAGGCTGAAAACTAAAATATTCAAATATCTCGATTAATAGTTAAGATAATGAAAAACTGTTTATAACAACATTTATGAAACATTATATTTGCAATAAGATCGGTTTCATACAATTTTTCGACCCCACATATAATAACAGAGATATTTCGAATTTTCAATTTCCCCCTTCTCCCACTGGTCAGATTTCAGCCATTAACGAACTAGATATTTCTTTTTACAGAGAACAATTAAATATGAAGTTGGTTAACGATCAAACTTAAATTGCGATCGCTTTAACAAACAAATATATATAATTTTGGACGAACCTCAGTTTTGTCATCTCCTGGTAAGGTTCTAGCGTCGTGGGTTTGATTCCCACATGGGCACTAGCATTCGGCGGAAACGACTAGAAGCGACCATAGCTCGCCCGTTACACTTTATAAAAATACAAATATCTCGGTTAATATTCAAGATAGGGAATAAACGCACACAACAATATTTATAGTAAATTTAATTTGCAATAGGATTGGTTCTATATAATTTTTCGATCCGACGTATAGTAAGGGAGATATTTCGAATTTTCGAAATTCCCCCTCCCGCTGGTCCGATTTCAGCCGATAACGAACTTAATGTTTCTTTTTACATAAAACGATTAAATACCGAGTTTCAAAACTATATATATATATATATATATATATATATATATATATATATATATATATATGTGACGTATATATATATATGTGACGTATATATATATATATACGTTATGAGTACGACCTCAATAATAAGGGAAATCTGCTATTAAAAAAAATACTTTTATATTACAATAAGTCATAAAACCACTGATCCGTGAGTCCACTAGGGGAATTTTGGGGGTTACAAGGCCTTTATTTTGAACATATTACCCTGTCCTGAAGAGGTTAGATATAAAGGAAAGGAGGAGGGAGGAGAGATGAGGAGTGGGAGGGAGAGTGAAAGAGATTGATATTATTATCCGGTGACATATGCGGGGGGGCGTACTATCCCCTGGCCCAGGGAGATGGCCCTACCGCTCGCCACTTGAAAAGGCCTCCTTGAGGCCCCACTGATTTACTGCCGGCTCATCCTCTCATAACTCACCACTTACCTTACAATCTCAGAATTTTTGTCAAGAAGATGCCTTTCTCATATGAATATGAATAACGCAAATGACTCATGGCAAAGAGTACACATGCGGGAGAGTAACAAATGAATATACTTCTTTTCAAGCCTGCTTAAAGATATTCATATTTCACTGAAATTCAACGCTCACCCCCTTCTGCTCCTTAGAAATGCAATCGCTAAAGTTTTCTAGGGAATGTTTGACCCATGGCCAATTTGCTTCATAATAAACATAGTTTCTACTTCTGTGCTTCGTTTTGACGCAATTCACTGTCACTAATAATTATTAATTTTTAATAAGTTTATATTAAAAGAAAGTCCGTCACGCAGGGGCTAACTAAGCATATTTCCCACGTGCTACGTATTTGCATTTATCTCTAAACGTGAAAGTTCAATGAGCACAATATTTTGTATTTGACTTAAGTTCTTCATAATATAACAGCTTATGGTTAATATGTCATGAGTGGGAGTGGGGGTTTACCGAAATATGAAGGAATATCTTGGTTAATAGTCAAGATTGTGAGAAAACGTACATAACAACATTTGTAGAAAATTACATTTGCAATACGATTAATTCTATACAATTTTTCGATCCGACGTATAACAACGAAGGTATTACGAATTTTCGAAATTCTTTCCCTCCAAGCCCACCCTCCCCCCAGTCTGATTTCAGCCTTTGACGAACTTGATCTTTCTTTTTACATAAAACGCTTATATATCGAGGTTGGTGACGATCAAACAAAAATCCCCAAATTTCCCTTAAGGGAAATTTGTTGAAAGATCTTATGTGGGACCTCGTGATTTTTTCTACTCCCAAAAATTAAATTAAAAAAAATGTTTTGATGCACTTCATTTACCTGATCAAATGATTCCATTTGAAAGGAATATGCTATCATATAGAATATTATATCTCTGGTCCAAAACATGAGATCATAAAAAATCATTTATGGATCTTTCTTTGATAAACCAATTTGTTTATACAATACAATTTTTTTGTATTTGGAATAGGTTTGAAGAAATTTATAATTTTTCATTTCCGCCCCCTCTAAACTAAACCCCTCTCCCCTTGGTTGATATTGATCCAAATGAGAGATGCTCAATAGCTGTCGTGAGTTTTGTTTGATCGTTACCAAACTCGATATATGAGCGATTCATACAAAACTAAAAAGCCAGTTCATTCATGTCTGAAATCGGACCAGTGGGAGGGGGGATTTTGAAACTTTGAAATATCTTTGTCGTTATAAGTCGTATCGAAAAATTGAATAGGTTCGATCTTATTGAAAATTAAATTTGGTATAATTATTGCCACATAGATTTATTTTCTACCATCAATAATAACTGAGATATTTGGATTTTTTAGTTTTCAGCCTTTAGCAAACCCCACTTCTAGTCATGTCACATAAGCTATACTCTGGAAAAGAGCCCATTCAGGAAATATTGGAAAGGAAGAAGCTGATACGTTAGCAAAGGAAGCAGCTCAAGATACAACACTAATCCCAGAATTATTGCTCGTACCACTCTCAAAAAAGGCTTACGTACTGACACCATACATAAATGGAACAGGGAATGGACGGCAAGTGACAAATCTTATAGCTTACACCAATAAATACCAAATATAACTCATTACTACAACACAAATAAGAGCCACCATCATAAATGCACACAATGTCTAACGGAACATGGTCAGACAACAAGATTTAAAATTCAAGAAAATGGCAAATGTACTTGTGACACACATACAACAAAAACGTTTTTACATATAATTTATGACTGTTCAACATTTAATCGAAATAGATCAAATTTCATTATGAACATAATTTTAAAAGGAGGTATTGGCTAAAACCACCTCATATATTATTTAATAAATATAATAAAGAACTCATAAAGTTTATCAAAAGTATAGATATGGATGTAGCAAAAATACATTAGAATATAAATTTGATTATGAGGAAAAATAATTATAATTCAATATATTTGCCTTACATAGACTCGCAAATTAAAGAAGAGAATAATCGTAACATCGTTTGAGTTTAACTTTATTTAGTTTTTTTTTCTTTTCATTTATTAATTTTATTTGTAGTTATCTTACTTATTTCATTATTTTATTTTATGTTTTTCATTATTTCATTCTGTTTTTTATTATATTTGATTATTTGGTAATAACCCATTAAATAGTATATACTCGTATTGTAAAAATGTATTTTAACATAATCATACATGTAATATGGGATGCTTCAACGGAACATGTACTCAAATAAATAACTTCTCATAGGGTTACTACGAGGAGAAAAAAAATAAACTATACTCTGTTACATAATGACCCACTTAATTTGAAGCTTAAATACCAAATATTGTTGGGAGGATACTTCAGTTACACGTAGTACTTCCCTGTCCAAAGTTTTAATCCGTGGTTTTAACGAGTAAAGTAATAGTCAAAAATAATAATTTTTTTTTTCAAAATTAAAGATGTTTTATAAAATATAATGATAAAGATGTAATCAATTTTTGGGCATGTTGAGTGAAATAGAAACGTTGAGTTCTGGATCTCTACATAAACATTCCATCTTCATGGGATTATAATGACATTTATGAACTTGATCTATTATAAAATTGTAATGGAGTGGTAAAATAATTGAATGCATCGTTCAGTATCTCTATGACTTCAGAAACATTCCAGTTTTTAAGAAAATTTGAAAAACAAACTTTATTTCTGCCCGGAAATTCAATTAAAAGGTAAAATGAAGACTTCATGCCCTCACCGTTTTCGTAAGCTGCTCATTCTTTTATTTTTTGGTGTCTTTGGGTAGCGTGGCGATTTTCCTACAATATGGACGTTTATGGTTCGGATATCTCCTTTAATATGTCACGCAAGCCATTCCCTTCGGCAAGGTCCTTTGTTTCTCAATACAGGAGGAAAGAAATTATTACTTCTAGCACTGATCAACCCCATCTTACCAGCTCTGCATATATTATATTAAAATAATATAAGTACTTCTACATATTGCAGTGTAAGAATCGATTTATTGCACTATTGTTAAAATTATCTATTTCACGCAGATTCTTCCTCGCTGAAATTCTGGTGGTATTCGAGCTTGACTTGTATTTTAATTTCAGGAGCCGTTTTAGAATTTTAAGAAACATCTTTTTGATAAGGATAAGGACTCTCTCTCTCTCCCTCTCTCTCTCTGTCTCACTCTCTCTCTCTCTCTCTCTCTCTCTCTCTCTCTCTCTCTCTCTCTCTCTCTCTCTCTCTCTCTCTCTCTCTCTCTCTCTCTCTCTCTCTCTCTCTCTCTCTCTCTCTCTCTCTCACGCACACACACACACACACACACACACACACACACACACACACACACACACACACACATACACACCCTCTATCTCACTCTCTCTCTCGCACACATTTATTCATGCAGTCTCTATTCTTTTCATTCTTGGCAAAGTCACTCGAAAAATTAATGAACTAAAATTAAAATTCTCCTATCAGAAGACAGCTTCTCTATACAACAATGCCATTAGCTGGACCACCATGGACTGTTATCATTAATCGCCTACATTCATTGCCTCTGAGCATATACCATTCAGGATGTCATTTTTCTGGCACAACTGCGTTTGTTGAATTTGTTGTGTCCATGGGTAGTTGTATGAATTTCTTAGGTTTCGCGATCTGGAATAGTTCTTGTTCGATGGCCGATAGCCATGACATATTTTGATATGCTTAACTAGTCTATGGCGGAAGGTCAACAAACAATGAATACTTCAAATGATTATTCAAATCATTTTTATTTCTAAACTAGTTTCACATCCATGTGAGACCTCATCTGGACAAGTTCTATTGCACCAAGAAACTAAACTAATTGCTACATCTTTTTCCTTCCACTAGCTGTACCAATTGAAGAATAATAATGTACGATATTCTCCAATTGGTACGGCTAGTGGAAGGAAAAAAATGTAGCCGTTAGCTTAGTTTGTTTGTGCAATAGAACTTCTCCAGATGAGGCCTCATATGGATGCGAAACTAGTTGAGAAATAAAAATGATTTGATTAATCATTTGAAGTGTTCATTTTTTGTTGACCTTCCGCCATAGACTAGTTAAATAAAGTTAAATAGGTCATATCATCACAAACAATATTGTGATATGTTTTCGTCTTCCATACACTATGTCCATAACTAACTATGTCAGTTATGAACAGGTATATTGTAGTCATTGGTTTTAAGAAAAATGCCTTTTTAATAATAAAGAAATATGTTTAAAGGAAATAATTGAGAGCGCCAAAAAGTGAGTTACGAATATAGATTGACAAGAATCCAACCTCTTATTCAGTGCATTCAAGTTCTAATGTTAACCAGTTTTAAAAAGACGATCTACTGATCTATCTCACCATATATTTATCTATCTCGCCCTATATTTTCTACTTTTGATACGATTGGTGACAGAAGAAGAAAAATGGATTATTTACAATTAGCGAAAACGATCTTGGGATCATTCCAGAGACCCACAATCAATCTCTCCAAAGATTAATATCATTGCCAAAATAAGTTATTACCTGTTGCTGGTGGAATTGGAAGGGCGTTCAGTTCTATCTCCTCCTGCTTAACAACGAAGCAATGAACTTTTATAAATATTGTAGTTAATTAGACAGATTAAAGGAAAAAATTGACCAGGACTGTCCACAGTTGACAAATCGAATATGTATTGTTTTTAACGCCAGAGGTCTTATCATTTTTGGCCACCGGAAAAAAGTTTTAGACTTTGGCTGGGAAGTTTTCCTAACGCTCCATATAGCCTGGACTTAGCCTCCTTGAACTAACATTTTGTTTCCTCCAAAATTCCCTTAATGGTAAAAATTTTAATTTTCTAGAGGACTGCAAAAATCACCTGGATTTCGCCAATAATCCAACGATGTTTTATGAAAATGGAATTATGAAACTCCCCAAAAGATGGGGAAATGGTAATTAGATCGTGGATTATATTTGGTCAATAGTATTCTTTATATTTCCCTTTATATACCATGAAAATTGGCGAAATTGGTATTTTCCGAACAACCCAATTTGTAATTTTCAACGGACTTCGTTTTCGTCATTTTCTTGGTAGGTTCGAAGAACATTTAGAGAAATGTTTCGTAATTTGCGTCATGAGTACAACCTCAAGAGTTGATTTGCCTTTAGGAAAATGTGTCTTTCATGGAAGAAAAGTATTTATAAGGAAAATCTCAAGAAATAATTGAAATTTGATACTTTACTATGATTGAACAGAAGGTTTTTATTAAAGTTGTTCAAGAAGTTCCTTTAAATACATATATAGGTTATGACTCCTAACCCTTAAAACTTCATTTAACGAACTAAGATAAGTCACACTTAATAAAATGTCCTCTAAAGGCTTTGAATTATTTTACCTTCAAAAGAGACTGATGTTTAATCATAGGATGCACTAATGAATTTCTGGCGGTATATTGGAAGCGCATTCAAGGGGCGTATGTCGAGGGCGAGTTTGACGTGGAAAATTGATGCGGGCTAGCCAGTGACAGGGAGCGGACGAGCGAAGACACAGGTGCTGTGGTGACCAGTGACTGATGGTCCGGCGACACTGCTCCAATTTAGCGGCTCGGGGAAGGGGACCCAGCCATCCCTCATTCCCACCTTCCTCCTGTCAATATTACCCCCACACCTAATCCAGAACAATACAGCCAATGCTCACCTTTCACATTCTATTTTCTCTTAATACCGAATTAAACGGTTGTGGACTTTACATTCAGGGCCCGAGAAGTAAATCTCTCCCAAGGACGAAAAACTTTTATATGGCCTAGTCAACTTCAATTAACCAATCGATGCACACTGCCACGAGCTGTGTTCATAAATATTTATTTATTTATTTGGAGCTTCGCAACCGTGGCGATGTTGCTCGGGGTAAAAAATTTTATAAAATTAAAAACGAAACAAAATTGATTTAAACAAAATAAAGCAACATAACAGAAATGCAACACCAAACAGAAATTGAACATACAAAAATGCAACATGAAACAGAGATGGAAACCAAAAACAGAAATAGAACACAAAAAGAGAAACGGAACATAAAAACAAAAAAAACAGAAATGGAACACAGAAACAAAATGGAAAACCAAGAACAGACATGGAACACAAAACAGAAATAGAATGTCGAAAAACTGGCGGAAGTAGCAGAAAAATGTTTGGAGGTATCTCCATCAGCTGAGTCATACGCCATCCGAGACGCCTCAGAACCGTGCGCGACCGCATCATCCGTCTTAACCGCGAACTCCGCGTGTGAATGCAAACCTCGGAGATATCCGAGCTCTTCGCCGCGATGTCGACGAGATCCTGCGCGTCCTGAAGATGAAAAACGGCGGAAGGAGCGCCAGCAGAGGACGGAGCCCGGCCCAAACCCACGGATCGCAGTCGCGTGACACGGGTCTCTGCCATTATCGCCGGAGATTCAGAGATAAAGCTCGACGCTGCACTCAACCATGCAACTGGAAACCCTACAAGCCACCTTTAAACCCGGAAATGTGAGGGTTGTGGCGGAAATCTTCACATTCCTTACTGACAGAACCACACGTCAGCCTTTCCTTATCGATACAGGGGCAAACTCTCCTACCTGTGCCCAAAGGACGGTGAATGACCCCATCAGATTTCACCTTAATAGCAGCCAATGACTCCCCAATTGCGACCTATGGTGGACGACGCCAAGGCAATATTAGGTGCTGATTTCCTATACTGGGAATGCATCGACTTACGGTAAATTTAAGGAACCGAAGGCTGATTGACCATCACTCCGGGCGCAGAAAGCATCATCTGAAGAAATACCGGTTTTCTCCATTTTTCCAGCTGATAATAGATTTGCCCGCATACTAGGTGAATTCCCTACGGTCACCAAAGTCACTCCCATCCGTGGACCTTCCAACGTAACAGTGGAGCACCATATTGAGACCAAGGACGCCCTATCTCGGCGAAATGCCGTCGTTTGCCTCCAGGCATTTATCAGGATGTCAAGAAGGAGATACAGAACCTCATCAAAGAGGGAATATGCCGGCCTTCAAAAAGTCCATGGTCCAGCCCACTTCACGTTGTTAAAAAGCAGGATGGTACTCTGCTGAAATATGTCCATTTTTTTAGTTTTCGGCATAGTCGCCTTGAATATTTAAGCATTTATCAAGCCGTGGCACCAACTTTTGGATCCCTCCATCGTAGAACTACGTTGCCTGGCCATTAAACCAGTTCGTTACTGTTTCTTTCAGCATATCACTTTCCAAACGCTTCCCACCGAGAAATTCCTTAAGTTTTGGAAAGAGATGAAAGTCTGATGGTGCTAAGTCCGGGCTGTAAGGTGGATGATCCAGTATTTCCCAGTGGAAAGTCTCCCGATGCTTTTTTGTTCTTTCTGCAAAGTGAGGTCGAGCATTATTGTGAAGCAGAACGACGCTGCTAGACAGTAATCCACGCCGGAGATTTTGAATGGCGCGTCTAAGCTTTAGCAGTGTATCACAATACTTCTCCGCATTTATTGTCATTCCTCTTGGCAAAACGTCTATCAGAAGAAATGTTTGGCGTTCAAATGGAATCAGAAGAATTTTTTTGCGTTCAAAAACCGAATAACAGCCCGCTCTTCACAATCGGTGGGATTGCTGTATACATGACAAAAACTTGCCAGAATAAGCATACAACTATCACTGGCAGAGATGTCTGACGCAATGACAGTTTAGTGGGTGACCGACCAAGAGTCGGCGGTCTGAAGTCACCTGACGAGATTCGCAGACACGATGCGCAATCTGCTCTTACTTTAAAAATGATCCCCGTACATTACTTAATCATCAATTCTCCAATAGCATTAATGTTAATAATAAGATAAATCACTCTTTTAGAAATAAGTAACTTGTATGGGTAAAGTAAAAAAGACCCTTCTTCACTAAGGTCCTATATAGGAATTTACTTACAACATATGACTTTAAGGCGATGGATCTCTACAGAACGAGAGGTGGCATCACATTAACACATTCAGATAGCATGTCATTTTCGTCCATCATATATCTTTTGGTGTATAATAATATACAGGTATTTTGTGGAAAGACCATGGAAAAGATATTTAATATTGCTATGCTCGCCAAAGATTGGCAGGCCATTGGAAGGAGGGATTAGGAAATAGAAGTTGGGAAAGGTGAAGACGAAGAGGATGAAGAAAGACTGGAGAATGAAAGTAAAAAGGGATTGGTTTGGCGAAACAAGGAAGAGGATTGATATAATTTTGACAATGGGCCACTTACCCCCACATCGCCCCCACATCCTCTCCCCTAAATCTACTTCCCTCCTAACCTCTTCACAACCGATTGATCCTTTATTACCACTATAATCATCTTCTTCAGTTCTCTTTTATTCTTTTACAATCACAATTTTAGAGGTTGTTTCTCCCTTCATAGCAAGGAAACATCCTTATACGGTTGGCCTATTAGGTTCGGGTCTTAGTCCATGTAGAAAAAAACCCATCATTGCATTGCCACCAAGAACTCTGTTCCTTTTATATATATATATATATATATATATATATATATATATATATATATATATATATATCCCTTCACAGGCAAGGCTGGGTCGCCGGTGACCTAGAGGTTGGTAAAAATAATATTCTGAGTAAAGTAAAGGAAGGAGGGGAGGGGTGCACGGTACCCCTCCCCTCCTTCCGATAGTTGATGAAAAAGAAATTGAGAATCAGCCTGGACCCAGCACTTCAAGACGTCGGTGTGCTTTTTGTGAAAAATCAAGAGACCGTAAGGGTTCATCAAACTGCGCTCATTGTAATCGCAGCCTATGTGCTGAGCATAGGCTAAGTATTCGTTCTCGATGCATTACCAGAGTCTCACCTGAAGAAGATGAAGAAATAGAAGATTGTTAGATTGTTCTGAGTTTGAAGTATTAGTGAACTTTCATTACTAAGAGTTTATTCCCTTTTTTGATTTTTTATCCCTCATATTTTCTTATTCTTTTTTCCGTAGAGTATTTTTTATATATATATATATTTTTTGTAAGAGTTTAAACTATTTATTTTGATCTGGAAAGTTTTTGACTGTTCAGAGTAGGAAAAATTATTGCTGGACTGCCGGATGAAATGGAAGACTGATAACTTACTGAAAATTATTTAATCACTAAGATTTTATTAAATTTTCTCGTCTTTTAAGCTGGGAATTTTTTATTTTTTCCCTTCTAGGAGTTTACTCGTTTAATTTTTATCTTTTATCCTATACGGATAACAAAGGTCTGGAACTCTACGTTCCTACTAATTTAAGTATAGTTCTTACTAATGTAAGCTTTTTATTTTTATCATATTATGTATATTGCTAAATAAAATACATTTTTCAAACTATACTTTCTTTTTTTATATAAAAAACAACAACAATAACTGGAATATTTTTGCTAAAATGAAAAAAATGTGCTATAAATATGACTGGGTCACCCGTGACCCAGCTTGCCTGCAATGTAATTTTCATATTCCTTGTCTGTGAAGGGTTAAATATATATATATATATATATATATATATATATATATATATACACACACATACATTTGTTTCTTCCATATTTGAACCATAAACAAGTAAATCATGTATTTATGAAAGAGCTCTATGTAAATATCAACGTATTCTATTAATTTAGTTTCACATTTGATAAATAGAGGCCTAGATTACCTATGTATGCTAAGGCGCTGGTCATAAATACTCTTGGTTAATCTAGGGTCTACTCCCACATGGACAGTGGGAATTTATTTAGTGACGAACTCATGATTGTAAATAAAATTCTCATCCTCGCCTTGGCTAGAAAGGGTGCTAACCTGAAGATAAGCCGCCCTAATTACCCACGTTAGTGTTAAGTGGACGTTAAAAAATAAAACGCAATAAAATTGAGTTCTTTATTGTACCACTAAGTACAATTTACCAGGAGATTTCTCCAGTAATTCAAATGAGTAACATTAATAAATAAAAGTATCAGTAGTATGTATGTAATACACAGTTTATAATAGTTGAACAAAGTAAGCTTTGAGTCTTAATCGATACAATGGTATTCACGTAGTAGCATTAAATACGGCGATTTACGCTACTTGACATCAATAATTTAATGCGCCACCCACTTAAACACACACACACACACAAAAGTTTATAATATAGGTAATAGTTACATTGAATTGAATATAAATATAGATCATAAAATTAGACACGGAAATAATAATAAGAGATCTTATAGAAAAAGAATGTATTCAAAATTAACTAAATTCAAAAGCTGTAATTTTAGAGAAAACGCAAGTCCTTGATAAGGATAATATGCAAATAATGCAACAAGCACCTTACGATAAAACACACACTGACAAACTGCATTCAACGAAAAAACCTTGCCATACCCTACGATATGACGGAACTACTAACTGACAGCAGCCAATATATTCCACTAATACTAACATATCTAAAATATATACACATTTACCAATACATATAGAATAAAAATACAATAGGTCTACAGCATACTTACGAAGATTTAAAAGGAATAACGTTTATTATATTCTAATAGGCAATGTGCAGATATGAGAAAACCTAAGATATTTAAGGAATATTTTCCATACTATTTAAATAAAGTACAATATCAAAGTTTACATGAAGAGATAAATATATTATTCTAAACAGAGTTCATGCCAATCACCTTTGATGTGGGTCATAAACCAAATAAATAAAATAAAATTATTATTACAAATTAATGTTAATGTAAAAACAGGCGTTGGTCTTCAATAACGTTTGTATCATGTTTACTCATTAATATGGAAATGAAAGAAGGAATTAAAAATAAAACGTTTTCAGAAATTTCTTCCGAGCTCTTCACTAATTGAAATATTCCATCTCAATGAGACCCCAAAATGAAAGAAAACGGATAAAATCCAAAATGAACTAACAAAGAAAAGAGGTGCACCATTGCATGAGACTCTTCTTCCAGCTTGAACATTCTCATTTACCTAAATGCCCCTCCACTAAGATTGAAGGTAATTGGGTACGTTAATTATCCTCCTTGACTAAATTAAATACACATTTAATTATATTATAATTATAGGCAAAATTGAAAGTCTGATTTTTTAACACTTTAATCGATCTAGGTGGTTAAAATGTTTCTTCGCACGTTAGGAAACTGTATAATTGTATATAGGAGATGGGTGGAATAGCCGATGGTTTCCAGGGTTAGGGGTGTAGGAACCCAGCCGAGAGAGAGATATTATCTTAATGGCCGACACTGCCCGAGTTGCAAACTTATTTAATCGGATTCACCTAAATAGATCATTACGGCGGTGACCACAGAGAGTTACCCCTCCTCACCCCCTAGCAGTCCTCCAATTAATACAGGACCCCACCCCCTCTCTCTTCACATACTCCTACCCCACCCACCTCTAACAAATACCTATACACCAACTAGCTTAGTCTACACCTCACGGACTTTCCTTAATTATGATTTACATCTAAATCACTATTCCAATATAATACACATACATTTGAATTGTTTAACAATACATAAGTTGGGCAAAACTCGGAACACATATCCGGATTTCAGTCCTCCAAATGCATATATTTATCTCTTACTGTGTATTACAAAATTTAAAAAAACCTAATTCCATAGAACTGGATCCTATCTGCATGCTTTCTCACTCTCTTATAAATGGCACATAGTATACCCGGATTTGCACAGTAAATCAATAACGATTGACTGCATATTGGGAGTAACGCTTATTAATCAGAACAATCCTAATTAATCTGAATTAAAATGAAATGTGTTTATTTTAATTAAATGTCTTCAGCATCAATCAGTTTTATTGTTAACCGTATTGATATATCAAAGTCGTAGAGGATAGTTCGGTTTCGGCTAAAGAAACGTTTTCTTAATTCTTCTTGTAGAGAATTTTATTAGCTTACAGTTTCGGGCAACCGTTGGTTCCCTTCTTCAGAGCAGTTTTTATATGGTGGGAAGAGCAGAGAGCACGACCTGCAAACGGTGGAGACTACATTGTGACTCAACTGTAAGCTAATAAAATTCTTTACAAGAAGAATTAAGAAAACTTTTCTTTAGCCGAAACCCAACTATCCTCTACGACTTTAAATGTCTCCATGTTTATTACATTGCTTTCAATATCAGGCTTATGAAATTTATGCTGTTTTTGTAACTCATAATTCCCCTAAGAAAATCAAGATTGTAGGTAATAGTTAGTAAGTTAGTACATTTAAAGTCCTGAAGGGGTAAGCGGGAACTGTGTCCCCAAATGAATAACATTGGCCAACTGGCCACTGAGCTTAATGAAGTGAAATGAAACGTGTTAATTTCCATTAAATGTCATAACATAATAGGATACGCCAAATACTTTTTTTGTTTTGTTTTCCTATAAACAATTTTCTAATATTATGTCAATTAAATTCTTTACGAATTATTGAATTACATTTATACTTATATTATAGATTCGTTCAAAAATAAGTTCAAATTCTAAGAGTGCGTAGTATAAAATTCATCAATGTAAATAATTATATACTATGAATTGGTTTAAATAACAGTCTCAATACAACTCTAAATATGTACACATTTTTTTACAACTCTAAAATATACATTATTTTTATAAATGATGACTTTGTCCTTATACTGGAGAATTCTCCATTTCCTCCAGCATCACCACGCACCTGAAAGGGCATAAGCAGCCTAACTACTTTCCTCGTATATCTCTAGATCCTTCTGAGGCACCAGGATCTGGAACCGCTAATTGGTAGCCGAATGGTACATGTAGACTTCTGTGCCTGTTTCATCTCTGAAATCAGGTCCTTGGATTTGATGAGAACATGAATCCTTTCTAAGCATAGCCATACGCTCTTCCATGAGGCAGTTTTTCATTCCCTACCCAGGCTATATATGATTGTCCTACTTACTTGTCACTTGAAGAAACTTGTCCCTACCTTAAAGAGACAATGTACCTGATCACAAATTACTTTAGACCGATACTTATGACAAATATTAAGTAGTTTTATTTAATAATTTAACATTTTTGAAAGTATTCATCTTGTGTATAATACCAGTCGTCATTAATTTATTTTTAAACAAGGAGTATCTTTTAATAGATTTGATACATTCGGGTAGAGGGTTAAAGAGTTCTACTCCTCCTGAATTTGTCTCGGCATTCTATTTATTCTACGTTATTCCTACGAACCTTTTTGAGAACTAAGGTGACAGATGAATTTCATATCTTTTAGGACATTGAAGAATAAAGATTTATCTGTATAATCGTACATATAAATCAATATAAAATAATATTTACCTGAGCAGGTTGATTGGTTTTAAACATGACGTCCCAAGATTGTTGGGTTACGAGTGATCCACATACGAAGTTGATCAAATTTGGTTTAGTCGATTACATTACACCTAAATGCTGACTCGAACTTTAGTATAAAGTGTATCTCATTTATCTTAGTTAACTATTATGTGTTATTACTCAAAATATAAAATAATAATGTGTAGTCCATGATTGTCAAACCATGGCCGGGGAATGAAATATCTTGACTTTTTTTTATTTTGGGTCTCATTTCAGGTTTCCGAAGTCCATGTCAAATTATTAAAAGTCAGTCACGCAGTGGCTGCGTTAACTAAGCAGATTTCCCACATGCGCAAGTATTGGCATTTATCTCAAAACTTAAAAGTTCAATGAGAACAATATTTGGTATTTAGGCTTCAAATAATGTGCTTTGTAATATAACAGCTCATTGTTAATATTATGACAGGAGTAGGAGTGGGAGGCAAAAGGGGGCGAAAACTAAAAAATGCAAATATCACGGTTAATAATCAAGATAATGAAAAAACGTACATAACAACATTTATAGAAAATTACATTTGCAATAATATTGATTCTATAACAATTTTCGACCCGACGTATAATAAGGGAGATATTTTTAATTTTGAAATTTCCCCAACTAAACCCTGGTCCGATTTCCGCCATTGACGAACTTGATCTTTCTTTTTGCGACCGCTAGAGCGTTAACAGAGAAATATATATATATATATATATATATATATATATATATATATATATATATATACATACATATATATGTATATGTATAATTTTGAATGGACCTTATTTTCGTCATTTGAGGACATTTTTCGAAAAACGCATATGAGTACGACCTCAATAACTGATTTCCCTAATCTGTTAAAACGAAAGTTTAAAACGTAGCAGACTTTAATTCAGTTTTACGTGCATATTCATAATGATATGAAAATTATGAATATTAAGTCTTTTAGGATTTTTTTTTATGGGTAATAAATATTGGATGTTTTATTTATTATTTTTATATAAATTTATATTTACGAAGAATGGGTGATTAGTGACTATAACAATGATAAATGGCTTTTATATAGAGATATATGGACCATTTAAAATAGTTAAACGTTTTCTTTTAAGCCTAAACTAGAATATTATTGGAAAAAACCTTGAACACCTATAACTCTTATGCTATTTGTGCAGTTTTATTGGAAATAGATGCATAATTGGTAACGCCATGACGTGTTTTTAAAGGTATGTTGTGAAAGTTTCTTTCCATGCTGACTGCATTTGTCTCTCCAAACTTATGCAAATTCGTTTGATTTTATTAGAATAATTTGTTCACTGTGGCTTTCATTTTTTTTCATTTATTTATTTATCTGGTTGATCTCAGGATCATTGAATTTAGCCCCTCTATGTTTTTTAATAATTCATTTGTCTTTTAAGAAGTCTTTTTGGTTTCGTTACATTCACTTATGTCGTCCCGAGTTAAGTCCAAATATTTAATCAGTTAGAGACATGAACTTTTTCAGGAATTTCTGGAGGGTTAAACCAAAACGCTGAAAAATAATGGTAACATTCATCCCTTGAAAATTTAATTTTTGTTTTATTTGGGTGAGCCATTGCTGGAAAATTATTCAAAAAATGTAATTAATGGTATTCACTTTCAAAAGCATTTAAGAGAAAAGCTTTCTTTATTTCACTTGTAAAACCCCCTTTGCTTTGTTGTTAACTTGTTAGTAAGTGTTATTTTTAAACTCAGTTTGATCTAGACGCTAATGACAAGAAATAAATAATAAATAAATAAATTAGTCTTATTGTTCATAACTGTTTCCTATTAAATAAATTGAAAATTAATTCATACAATATATGGCGATCATTTGGAAAAGTGATTTAGGAGAGGATTCCTAACTAAATCTACTTTTACAAATGAACTTGGGAAGGGGTTTGAGGTGGCCAGCCCAAGTATAAAGTAAAGAAGCACTTTGTTGGAAACCTTTTCCTAATCTGGAGATTGGATCTCTAGCCCCACTGCATCTCACAGCTTTAAGGAATATATTTACCTAAAATACTACAACAAAATCATCCCGCTCCAACCAATATTTATGTTAAGTTTATTTCTTCAATAGGAAAGATAAAAAGTGACAGGTGTGATAGAAATGAATTTACATGTGAAATAAAAAAAAGAAGAGAGAACCGCGACATATTAAAGAATATATTTCAATAAATAAACAGTAAATAAATAAAGATTAAAATTAGAAGCAAATCGAATTCGGGATTACAATGAACAATGCGAAAATCGGCAAGAAGAGAAAAAATTAATAATTAAAAAAAAAACCAAAGTTGGAAAATGCGTATTTGATTATTTATTTGGTATTTATTTAAAAAAAATTATTTTTAAAATTGTTTAAGTACCATTGAGCAATAATATACTATAAATAATAGTGAAAAATTTGAAATAAACAATTTTTAGTTTTTGTACGTTTAACTATAATACTACTGTTACTGATTCTAAGATATGTGATCTATCGCCAATATTCACCACATTCAGCCAATATTGTATGTATTGTGGCTTTGCCTATAATTAATTAATCAAAACATAATATTTTGTTGATTAAGAGGATGTTGCACAACTGCAGATGGAATGAGAGTATTGCTGAAACTGGAGATGGAAATGAAGTGACTTGGAGTTCACACTTTTCTGAAACTATTATAAGGGAGTGGTCTTTCTTTATGTATAATGAAATGTGATGAATGAAATAGAATTGCAGTCTAAACCTATCGGTTCATAAATGGTACTTGATTCTTAATATTTACTTTACCGGTATGCAAAAAGATTCTCCGGCAGAGGAGAACCAAAATAAAACAATGCACATTTCTCCGTACCAATTTGATACCTATTATTATATTATCTACAAATTTCATTCTATAGCATTTATTGATCCGATGCAATGTAACGGTGATACAGAGAAGTCTTAAAGTAGAACTTTTAAATTAAAGAATAATAAATGAAATGCCGTAAATAATTATGTAATTTAATGTACTAGGAAGTCATGCATTATCCACAAAAGATTTTGAACTTTTGATTGTATTGATGAAATTGCATGTATAGTGAAATCTGATGAATGATATAGAATTGTTGCCTAAACCTATTTTGTCTCTTAGGTTGAAAAAAAAAGCATTCTTCTTTTTTTTTTTCTTTTTTATAAAACATTTTATTCTAGCGATTAAATAAAATATATTTACTTACCTTTAATAAAACTCTTTTAACTGATCTTTTTCAAAGTATTTGTAGCTTGAACCAGGAGACGAATATCAACATCTCTCTCTCTCTCTCTCTCTCTCTCTCTCTCTCTCTCTCTCTCTCTCCCTCTCTCTCTCTCTCTCCCTCTTTCTCTCCCTCTCTCTCTCTCTCTCTTTCTTTCTCTCTCTCTCTCTCTCTCTCTCTCTCTCTCTCTCTCTCTCTCTCTCCCCCCCCCCTCTATCTCCCCCTCTTCCTCCCCCCTCTCTTTCTCTCACCGCTCACCCCTCTCTACAATCAATAGAAATTACTCCGCTATGTTTGAATTTTTTTTGAATAATATTCAACAATAATCCATGTTTGGTTGCTGTAATATTTATAGTATTTTAATATTTCTTGTAAGTGAAATTTACTTATTAAGTAGTCATAATTTCTCATAATTAATTTCTTAATTTGATTTAAATTATGACTTATTGGTTCTATCTCACTTTATTCAAAATGTAATAGTATTAATTTTAACTGTATATTTAATAATAATGAACTAAGCCTTGTGACTGGGTTGTTATAGATGGTAATACGCAATACAATGAATTTATTGAACAAACTTTATTACTACATTTTACATACATAATATACAATGATTTTCTGTGTTGAATACATTATAGAATTGAATGTTTTCAATGCTTCTAGATTGCGTGAAGTCTCGTCCTTAATGTCGATGGAACATTTCGATGTAGAGAATCACTAATATCCTGAAACAAAAATATACAAATTGATTATTAATACTTTTAAAAAAATAAGTAACATAATAAAATAGATTCAATGTCATTTTTTCAGACTGACAGGTCAAAAGAAGTGTTGGTTTAGGAGGTGCCATGAAAATAAATATCATGAGGTAGAAACTGCCCCTTGACTACAGCTAACTATGAGAGGCACTCTATTCAAAGTATAAACACATTCACGCTACTTCCCTTCAGTTCACCGAACACTTAAATTGTTGTACTATTCTATTCGATTTGTGTTTGTGAGTATACGTATTTTTTGTTTATAATTCCTCGTTTTGCAATTTCAAGGTTGACTGAACCTCTGAATTTTCTGAATCAGTTGGAAATTGAGAACCCTGAGAAATGCTGACACAAAGGCCAATTTGTCATGAATCATTTTCCAGTAAAATTACAATGGGCTCCTCTTACATAGCATGTTTACGTAATAGGATCCCAAACACACAGATTATAATAATAATTTGCAGTTTCTTTTAATTTATTTGTTTTTAACAATATAGAAGTAATATTTGGTACACACATATATAATAGTTGAAACAAAATAATTGAAATGTATCTGCAAACTATTATTTTACCGTACATCTTCATCACCACCTTCTAATATATATATATTAAATAGATGAACTTGAAGATCTTAGGCTCGAAAAAAACGATTCGTAGTGAGTCGAATCGATTAATGTTATGCTTTTGCGAATTTAATTTGTGAAATTGTTGTTTTAAAATTTTTTGAATAATGTTTTAACCTTGATAGATATATTTATTAGTTGCCAGCCTTACGTAAATACCTATTCCCACTCATCACATTAGTAATAACCCAATTAACCAGGAAACGAAATATTTGAACCATGAAATGAAAATATTGTTTAATCGGGGCTTCAGTGAGATACATAGATATAGTCCAACCTGTCTTATTCAATGAACATTCGAACCTCTGGATTTTTTATGTTATGGATATCATACTCGATATTCCACCATATAATGTCAAAACGAAAGTTTACGTATAATACCAACCAGGAGGAGTTTGAGTTTTGAGAAAAATAAAATAAATCAAAATATCTCGGTAATTATGAACATAATCGCATAATCTTTTAATAAATTTAATTGAAAAAGTAATATTTTACGATTGTTTTCCTATGAATTATTCTAGATCTCGAATAATAAAAATATATTTTTTCTGTAATCGTTGAATAATGGTAACATTACTAAACTGAAATGAGTGAAGAAAGTGAAACCTTTTGCATTAGAGTGAAGAAAGTAATCACTTTCTTCATAAGTGAAGAAAGTGAATTGCCTTCTTAATTAGTAATAAGTATAAATTAAAAAATAATTTGAAGTTGGAAATTAAATGCTTTTAAATGTTTCTTAACATTGTAAGAATTTATTTTAACAAAATAAATTGAAATGTGAATGAATTATTGGTGGAAATAATCAATATATTTTAAAATTTAAATATAATAATAATTACCTTCCTTGTTTATAACCTGCACTTGTTTATAACTGCACTACTTCACAATCATCACTAGTTGTTTTATAGCTATGCTTATAACCTTTCACAACCATGCTTATATCCTACGAACAACATACCATAATCTTTACAACATCCTAATTTTGTTCATATTCTGGTTAGATCTGATCATGTATTACACGATTACAGAAAAAATTTAATATTACACTCGTGACGAAAGTAGAATTTACAACTCTCGTGAAATTACCACACTCGCTTCGCTCATGTGGGTAAACGTTTCACTCGAGTTGTAAAATGATCTACTTTCGTCACTTGTATAATAAATAACTATTTTGATTTGTTGCTATGTTTATATAAATTAACTGTTTTGTCTACTTCCGCTTATTTTTACAAGAGCAATAGGAAATCAATTTTGAGGTGACGTCATGACCGTGCCATTCCAGCAGGTGGGAAATCTGCAGTTAACGCAACACCTCAGTTACGGGCTTATAGAACTCAAGGTTTTCTTTACCTAAGAGGTGGCCATCTACAATTCGTACACAATTGAGTTCAGATTGAATGCGAATATGCTAATGGATATTATCAACTTAAAGCAATTATTTATTAGACACTATTTTTATTTATCAAAATGATATCGTGTTCCATGTATAGTATTTACGTATTCAATTTTGGGAACTAAATCATATTATGGAAAAGCAAAACCAATTACATAACACAGATTTCAACATACCATACACTCACACATGGCAGAACGTTTGACTGTCAACGACTCATAATGACTAAGATTTATCATTCACTTAGCTCGTCAGAACTGAAAGTATAGGCGCTGAAACTGATATGGAACAAACAACGTTTTTCTTAGCGCGCAATGAAGAATATAAATGACTGAATCGAAGATAAATTCAATTCTTTTCACATAAATGCTGAACTATTTAGCACTACATTCTGCGCTACAAAATAATAAGAATTTTTGGCACTAGGAGAATGAATTTGTTTTATCGAAATGACAATGAGTAATTAAATATGGAGTTTTACTATTTCAACAGGAATCACTAAAATAATTACACTGGGTGAGAGAAGGTATTATATATATATATATATATATATATATATATATATATAAAATTATATATAATATCATAAATATAAAATACTTACAGCACACAGATGACAACAAAGTCAAATAAGAATTTCACGAAGAGCACATCTCTGCGGTTAGGATTAAATAATCGACTCCCAGGATATGTCAGTTTCCTTACAAGGTTCTCTGGCTCGCGGAGCAGTTTTTCTGAAACCTCATCTTGTGAAGCATCCGATCCACGAATGAAACGGTGGACTGGTCGCACCGTGTGAGATTCGTCCTGTTTCTTGTCGGTTATATTGTATGAAGATCCGTTTTCCTCAGTTAATAGAAAATTTGGCACATTTTTCTCCTTAGAATAGGGAATCACTAGGTCTTCGAGGGGAGCAGGCGAATTCCCAGTTCCTTCTTCCACGAATGTTCCCCCTTTTATTTCGGAGGGAAGTGTGTAGTTTCCTTGCTGGTGGAGGTTGTCCAGCATTTGGGCGGTGAATTGGAACATGGTGATTCCCAGCAAGGCAGCTGTGAGCCCGGAAAAGAAAACACTGAAGAGCACTCGGCGGACGCACATGTTGTATGTTACCACTACGGCTGTTGAAGTAGAACTGAGCCTCTGCAAGTTGGCAGTGCCCTTATATAGGCGTTATCAGTTGCAATTTTGAGAATCCTGAGAAAAGCTCCATTATCACTTCTCAAGAATATTTACAAGGACCATTGTGTTGAACAATGTTGAGGATATAGTTTTTCTATTACACTCGTTGTTTAGTCTCTAGCTGAGTCATAGACAAATTTTACACCAACCATTTTCAGATAAAGTAAGAATGCGCTCAAATTACATAAATATGCTTTCCCACAGATACACGCAACGCACATCCGACTTAGCTACATTATATCTGAAGAATACAGACAACAGTATTATACAGTATTATATTACGAGTATCAAATTAAAATAATGCTTTCGCTTATTCAGGAATTATATTTCTTGGGGTTCCTTCTTACCCTGCTTGTCTTTATAAAATATTTACTAATAATTATAATTAAAGTATTTCACAGAGAGTGACTTTCATTTCAGGTAATTTCTCTTTCCATTCTTCTTTATCAATTCATCCCCCATTAACTATCCTAAACAATACTTTAGCTAGATTATTTATATAGTAAAGATATTTTTTAAGCCGCACTTTACATGTTAGATGAAAATTTCAAGAGATAGGTTTATCACACCAAAGAATGTAAATTAATATCATAAATATTAATTCCGACGTTTGATAGTAAACAGAAGAAGCAATAGCAGCTATTTTTTTTTATCTTAGTTGACTCATGTGTAATATATAATAATGTTAAGCAGATCGACCTGTGAAAACATTGTTCGAATTTTGGTTCATGCAGTAACAGAAGGAAAATATTCTATAATGGAAATAATGTACGTTTCCTATAATAAGTTTCACGTTAATATTTAATGGTTTAAGAAATAGTGGAATTCTCCACTGTAAAATTTCGTCACGCCAATGCTTCGAAGACTAATCATTTATTTAATTATTTAGAACAAAAGAGGAGAAATAAATAAAATTAACATGGACATTAACAACAACAGCAAAAAACAAAAATCATCAACAATAATAAATATATAATACATGAATGAAAATTACATCTCAACAACAGTAAGAGAGAAAAAAAGGTACTAATGTGTAATTGAATATTATGATATAATGTAGAGCAGATGGACATGTGAAAAATTTTTTCGAATTTCGGGTCAGGACACTACCATGAGGGAAATACTCTATTCTCTGTGGTCCCATCTCACCACATATTTCCAAATTCTCTCGAAGCGCAGGTAAATGACAATTGGAATGTATTCAAGGCACGAAATGTTTAGTTTCATTGTTTCCCAAAGTGAAAATCAGATGAGTAGAATTTGGCGTATGCTGAAAGCCACAACTAGTTCTCTCGAAGATATTTCGAGTTTTTTCCCCTTTTCTAGCCCCCTCCCACCTCTTCCAGGTTCGATTTCAGCCATTACCAAATGATATCTTTAGTTTGCATGAATCGAGATAAAGCAACCACTGTATTGATCAACTAATGCTACTAACTAAAAATGAGTTAGTCCAGAACGTCAAATCTTCACAACAAACTCTTTTGTATGAATCTCATATAGTAAAAGCACAATGAAAACCATATTTGGCAGTTAGGCCTAAGAACAAGTCGCGCTTCCCGAAAGCGCAAAAATATAAAAACAAACAACCCGCATAGTACTCGAAAGAAGAAAAAAATAATGTATTGAAACTATGTAAAGAAAATTCCAAAAAAAAATGTTCTATGACACGAATACGATTTTAATCTTTAGTTTTAGAGAAATCATTTAAATATCAAAATGAGTAACCATCAACCAAAAGTTGTTACCACTAGTGCGTTATCAGACAAATATATGTACTTATCTCTCTGTCTATCTATCTATTTAAGCGGTCGCATTTTTTTTATCTTTAACAACCCCGATAATTAAACTTTTTATGTAAAAATAAAGAGCAAGTTCATTATTGGCTGAAATCGGGATCCTAACTATAGGGAGGTGGTTTTAATGGGGGAGGGTCCATAATTCAAAATATCTTCATTATTATAAAAGAATTGAAAAATTGTATGTAGCCAATCCTATTATATGGCAATTTAACGCCCTATAAATATTTTCCAATACATTTTGTCCATATCCCCCATACAGACAAAATCTATAATATTGACATCGATTTTGCATCTAATGGGATTTCTTGGACTGGAGTTGGATCTCAGGATTACTATTGTTGGCTAAATTTCTATGAAAGGATGAGAATCGAATTGGGATTCATTTTACATAAAAAGTTTTAACATGGGGTTTAGATGTGAGGATAGTTCGGCTAACTGAAATTAAATCTTTCTTTTGAGCGTCATGCAAACAGGTTTTCTATTGCTCCCATAGTATGAACCGATTTTAAACAAATCCCTCATTCGACATGTATTGTAATATATGCAATATATGCTTAATGTTACTGTCGCAGTAAAATTTTACTGAATGTGGAACGAATATTCCAATTAAAAAATTATTAGAATAAGAATAAATTAATGTGTGTTATACATTAAACAAATTAATATGAGACCAGAAATATTGCAACATCTTTCTCCTAACCATTTGATAATGGATTGATTCTGAAGATTATTGCGACATAAAACAACTAGTCCACAAATTAAGAAGAAAAAGTATTAAACATCTACCTCTTATGACAACTAAATAAAACGCTGCAAAAACATAGCGCATAGAGAATGCAGAGTTGCAAAGTTTATTAGAATAACATAGAGCTGAATATGTAATTGAAATGAATACAGAGAATTTGGGTTTCAATGAAAGTCCAAAAATAGAACTTAATTTGATTTACGAATATGACCTATTAAGTGCAGTTTACAATGAAAATGAAGTACTGACAACTAATCAATACTTCTCTGACCAAGGAATAAATATTTTTTACCAATTAAAACATGATGAATGAGTAGGTTCATTTAATTTATCCGTGGATTAATGACTAAAGCACTTGTAATAATAATGAGAAGCAGTGACTGCATTTATGAACCATATATTATTTATTCCTGGCTAACTGTGTGAAATGATAGTAGACCCAAATAATAATTGACATTATTTGTATATTTAAGTGATAACTATTGATTCAGTTAATGTAAACCCAATGAATTATAATACATTGACATAGCAATTCAGCTTAGAAACCAAGTTGAGCCCTTCGTCACTTTAATTGTATAATTTTATTTGAACATTAGTATACGATAAAGGCTGTGAATTACGTTAATTACCGGCATTCGAGCTTCAAGGAGTTCATTTCATATGATTGAATACGGAAATTTAATTTTTTTCATACAATTCTTCATAACTAGAGAGTGGTACACAAAAAGTAGGTTTAAATATACAATATATATATATATATATATATATATATATATATATATATATATATATATATATTAAACGTATATAAATCCTTCAATATACATACGCAGTCAATAAGTCAATCTCAACTATTAAAATTATATCGCTAAAAGAAGGCAAATTTTGATGAAGCTGCATTTTAATGTGACGTTATTGTAGTCATATTGGGATTCAGGAATGGTGTGAGTGGCGATAAAAACAAATAAGATGATAAAAGACGACTGACTGAAATTTGAGTTACACTGGTAAAATAAAAATTCAGCTAATGAGGTTATTTTTAGAGTGAAAAATATGATATCATCCGCCCCAGCAGTGCGCATTCTTTGTTGACTATAGTTTTAATCCAACGTGGCTTTTAGCAACATCGAAGGACATTAAAAAAAGAATAGGTTTTTATATTAAATACTACACGTAATTAATTATTTTCATTTGAGTTTCTAAATTATTGGAAAACTCTTCTAACGAGATGAAAACGTCTAAGAATAATAGACAATTAGCATATTTATCAAACAATTGCAATGCTTCTGTAAACGAAGCGCTTTGATTACTTCCTCTTTCGTTCCAAAGTTAATAAAATCCTTTGAGAGGAAACTTGAACTTGATGTGATAGCTGAATTAGACTGAGACACGCTACCATCTATTTCTGTATTTCGATTTGCTACTGCAGTTTTAATGAGTTATAAAAGTCGTTGTCGGTGGTGTTCCCCAATGCAATTTATCTACGAATTTTTTAATTTGAGACGCCATTAACTGCCTTTATTGCAAAAAGAGTAATCTTAATATCTGTTGTTTACAGAAATGAAATGACCATCTGCAATAACTTCAGTTTTTTTAGAAGAACCATAGAATGAATTACGAATTTCAGTTGATTTATGTGTGATTCAATTTTTTTTAATATAGAATTTTATTTCTTGATAAGTTTTTCGTTCTTTAGAATATTCTATATATAATTTAGCAATCATCTCTCGGTGTCTCCTTCTAAAGTGAGACAACAAATTAGAAAATTAATTACTTAGTCTTACTTCCAGGTTTTTTGTAATTATCATTCAGATACATAATGGTATTTGCACTTCTATGTTGTTTAATAAATTATAAAAGCATAGCTTCAAAAATAGATAGGCTTGGGTTCTATAAAGGGAATTAATGGTGTTATTTATTTCCTAATTTTTGTTTTGATCACACCTCATTTATAACAAGTGATTTATTGTACAGAATATTAAATGCCAGCAAAAAATGATATTATTGGATGAACCAGAACAACTTTACTTGGTCTAATTAGCGTGTAATAAGTCACACGATGAAAATGGGTTTAACTTGTACCAAGATTGAACTGTGTACAACATTCAGATACACCACAATGATTCATTCTTTTGATTTACACATGTGTCTTTTATGTTAAATACAATGTGTTAATATACCACAACTCTCCCCTTTTAAAGAACCTGGGAAAAGCACTTCATAGCAACTCCCTTGGTTTGTTGGTGCTGGTTTCCAAACTACACCAGTCTTCCTGGTATACCTGGGATAGTTCAGCGCACTGAATGCCATCACTGTCTTTTTCCTCTAATTCAATACTCCCAAATGTAATATGAAACAATCTAACACTACTGCTACAGCCAGCATTACAACAGGCATTGTGGGTATTTTAGAATGTTTCTCACATGAGAGAGTTCACGAGGGACTTTTCGCAATCACAATTGGAGGTTTCAAGGAGGTGCTTTATGAGTTATTGGGTGAGCTCAGGTTCCGATTATTTGCTTAGAATTATTTTCATTGTTTGATAAAGGTGATTTAACATTGAATGTGGAAGAATCAACAAACGAAAGAATGAATCATTGTATTGTATTACTATGAAAATAAAGTGGTGTATTTCAATATATTACATTACGATTCATTCTTTTGTTTTACTCAAGGGTCTTTTTATCATATGTTCAATACAATGTATGGATATACCACAAACTGAAAACTTTGTTTTGCTGTAAGCCTACGGATAATATTTATTTAAGACAAGTAGTATTAATAGTTAATGTAGGCGTGTTCAATCGATCCAATGATTTATATTTATGATGCAAGGGTCTGTTAAGGAAAAATCAAACAGCTCCCTTTGAATTTCCTAATGTCGTCCTTGTTAGGTGGTCTGTATGGAACTTCTTCTTGGGCTGAAAGTTATAGATAGATCCTTCCCTCTTGACATCTGGTCAAATTTTGCACAGACGTATAAGAAAATTTCATGAAAACGTGACTATAGTGTATGTAAAATAGGAAGGACGCCGTTTTTTCTTAAATTGTTTTAAAATATAGTCGCTTTATAATTAGTAAATTTCCCAAATGATTAATTCTTGCTGACACTATTCTTTGTATAAATTGTCGAGAAATCATCTCATCAGGGGGTTCACAATAAAATTTTAATCAATTCCTTTAAATAAAAAAAATATATAATTAATATATAAACAAAAACAAATTACGAGTTGTCCGCAAAAATAAGATATAATTTTTTTTTTTTACAACGTTAAATCTAGCTCACTTGGATCCAGAAGAATCTATTTCTTCTTGACATTTATAAAGGACCTCCTGGGAAATATTGAACTCTGCTGTAGATGATCGTCGTTATCTAACATCTGTATTAGAAATCGCTATCCGCCAATATTTACTCATCTAGATAAAGCTAACTCTAAGGTTTGTCTGAGTTTTTAGTTTAATTCGACAGGAATGCAGTATTTGTGCGTTTCAGAGTTCCATTCTAAGAAAAATGCCATCAAAATTGAAAATCCGGTCTTTAGATACTTTATCATTCATGAATGGCTCAGATGATTTCAGTGGACATTAATATTTGTGAGACCAGTATCCCAAGGCACAACATAGGCTATATGGGCATTCGAATTGCCAATTAGGATTGGGGATTGTAACTGGAAGTCAAGACTTATCTTTGTCCATTATCTTCGTATATATTCGTTTTATAGCAAAAATTTAAAGAAGAAATTGTGTTTCAAGTATATTTTTCGGTTCTAATACGTTGGTTACTTTTATTTGCTTGGAAATTCGCACTTCCAACTTTTGGTCTCCAAACAGTGTTCCATAAGAATGCAAATTACGAAATATGTATTTCATATTTTTTTTTAAGTTAATCAGTTTTTTTATCGTGTATTTGTGCTCTTCTAATGATGTGAATGAAGTGGGGATTGCAATAAACATAATTATATTTCCTCGGGAAATAATTTTTATTTTGACTGACAAAGATGGGAAACAAAGTATGTAATTGCTCTCGACTTCCGTCAACACTTCATGCATTCTTCTGTGGTATATGGGCTCAACAAAATTTTATCGTATTTTTCCTCCGAATTGTCTGTCGCTTTAAAACTGGGAACGTAAATCTACGGATAACAGCGATTCTTAACATAAATTCGTCTAACTGCTTACATCTCAGCCATAACAAATGAATGCATGCACATTTACTGATCATGTTAAACGGAATTTTTTATTAATGAATATCAACATGGGATATGGATAATTTCGTGCATCCAATTCACCACACCAGGAAACATCATTTATTTATGATAAAGACTGGTGGTAACAAAATAATGTTTAGGACTAAATTGCTATCAGTTATTTTAAAAAAGAAAATATCCACTTATGTCCTGATTATTCTTTCTACTTACTGAAAGAGACAATTGAGAAAGAATAACCATGAGAAACAAAAAAAAACATTTGATTTTGCACAGAGCCGGAGTTCTAAAAACCTTGCATAACACTGGTGCTTTCTTTTGGTTCTTATATAAAGAAAAATCCAAATTAGTTTTGATATTTATGAATATATAAATTATAGGTAGCCTTTACCATTGAAATAAGCAGTAATTTTTATTCTGATGAATTTACTTGCAATTAAGACTCTGAATAATGAGATTATTATTTATTTTATATGGTTCTATTCAATGTGTCTTTAAAAATAGCTAAATGAACAGAATATTAAAATATAAAACTGTTGAAAAATAATAAAAAAACCTAAATTAATCATAAATATAAATGATAATCCAATGATATTTAAAAAAAAATCCATCACGCAGAGGCTGCGCGAACTTAGAAGATTTCCCAGATACTGGTATGACGAGTTCCATAAAAACAATATTTAGTATTTAAGGTTCGAATAAGGTGGTTCAAGATATTACAACTTATTATTATTTTTCTAGGGAAACTGGGAGGTAGGGGACCGAATTAATCTGCATTAGGCCTGTTTTCCTCTACAATACGTTTAACGGAGTGCACTTTCAGAGCAACAGCTCCATCTTCAGTGCCTGCTGGCATAAACAAAAACCTTTGGAGATCATGTAACAAACAGTATTTAAATTAGCAATCATAACCTTAAAAGCAAAAGTGAGCATACTTAAAATACAAGGTAAGAGCCACTGAATACCTCAGAAGAACGGAGGAAGTAAATACTTAAAAGCATACCTGGCTAGTCAACATTTTAAAATATATATATAAACATAATTAACGACATTTAAAAAAAAACTGTAACAAATTTGAAAAAACTGCTTAAAACAACTAGCACATTAACTGAATATGAAAATTTTGAAAAACATAAACTAATGACACGAACACTAAAACAAACAATTATATCTGTGAATTAATTTTTAAAAACAGGCTAAAAACGTTTACGTTATGTAGATTATTATTAATACGACATGAATAGGAGTGTGGTTTACTCAAGGCTGACAACTAAAACATCCAAATACCTCGGTTAATATGTATAATATTTGATCGATGGACATTTGAGGGATGTTTTCAATAATTCTTCATGAGTTGAAAATCAATAGCAGATGTATTCAGTAGAGAAATCTGCTACGAGCTGAGCACTGATGATGAGGCGTAGGCTCTGCAAGTACTATGCCTAATAAAAAAGTCTGTCACACAGTGGCTAAGTAAACTAAGCAGATTTCCCATGTGAAGTCTTACAATAGAGAAATCTGCATACTGGCAACACAATACCACCGTGATTAAATACGTAATGATAAATATTTTAGTTAATTAAAATGAATTCCCTACTGAAAGGGCTTCTGAATTGTAAGAATGATTTATATTTTAATAACACAAATTTTAGTAGTCCAAGAACTAAAGAAGGGGGGGGGATGAACAGAACGTATTTGCATAAATCTCACAAAGTAACGAAGGTAAGGTAAGGTTAGAAACGACAGGTTAGAAGAAGCTTCCACCTGAGCGGTTACGAAAATGGCCGACCTAATCCGAACTATACCCGACCACATCTCACAGACTTCATAAAAATGCAAATATCTCGGTTAATATTCAAGATAGAGAATACATGTATATAACAATATTTATAGTAAATTTGATTTTCAATATGATTGGTTCTATACAATTTTGCGATCCGATTCATAATAACGGAGATATTTTGAATTTTCGAAAATCCCCCCTCTAAACCCCCCCCCTCCCACTGGTCCGATTTCAGCCATTAACGAACTTGATCTGTCTTTTTACATAAAACGATTAAATATCGAGTTTCGTAACGATCAAACAAAAATTGCGACCGCTAGAGCGTTAACAGACAAATATATATATATATATATATATATATATATATATATATATATATATATACTTTTGATCGGACCTCATTTTTCCTTAAGGGAAATCTGCTAAAAATAAGAGGTTGCATGTGATAATAATACTAATAGCAAACAGAAAACTTAGATTTTGTTCCATATGTGCGCTCCCGCTAGATATTCTAATATTCTCTCTAGAGATTTTTATAAGAAGATTTAAGGTTATATTATAAATACTATTGTCATATAAATAAATCACAACAATATTGTTTTAATATACCATTCCTCTACATTATGATTATATATATATATATATATATATATATATATATATATATATATATATTCATGGACGTATTACTAAAGCTATAAAGAATATTATTATACAATTTTTTTGTTGATTGGAATTTAAATCAGTCCATGAAAACGTTTATTTGAAAGCAACTAATAGGCAAGTTCTTTTTGCACATTAACCCCTTATTATAGTACAGTCCGCTTCGGAGTGTCAGTGAAAAATTGGAGAGCTTAAACTCATAATTTTCACCCTGCAAAGTCTTCAAAAAAATAATCTTATAGAGAATAACATTACCATTTCGTTTTATGTAGTTTTTAATTCTGGTCATTTATGTATAACTTCTTATGTTCAAATAATGAAACTAAAAAATAATGAAATATTACCTCATGTGCGCTATGGGAAATACATATATCTAATTACATCTAATCCTTACTGAGACCAATTAAAGTATTTCAGGACAAAAGAAAGGATCTTTAGGTCTCAAACAGCTATATTTATTTTCCTTATTTTAGGATCGCAGACGTTTCGCCCTCCTGGGCATTAACAATGTTAAAAACATACAGTGTAATTTTTTTTTTCTCACAAACATTAAGGAAAATCATAATCCTCTAAGATACATAGAGTTCTAACAAACCTTCTAAAATAATTCTCCTCAGTCACTTTTATACTCACTAATGAGTCCACATAATAAAAATTTCAGCAATTTAATTTAGCCGTAACAAGAGGTAATTTGCCATTCTAAATTAAATAAAGAGATTTTTATATTCTGTTAGATTCATGGAGTTCTAACAAATCTTATAAAATTATTCTTCTCAGTCACTTTTATACTCACTAATGAGTCCACATAATAAAAATTTCATTAATTTAATTTAGCCGTAACAAGAGGTAATTTGCCAGGCTAAATTAAATAAAGAGATTTTTATATTCTGTTAGATACATGGAGTTCTAACAAATCTTATAAAATTATTCTTCTCAGTCACTTTTATACTCACTAATGAGTCCACATAATAAAAATTTCATTAATTTAATTTAGCCGTAACAAGAGGTAATTTACCAGGGTAAATTAAATAAAGAGATTTTTATATTCTCTTAGATTCATGGAGTTCTAACAAATCTTATAAAATTATTCTTCTCAGTCACTTTTATACTCACTAATGAGTCCACATAATAAAAATTTCATTAATTTAATTTAGCCGTAACAAGAGGTAATTTGCCAGGCTAAATTAAATAAAGAGATTTTTATATTCTGTTAGATACATGGAGTTCTAACAAATCTTATAAAATTATTCTTCTCAGTCACTTTTATACTCACTAATGAGTCCACATAATAAAACTCTCCTTATTTAATTTAGCCTGAAAAATTACCTGTTGATACAGCTAAATTAAATTAATGAGATTTTGACTATGTGGACTCATTAGTGAGTATAAAAATGACATGACTAAGAAGAATAATTTTATAAGGTTTGTTAGAACTCCATGTATCTAAGAGAATTATGATTTGCCTTAATGGTTGTGAGAGAAAAAATCTTTTACCCTGTATGTTTTTAGCATTGTTAATGCCCAGGAGGGCGAACATCTGCGATTTTAAGATAAGGAGAATAAATATAGCTGTTTGAAACCTAAAGATCCTTTCTTTTCTTCTGAAATACAAATATGTTAAAAATGTAGATTTTTTTCTTGAAAATCAGTCACTTACCATATTTCCATTACGGTTTCTTCAGAATTTCCAGTTTTTTTCTTTTTACGCACAAATCATGAATAATATTGATACATTTGAAGGGTTTTTGTGAAGATTTATAAAATCCATTATCCAGAAGTCTCAAATTATGAATTAGTATTGAGTTGAGTTTGAAGTTGTCACAATCCTAAATTTACTTGATAAGGAAGTGGTTAGGAATTTAATAAATGTGTAAAAGGGCATTAGCAACTTTATTTCATAACCCAATGGTTTCTACATTCTATGAGGTACATACAAACATTGACACCACGTACAACATTAATTTTTACATATCTTACAAGATTAAAAGCTTATACTACTTACAATATCAATAAGCATTTTTCATTTCTTCATTATTCTAATTCGGGAAAGGACAGATTTTTCATATATTGCTTTAGTTATTGAAGTACAAAATAGCCAGATAATATGAGAAAAGGAGAACAAAATGTTCGAATGAGGTAAATTCATTTCATTCCTTTTCATGGTGGCCTATAGTCTAATCAGTGATAACTCTATAGCCAAACTTCCCAAATACATGTTACTTATTGTTAATCTAAATCAATCTAATCTAAGAAAGCCTTAGTGTACAAACATTTTAACTATTTATTTTTTAGGAGTGATATATATTCACTAGAATTCATTTGGAATTGACATATGGTTGTTTATTCAATCAATTGTTTTGTAGTAGCTTTAATTATATTGTTGTGTACATTTGTTTTAGAATGATTTGATCTGTCATTTTTTTACATTATTTTGGTTTCTGAATACAAGGGAAATACAAAAAATAACTGAGATAATTTAATTAACCGATTTTGATGGATAAAAAAAGGTTTTGCATGTATTCAATCTTGACATATTTATTAACTTACACTCGTATCATTACAAGTAATTATAGTATATTTACCACTCCTTTTGGCCAGTTTTTTTTCTTTTTCTAATAATTCATAAAATAAATAGTTGTATATTTATGCACATTATGTTAATTTTTTTTGCACACTATTTTCTTTATAAATAGAAGAATATCTATCTAAAGCAAATAGATCATATAGCGTATTCTGCGCATAGCATTCATTAATTAATATTAAAGCAATCCAATGGTTGAATATTTTCTGAATTTATTCTTTATACCTATAGAAGAGAATTTTACATTGTGCATTAATTATATGAGGGAGTAAAAGGCAACATAATTTTTCAGTATACATCTCAACAGTTATAGTATTAATTTTTGTTTATAATATTCCTTACGACAACCGCAAGTTGATTTATAGATATTTATTCCGTTATGAATAACTTTGAGAACAACCACTGGAAAGCAACCAGAATGATGGCGAACCTAGCATGCTTGTTTTAATTAACATTTTAACTATACCCTTTTTTCTTCTTTAAACAGAATTCAGTATGACCCTAAAAGTATTTCTATAATCCTTAAACTTAAAAATGCTTTATTGTGTAATAGACATCCGTAGAACATAAGGTTTCACCTGTATGGAAGTTCATGAATCGCCAGTATTTTATTTATACATAACTCCGTAAGAGCGATCAAAGACACATACGGGTTTAGTGTATCTGTCATACACCCGTATCTGTTAAGTGGGCGTATTCCACAAAGTACATGATAGGATATCCGAAATGAATAAATATTTGCAATATAAACGTATAATAGGAGGCCACAGTTTTCCAGATTAGTCCAGTATTATTTTACTTGATTTTAAATAATAAACGAATTAGAGCATTCAAGACTGTATAAAAACTCATGTAACACTAAGTTTTTTTCATGGTAAACTCGATAAAAAATCTATTTATTGTTATAAAAAAGTCTAGTTATTCGAAACGTGTAATAACAACAAATAGGTCTTCCTTTATCATATATAATTTCTAAATATCTATGTAAATATATGGTTAAGCCTCACAACTGTTTCTATTATCAGCGAGCCCTTGACCGTTCACTGACACGCACATGTGAAAGAGGATATGTTGTGGGATCCCTATGTCATCTGAAAGATACTAACCAACAAATAAAGGTGTTAAGATGATAAGCATCTATTCGACGCCAAACTTGTTGGAGGCACATCTCTCAGTACCCTCTACAAACTGACAATTGATTGGTATTGATAAGTCAAAGTTTTAAACTGCTTTTCCATTCACTTCCCGATTTCCACACTGACATGGGCTTACTTTATAATAGTTATCAATTAATTTTACTTAACTAAAAAATCTGAAATCCGAAAACTGAGTTTATTGATGTCTGAAGTAAAGAGATTAAAAATTGATTTTAATTCGCTCGTGATTTCTAGCAATAATATTGTTAATTACTATTCCTACTAAAAGAGCAATGTTATGATCTGAACAGAGGAAAGTTAGTAAAATGTGTTTAGAAATTACTTTCTATTTTTGCTCAGAAAGTAATTCGGCAATTGTTTTTGAAGAAACAATTTCATCTCAAATAAAATTGAGTTTTGGACTTACGTATGAGGATTTGTTGCGTATTGGAGGAATTCATGAACGAAATAACTGTAAAAATATAATTTTATTTCTCTATTGCAGCATGAATTAAATAAAGAAAATTAAATGCACAACTTATTTTCATGATATGGGTAATTGATTTCGACTAGTACATTGTTCATGAGTCTTGTCATTAATTCCATGCCCATAATTTTAGGTTTGTTAACAGTACTTTTCTATTATTATGTTATAATTATGTCATCAAATGTGTTTATTAAGGTTTTTCTCTTTAGTTGGTCAGAACGTTCAGTGCAGCCTAGAGGAGGGGCTGTAGAATTGAAATAAACTTAAATTAATGAAGGCATGAAAACATTCTCTGAGATTCTGATATTATTTACGAAGCCTGCTTGTATGAGGTCATTGCTGATGTATCTACTCTATGCAGTTAGCAGTATTTCATGAGGTTTTATTATATCAGTTAAGAACATGTTTAACTAGAGTTGCAGATTTTGGTAATTTTTCCGGAACTTCATTCCGATATTCTCTTTCATAATTACTAAAATATTGAAAATTAACCTTGATGATCTTTTAATGGAGTTTCATAAAATATTGTGGTTTTTTTCGGTTACTCGGCATCCAAAATTGTTTAGAACTTTAATTTGTCTCGGAATTTTAATATTAATGTAATATGACACGAAGTATATATTCGGTTTCCAGCAATATACGGCAATTTCGGTATTTATATCTGTATGCGAGTTAATATCTACTTCCCAGAGACGACTTGAAAAGAGCTTACACGAAATTGAGGAACTGTAATTGGAATAAATTAAACTTGTTCTAATAAAACTGCCTTTAACTCATCACGAATCAGTCGTAGATGAAATAGTTTAACTACTTATTGAAGACCAATAAATCAGACATCAGCAAACATTTTAGAGTAAATTTATTAGCAATCTTCTCACATACAACTTCATAGATATACACAGACACACAAGCACTCTTATAATATTCACTGAAGAAGCCTATTACAAGATGAATGTCCGAATATGTGGTAATTTAAATGGGTATATTTTTTGAACATTGTATGCATTGCCCTATTTTTACTAATGGGTCACGATTTATCGTAATATTAATTGCCTTTTAATGAGTTAATTGATGAAAAACGATCAGTGAAACAAGTTATTGGATCACTAATTCCATTTACGGAAAAATTTCAAAATAGAAACTTTCTGGCAGTTCTGTTTAATTTATCTGATATTCACTTAGTTTCATTCACTACAATATTTTTATTAATTAAAATGCTTTAAATGCATTAAATTCTTGAATATAAAATGTTGTAATTCTTCACGTGTCTTTCGCGTTGAAAAGAAAAATATTTATTTAAGTCAAGATATTCAATTAGCTTACTCAACATTCTGTTAAGAATCATACTGAATCTCATGGGCTAAATTAATTCTACGTGAAAATCAATTGAATATTATGCTATAAAAAGAAATGCTAGCTGTTTAAAATATAGAGAAGTAATGGTATTATCAGTCATTTAAAATTTCAGCCTGTATTAATAAATCTTAATGCCCACTGGTTCGCCACCACTGGCGATGGTTCTCCTAAGTCAGCCTGAAGACATCGTAGATAGAAGAATGTCACACTTGGAAAGGTTCATCTCGCCATGCATTCGCTGAAAACGAAAACATTTAAGTTTAGTATACAGAATTGCTGGATCTATATAATAAGTAGAAAATTGATGCTCACAAAAACATTTAAAATCCATTTCAAAGAACAACAATTCAAAGAAGTAAGAACAGTAAACAAATTGTTTAAATTCTATTTAATATCTGTTATTTTCATATTGAAAACATTATTATACCTACAGTAAAAAATAAATTTTAAGAAATTTAATTATATTATAATACAAATGTTTTTATACAGCTCCAATATAATTTCTACTATAGAATTCCTTTCCTTCATACATAAATTATATTGTAATGAAATTACGAAACGTGTATAGTACATCCACATGTTTATAGATCCTATAAAATTTAAAAATTAATTACAGTAACAGTACAGTGGTGAGTCAAGTAAGTCATGTGAGTCAAACTAAGTTATTCAAAAATACATAAACGTGAATTTTCTTGATAGCATTTAATTAATTTATTTATTGATACAATAATCGCATTTCGCGACTGGGGCGATTTA
Organism: Riptortus pedestris; assembly: GCA_019009955.1. NCBI lineage: Eukaryota > Metazoa > Arthropoda > Insecta > Hemiptera > Alydidae > Riptortus > Riptortus pedestris. The sequence continues at coordinate 81,147,188 of CM032233.1, forward strand.
GCGACGAATCAGTTAAATTCCTATAACCACTTTATTATATTTACGTAAGTAGGCTCATTTGTGCAAATATTTTCAGTATTATCCTACATTATTGTTTTTTGAAAATGTTATTATGTTTCAAGTAGTGTAATATGCGGTCTATATACGGGCTACAGTCATGCAGTAATTCAGTCAAAGTGTATGGTAGGTCTATTTGAGTCCTTAGATAACAGTCAGTTAGTATATGTTTTATAGTAAGTCTACAGTTACAGTGTTGGCAGTAGGGTTCGTCTTCTCCAGTAAGTAAGTGTGAGTCAGTCGTGAATGGCAAATTTTTAACCTCGTTAAAACTACTTCTTCTCTTCCAATTAGCCTTTTTGAGGAAGGCCATTCACCAAGTATATGTTTCAGTTCTCGAAATTTGTTATCAGTTGTGGCAGACCAAGATTTCTGCCATGAATTGAGTATCATATTCTTTACTTGGGCTTGAGTATCTCGGTGTGCTCTTTTTTGAGTAGCTGATTTGGCGAGTTCGTCTACTTGTGAGCTTTGTCTATGTTTGTATGTCCGGGTAACCAGTACATAGTTAATCGTTTGTTTAATGTCGGGATTTTGTGTAATATGTACGAGATGAGTGGATGTGAACTATAAATGTTTTTTTAATGAATGTAATGAGCTAAGAGAGTCGGTGCAAATTATGATGTCCGTGTCCGTAGTTGATAGCAATTGAAGGAGTTGATGTAATCCACTCTTGTTTACAGCAACACAAGTAGTTCTTTATTCGGACTCAGTGACATGAAAATTTGAGTATTTCAAACTTTATTTGAATAAAAATATCATACTTGAAGACAATACTACTACTAATCACATTTTATTATTCTGTATTTAAATGTTAATCAAAACTTAATAAAACATTAATTTTTTTATATACTTCATCATACCTTTGTAGTACATTTCTTTATGCATGCTGATAGAGCATATTTTCCCCTAAAACAAAAGAAAATGTTGTAATATATTTGAATATAACTTTGATTTTAATATGATTACGAAAATGATAAAATACGAACAATTGCATCATCACAGAAAGATTAAAATATATCTGCCTTTTATGATTTCTTCAATGAATTTATCTTTAAAATTATTAGATCGAAAACTAATGATTATAATACTTATAAACAAAGGATAATGGTATAGCTACTGAGATAAAATACTTCTTATTTTCAGTTACGGTTCTCTATTGGGAGGCTCCACAGTGAAATTATTTGCTTTAATCAGTGTAGAAGGAAGCATCTCTTTGAAAATGCCAGCTATATACATTTAAATGTTTTAATAATGCAACCTGAGGTATCAGTCGAGATACCACTCATATTTTATCTTTCTAATATAAATGTAAAAATAATTGGTAGGCGTCGGCGAGTCGTACTGTTGAGAGAGAAAGGAATTTGGTTGTATCTCTGAAATTATAGAAAGTAATGACGGTCTGAAATCCGGTAAATATGTTCATTGATCACCTGGTCAATGTTACATACTGTTTTTGTAGAAATTGAAAGATCAAACGATTTATAAATCAATTTAAAATTAAGAAATGTGCGAGGAATAGTCCTATGTTTCCGTAATAGATTGACACAAATAGTAAATTCAATCATGATTTATATGCTAGAAACTTACCCAAAAAAGATGAGCCTACTGCTAAAAATGTTATTTATTGTTTTTATCGCTGATATACGAATAATGCATTTTTTTTACTTTGTAGGCCAGCTATAAAATTTGTGCATCCGAATTATAGGGAATAGAACGTTCCATTCTCTATTTTTTAGAAGAAATCGTCTAGTTTTTGAAGGGATGGGAGATTCGATGTAGAACCTTGACTTTAATTTGACATCTCTGTCCATGACAGAAATAATCCATTAATAGCTAAGTTAAATTAAATCAACATGAATTTCCGAACTGAAAATAATACCCTACTATTAAAAATGTTAGATGTACGATACCATGTTGATGCTTTTCACTCGTTCAACCTTCCTCAGCTAATTACTCTTAAGTGAGATTACCTCCCATGTTTGTCTCTCGGTGATAGCTGAAATGTCGACCCGCTTTTAGCACAATTCTCTTAAAGGACATCAACTATTGAGGTCGTACTAGTAACTTGATTTTGGAATTATTTCTTCGAATGTCCATTATTCCTAACAAACAGATGACGAAAATGAGTTCCGTTCTAAACTATACATATAAAGATAGATGTTCATGATTAGATATATTTGATTGTTAACGCTCTAGTAGCCACAACCTTTTTTGTTGTTACCAAATTGAATATTTAAACTTTTTATGTAATGCTAAAGATCAAGTTCTTTAATGTCTTATGTCAGACTAGAGGGAGGGGGATAAGGGGCCAGAAGGGATTAAGGGTGGGGGAAGAAATCGAAATATCACCGATATTATGAGTCTGAAAAATTGTAAATAATATGGACTTTATTGGATTTCTTCCATGTGAGATAAATACAAATATGTCACTTCATCAGTTAAGAGTTTTCGTGTTTTATGCCATGGTTTCTTTGATCGAAACTAAAGATTATATTCGGTAATAGCTAAAATAGGTCAGGAAAAGTGGGTGATTATAAGAGGAATCGGAAATATCTTCGTTATTATAAATCGGATCAAAAAATCTTATATCTAGGCTACATTTGAATTACTGTTTAGATTTCTTAGGTAGAAATTGAGACAATTTGTGAGATTAGATATGCCAGTAAGAGATGAGTGTGCCATACTCCAGTACGGTGAAAATTAGCTTAGTTTACGAACAACCTGCGTTCTTTCTTAACTTATTTCCATCTCCTCATCTCTTTTTCCAATCTACAGGTGCCTATGTTCCATCACTATAGTTCATATTCACAATTAACGAACTGCTTCTTTATCGTCCATGTCAATGTCTTAAAATGAAAAGGAATGCTCAAAATTTATTTCCATCGCCAATTAATAATTAACGGAGGAGGTTTTTATTTGCTCTATCAGTAGGGGAAAGTGGGCTAAAACCGGGTAGCTAAGGTTTGAAGAAACCACAATTTTTACCACAAATAAGAAAAGTTTTCTTGAAATAAAGCTCTACTTATCTGTTAACGTAACTACAGTTTCAAAGACAAAATCTAAATTTTTAAAGAAGTTTTACCCTACTTTTTTTGTAAAAAGTCATTTTGTCCTGTTAAACGCCACTAGTGGGGTAGAACCGGGTACATATGTTTTTCTTATGTGAAAATAAAAATGTAAAGACTTTTATTATTATTATTATTTATTAACGACCACTTTTTGCAACTAAGGCTAATTGGGATAAAGACTTTTAATCAAATTAATGTTTTTTGTTAATAAAAAATGTTGCTTGATGCATTAAAACATTGAAATAAGTAAAGGAACACAAAATTCTATAAGAGTTAAGCAAACTAAACAGTCTTTGCCTTTATTATTTTACTATTACATTTTTTTGGGTGAAATAGCAATTTTACTTGCAAAGTCCCAAGTAAAATCGTCTACTTCCTCTTCGGGCCCAGAGCATCTTGGCTGAACCCAACCATGACAATGGGTGCACTAGATAAAACCTTCACGACCCTTGTAGATTGCCCCTTAGCTGCTACCCGGTTTTACCCCGCACGTAAAGGTTAAATAAAACATTGCGTCATTCGATCATACCAAACGCTAAAGACCATTACTTAGTGCTAAAAAAAAGGTAATTAAAACTCATACTAAGAGAACTACATGTATGTATTCTTTTTGGAATAGGAGGTCAGTACAATCAAAAACCTTTTCCACCAAAATCTTAAGCAGGTTCCACGAAAATTGAAATATTGTCACTGACACAATACAAGCACGACTAAGGATTTGACGTGAAGACAGGTGCTTTTTCTTCAAAGGTGGATCGTAGTTCCACCGTTATCCCCACGACTGCAGTACACACAACGGCTAAGAAGACGTACCCGGTTTGCTCCCGAATACTCGCTTTTACACTACTCTCCCCTACTTTAAGTTTAGCACAAATTTTAGAACCCTTACCTTAGCCCATATATCCGCGGATCCCCTAATGGTTATTCATAATTAATGTATCATGATACCCAACGCTGATATGATTGGAGTACTTTGTTGGTTGTAATTCCTCAAACAGCTCCTTTAGGGAAGCCTGCGGCATGGAGGAAGCAGAATCAAGGGCGAGGATGCGGGGAGCGCATAGAAAATTCAAGGGGAGGAAGGCGGTAAGACATTAGGGCTGTGGCAAATTACTTAATGAATATAGAATGGTGAAAGGTGTGCCGGAGGCAAGGAGCAAAAGCTCAATCCGAGACAAAACGGATACAATGCCTTACGGACTCTCTCTCTCCTAATTCTACAACAACTCATTAATATTTCCCAGCTAATTACATTTGAGTCCTGCTACATGGACTGGGGTTCATGACGCCCAATAATAAACTGTTTTCTCAAGTAGATTGAGATTTCGTTTTACAACAGACCTAATGAATCGAACCAGGATCAGACCTCTTAATGTACATGACTACACTTCTTGGTAAAGCATAACATTTTTTTTACATTATTCCAGACCATTATTTTTCAAGCCTGTGATATCACATCCTGTATAAAGTATTAGCAGATTTCCTTCAAGGGACTCATAATTCTTGTTTTATTTTTACCAAATAAGAGAAATATGCGTTTCATGCAAAACTAGAGATCAAGTTCATTAATGACTGAAATCAGATCAGAGGGAAGAGGGGTTTAGAGGGGACACTTTCGAAAATTCGAAATATCTCCGTTATTATATGTCACACCGAAAATTAGGATAAAACCAATTTGATTGCAAATTTAATATCCCATAAATATTGTTTTTATACATTTTTTCTTTATCTTCAATATCAACCGAGATATTTGCATTTTATAGTTCACCTAGTTTTATAGTTAGCCTTCACTCCCCCACTCCTAACATGAAGAGTACTCTCTTATATAATGAACTACCTTATTCGAAGCATAAATAATCCCACAGACTTTAACAATATCTCAACATTTACTTGATGAAGTACGTTTCGTGATGATGTCATCAATTAGAAAATGTATTATATACTCGTATATATAATTATTTACGCTAAACTTGGCATTTAACCATTTGATTCCTAACTGAAGATCAAATTATGTAATGGAGATGGGCATTGGCTGAGGAGGGGTTTAAAGGGGGATAATTAAAAATTTTAAATATCTCGGTTACTATGAATTGGACCGAAAATGTATTATGCTATGTAACTAATGTAGTTGGAATTTTAATTTCCTACAATTGCTGTTAAATACTTTTTTTTGGGAATATTAAGCGAGTTATATGTATTATTTTGTTTTCATCCTTAGTAGATCCCTACTTATTATCGTCTGATTTTTACTAAAAGTACTGAGTACATTCCAAACACTGTTAAAGGTTTCTTACTGCGAGAGAAATAGTGAATAGATGGTGGATTGTGATGACCAGTCTGTCATACCTGCACGTTGAAAATTTGCTTAGTTTATGCAGCCCCTGCGTGACGGATTTTTTTTTGTTCTTCATTTTTATGAGAATAGAATGTACCTCTCAAGGGGTGTGTCTATGTTGTTTGTGATTTCTAAGCCCTTTTTTTAGTCATTTCTCTGATTAGGATTGCCTAAGAGATTAATGAAAATGTCCTAGGTAGAGGGCCGCATGTGGTATATGGTTTACATGATACTTAATGAGGCTAACTAACGAAAAGGTATTAGTATTAATTATTTCTGGCTAACACAGCACTGGTAGAGAGCTGTCTCTTCAGAATTTATAGGAATCATCATCATCATTCTATATTCATTTTTTTGGAAATGGGGTATTTTTGAAACTTGACTATCGCTAAAATGTCTACAATATTGTGGAAAAAAAATTATTGAACTATATTTAATGTAAAGCTTTATGAACTAGTTTCATTATACGTTGTCTTTGGTTTCATATTTGTGTCTGTGCATTGGTATTGATTGTATGCACACTGTTAGTCGTAGAAGATTGTCATGATTTATAATATAAGGCTCTAAGTGTTTAGTGGAATTTCTCTCAGATAAGAGAAATGTCAACTTCGCACGGACTGAGAAAACTAAATAGATTTCCCGGGCGCCAAATGATACGCTAATAAAGGCATCTCATATTTCTCATATCTACTTATCTGGGAACCGGATTTGAAGTTTTAGTTGGGCTTGAGGTTTTTAGTAATTCGGCAGCTTTATGTAAATGGCATGGTTAGTAGCGAATGTCTGAAGGTTAGAAACGCAATAATAAAAACTTTTTCTTTTTTATTAGTATTTTTGGTGTTTTTAGATTTCTGTTTCGTTTAGTAGTTGTTTAAATTGTTCTGTTTTTTTTTTTTGTTCTAGAGCAATATTGACTTGTAACGAACGAAGCAAGAAAGGAAATTTCTGATGCAAAGAGAAATCCTATTGAACATTTTTTTACCACTTCAACCCCTTAGAACCACCCCCTGATTTGTTTTCGGCCTCTAATGAACTTTATTTTTTTATCAACCTGAAAAGTTAAAATATTAGATTTTGAAACGATAAAAAAAATAATAATAAAATGCAGCTACTAGAACTTTTATATTATTTTCGATGAAAAAAATGGCATACATTTTGTGTAAAATTGTAATGACCTTTTTAAACACCACTATACGCTGGGCTTAATGAAATCTAGTATTATTTTCAGTAGTGCTATCAAAAGTTAAATATATTTGTGGAGAATCTAGCTAAGGAGAATAGAGCGGTACATATCAAATTTGTACCTATTAGGTCAAGTTCTGGTGAAATATATAATCATTACATTGGCAGATAATCAATGTGTCTGCGTATTAATAGATGAATTGACACTTAGAGTCAATAGATCTAGACTGATCAGTCTCGCAGTCTACGTAGGCTGCTCAGTGCAATAGCTTGTATGATAGGAAAATGTATGAAACGAAACTCGTAGTTTCACAGTCAAATTATAAATTGTTTTAATAGAAATAGTGTTGGTAACTTTACAATTTTCCTAAACATTCTACATAACTATAATAGATCATCTATCTATTCATCTGTTGAACTGAGATGTTATACCGCAACTCCACGTATATAAGTCATTTTGATCAAAAATATTGACAGGAAATAAGTATCGATTTCATTCAATAAATTAGCTATCGTCCTCAAATCCTATAAATAAAAATATTTAATTCCTATAGTTTTTCAGCTACGAAATCAGCGTAAAATTCATAACTAATGAAATATTTTTTTGCAGTATAACTTTTATTGACCTAATTCTGGACAGTGTTTTAAAACTAACCTTTTATAAAACAGATAGGTATTTCATTTGACATTTTTTTCAGGAGTCGATCGCCTTAATTGGGCAGCTCCTAACCGAATTAATAAATAAAATAAAGTTTGTCACGCAGGGACTGCGTTAACTAAGCAGATATTCCACGTACTGATATGATACACTATTGATCTGTTCTCCCTATATATTTTCTATATCTTAATGAAAAACACGATGAGTAATAATGGGGGTTTACTGAAGGGTGAAAAAGAAGAAAGTACGAATAACTCCACTAATATTTTAACTAAAAAGAAATAAAAAGAACAACAATTGTAGATCGGCAAAAGCTTAACAAGATATGTTCTCCAACATTTTTTCGATACGACTTATAATAACGGACATTTTTTGAAATTTCAAATCCCCCCTCGACCCGTAAGCAAATCCCACCTTGTACCTGTAACATTCAGCCATTACAGAACATAAACTGTATTGTTGAATTAAACGGTAAAATATCGATTATGGCACATATCAAGTAAACATTTTCGAGTAAAGAAGAAAAATCACGATTGGAGACATCTTCTCACAGCGTATTTGCATTTATCTCACAAAGTATAAGTTAAACGAGAACAATATTTGGTATTTAACTTTTAAATAAAATGATTCATAATGTAACAGCTTTTTGTTAATATGACATAAGTAGAAGGGGTTTACTGAAGCTTGAAAACTAAGAAATGCAAATATGCAGATAATGAAGAAACGTATATAACAACATGTATAGAACATTAAATTTGTAATAAGATTGGCTTTATACCTTTTTCCGATCCGACGTACAATAACTGAGATATTTCGAATTCCCTCCCAAGGGGCCATTAACGAACTTGATCTTTATTTTACATAGAACGTTTAAATATCGAGTTCGTTAACAATAAAAAAAATAAATTGCGGCCACTAGAGCGATAAGAGGCAAATATATATATATATATATATATATATATATATATATATATATATATATATATCATTTCCTCATTTTCTTCGTCTCCTGGATAAGGTCGATGGACATTTTAGGAAGTTTTTCGAAAATCGCGTCATGAGTGCAACCTCAATAGCTGATTTCCCTTATGGGAAATCTGCTAAATTTATTAGCCACTGACAATTCTGTCAACTATTGTTATTTGGAGTGAGATAACTTTCAGAAATACCTCTTAATGAATTGGGGTGTTTAAAACTAAGCCGCAAATAAAGTGGTCGAGTTTAAGCCTTGATAGCTAAGAGACCAGAGAGTAACACGGATTTTTTCTCATATAAGTTAGTAATATTTAGTGACCATGTGTTCTGTTCATTCCAATCACAAAAATGGTTATATTTTAATAACTACAAAAAATCTTAGAAAAAATAAGGTTTACTAAAGGCTGAGATCAAATAATACCAATATCTCGATAATTGAAGATAATATAATGAAGATAGAGAAAATGTGTATATAACAACATTTATAGGACATTAAATTTGCAATAATATTAGTTCTATACAATTTTTCGATCCAACTTATAATAAAGGATATATTTCGAATTTTCTTAATTCCCCTCTCTAACCCCGTCCCCTCACACTGATCCGATTTCAACCCCGAAAACGAACATGATCTAGTTTTACATAGAACGATTGAATGACGAGTTTGGTAATGATCAAACAATAATTGCGGCCACTAGAGCTATAACAGATATATATATATATATATATATATATATATATATATATATATACATATATATATATATATATATATATATATATATATATATATATATATATATGTAAAGGGTAGTGTGTTTAGTTTAATTGTAAAGGGTAGTGTGTTTAGTTGTAAGATATTAATTATTTAATATGAGTTTACTTGGGTGGGGCTGGCTGGTGCTAGAGAGGGGTTTTCTGCTGACCGGTGCTAGATGTGGGGCCGGGGGACAGTGTCCAGCAGGCAGGGACTGGGTGTGCGTGGCAGTGCTGTAGCAGAGCAGACCCTCAGCATGTATTGGCCATGGATAATCCTAGGTGAGAGACCTTTGTCATACCCATTTATCTGATAGCCAGTCCCATTCCCGTTTATTTAGTTTTATGGTGTTTATATTTTTTTTTGGTGTTAACTACTTTTTAATCTATTTGTAAAATATATGTATTTAAGAGAAATAGGACTATCATCACCTCCCTCTCACAGAAATCCTCATTACAAATGGTGTCAGGTGTGGGGTAGTTTACGCGATTTGGGGCTAAACTACTTAAAGAACTACGCGTGAATAGAATAGAGAAAGAGTGAGAGGGAGATAGGGCGTGGCTAGCTATAGCGACACAGGAGGCGATAAGGATAGTTGATGAGAGCTTTAAATTCGCGGACCTCATTCCGAGGCCTTATCAGTTACTCATACCCTACAGTTGATAGAGCCTTAGGTTCGCGGGCGTCAAGCCCGAGGTAGTAAATAAATAATCTTTTCCCTTATTGCGTATATTCTCACCTTTTGTAAGCATGGAAGGGGAACTTCGACAAAAGTTGGAGCAGCTCGTCGAGGCTAATCGGGCTTTCGAGGAGAGGGAAGCATTATTGAAAAGGGAGCTTGAACGCATGTCCACACAGCTGAGTACGCTAACGGGTAAAGAATTCAAAGTGACCGAATCTGATAACGAGACTATGTTGGGCGGTCCCCGGGCTCAAGTAAGAAAGGACATGAGCCTCCAGACTATGGTATTACCGTGGTCCGGTGAACCAGGGTCAATCTCAGTGACTGATTTTTTTGAAGGGGTGGAACTTGTAGCCCAATGCGGTAACTGGGGAGACTTAGATAAAATCCTGGTTGTGAGGATGAAGTTGAAGGGTCCAGCCGCGTCGTTTTTAGCCAGTCGTCGTGACCTGACGAGCCCTCAGTCGACCTACGGAGCGATTAGAAACGCGTTAGAGGCTAGGTTTAAAGATACCTGGAAACCGGAACAGTACTTGATGAAACTTAGTAGCGTTCGTCAGGAAAAGGGCGAAGACTCCAGGGCTTTCGCGGACCGCTGTAGAGCCATAGGTGAAAAAGCTCTGAAGGAAAAGGGGTCTCCCATAGAGCAAATGGTCGCGAGAGAGCAGATCGATCGCGTGGTATTAACGGCGTACCTGAGTGGCCTTAGGGGCGATGTAGGCCGGTTTGTACGGATGTTTCCCTCCGTCTTCCTTGGAAGAAGCAGTAGAAAGGGCGTGCACCATTGAGCTGGAGGAGGGGGGTAGTCGGCAGGTGTTTGCAATTGATGAGACCGGGGGAGAAGGGCCGGTGGTGAGTAGTAGGGTACACCAAGACCGAGGGAAGTCCCGGTCTCAGTTGGAAGTGATTTGTTATCGCTGTGGAGGTAGCGGTCACTTTTCAAGTAAATGTGCAACGCCAGTCACTCCAGGCGATCGAGGGGCACTGATAAGTAACAAAAAGGGGGCCCTGACGCTCGTGTGCTATAGATGCCGAACTCCAGGGCACGTCGCTAAGGAATGCCGCCAGAGGGTTAAATCAGAGCGCACTATTAGGGAAAACCCAAAAGGCCAAGACCTGGTCGAGCCCCGCGAACCAGGTCGAAACTAAGAAAAGGCGGGGATAGAGACGTTAGGCTCCACGGGATTGGAGGAGGGGAAAAGCCTAGGTTTACAGTCCAAGTGAGCATAGACGGCCTCCCGCACCTAATGCTATTAGATACGGGGGCTGATGTCACACTCCTCAAGAAGCCTATCAGAGGAAAGGAACTACTCCCTCCGAGTAGTAAATTAAAGGGCGTGTCCGGAGAGGCGTTGGAGGTTCGTGGAGAGCAATCGGTGAGAGTGCGACTGGACCAGACCGACCTTATCCACCCTGTGGTGATAGCAGAAGTAGATATTGACTGCGATGGGCTCCTGGGCATGGATTTGCTTAGGAGATTTGGTGCGGTGGTTGATATTTCCTCTGGGTCAATTAAGGCTACCCGTTCCCCTTCGCGATTAAATAAATTGATGAGAGTCAATGAGGACAGGTTAGAGAAGGACAGACAGTGGATAAGGGAGGTTAAGCGCCGGACCGCTGAGCTGGTTTCTAAGTGGGACAAAAAGAGGGGAGGTGAAACGCCCGCCGTCGGCAGTCGTGCATTATCTAAATCCCCTGAGGCGCCAATCTCTAAGGGTAGACCGAAGAAGGGAGACTTGAACGGAATCTCTTTGGGCTACGATGAGGTGAATCGTTTCGTGAAGGTACAGAGGGCGGAAGTAATCCCCCCTTACTGTGAAGCCTTGGTGCCTGGGAAGATAAGAGGTCGTAAGCCGGACGGACCGGTGCTGGTCGAACCTGAACTTGTGGCAGCTAGCGGTCTGAGGATAGCGCGGGTGGTGGTAGACGGAAGCTCAAGCGTTTTGTGGCTGAAGGTACTAAATGAAACCTCCACCGAATTAACGTTGAATAAGGGTGAGATCGCGGGCAAGGCTTACGCGATATGCCCCGAAGACGTGTTGCGCACGGAAGACAGATCCGCCCCTAAGCGTGTCGAGGATGGTAACCTGTCTCGGGGAGAAATAAGGGGTAAGCTGGCGCATCTGCCAGAGAAGGAAAAGCACCTGATTGAACAAGTGCTGATGGATTTCTCGGACGTATTTGAGGAACCTGGGGAGGAAGGGTGTAGCTTGCCTGTGTTCCATCACATAAGAACAGGAGACGCTCCTCCGATTGCGAAACGGCCGTACAGGGTCCCTTTCCATGAGAGGGCTGTGGTGGAGGAACAATTGGAAGGCATGCTCGCCAAGGGCGTCATCACCCCTTCGGATAGTCCCTGGTCGGCACCAGTTGTGCTGGTTAGAAAAACGAACCAGGACGGGAGTATAAAGTACCGTTTTTGTACGGATTTTAGGGGGTTAAACGCGGTAACACGACCAGACCCGTACCCCTTGCCACTGATTCAAGAAACCCTTGAACAATTAGGGACGAGTAAGTATTTTAGTACCATCGATCTGGCCAGCGGGTTCCACCAAATACCCATAGCCCCCGAGGACCGAGAGAAGACGGCTTTTACCACTCTAGGAGGCCACTGGGAATACAGGAAAATGGCGTTCGGTTTGTGTGGAGCGCCGGCTACGTTCCAACGAACTATGGATCAGGTGCTAGGCAAACTTAAGGGCGACGGCTGTTTCGTCTACATCGACGACATAGTGATCCATAGCGAGGATGCGGAGGGTCACGCGAAAAGGTTAGAAGGAGTCCTTGGTCGACTGCGATCAGCTAACTTGAAGGCAAACTGGGCGAAGTGTAATTTCGCGGTAGCTGAGGTAACGTATCTTGGGCATGTTGTTACCCGAGATGGAGTCAAGCCGGACCCACTCAAAGTTGATGCTGTGAAAAGCTTCCCGGCGCCAACTAACGCCAGTGAAGTCAGGTCGTTCCTGGGGTTGGCCAGTTACTACCGACGCTTTGTTAAGGGGTTTGCTGAGATTGCAAAACCCCTGACGTCCTTGACGGGACCAAAGGTTCCCTTTGTGTGGGGGCCAGAGCAGAAACGTGCGTTCGAAGGACTGAAGCAGTTCCTTTGCTCAGAAAATGTCCTGGTATACCCTGATTTTAGAGATCCGTTTATCCTTTCAACAGACGCCTCGGGATCGGCGATTGGTGCGGTCTTGTCTCAGATGAGAGACGGCCAAGAGCGACCAATTAGCTACGCAAGCCGACAGTTAAAGAAAGCCGAGTCTAACTACTCGGCAACGGAACGGGAGCTCTTGGCGGTAGTGTGGGCTACAAAAATATACCGCTGCTACTTATTAGGAAGGCGGTTCAAGCTCATAACCGATCATGCTGCCTTAAGGTGGATGCTTAAAGTGAATGATCCATCGGCTCGTCTGACGAGGTGGGCTCTGCGGTTAACCGAGTTCGACTATGAAGTAGAACATAGGCCGGGAAAGAATCACGGCAATGCAGATGCATTGAGTAGAAGGGTCGCCCAGCTGAAGAGCTGTGTGTGGAGTAGGGACAGGATATTGGCTGCTCAACACAAGGACTCGTGGTGCCAGTCCATGGTAACGACGAGTCGTTCGGATCAGGTCGTGAAGGACGCGGACGGTGTTTTGTATTGGGACCCAGGGACTTCTACCGGTTCTGATTGGCGACTGCTCGTCCCGGTGGTAATGAGGAAGGACGTTTTGACGGATTGTCATGCATCCCCCTGGGCGGGTCATCCTGGCATTGAACGCACCTCTGCCATAGTCCACCGCTCGTATTATTGGCCGAGCTGGAAGAAGGACGTGGCAGAGTTTGTAAAAAGCTGTGAGGCCTGTTCGAAAAGGAAGACGCCGGCAGGCTTACGCGTCCCTGTCCAACGCCCTTATATGGCCAGAGCACCTTTCGAGCAAGTCTCGATGGATGTGGTGGGACCATTTCCCAAAACGGGCCAGGGTAACAAGTACTTGCTCACGTTTATAGATCATTTCACGAGATATGCCGAGGGAATCCCCATTAAGGACCTAACAGCTGAAGAATCAGCCCGCGGTTTTGTAGAAATAGTCACGAGGCATGGGGTGCCGCTCAGGCTTCTGACCGACCAAGGGCGCAATTTTGTGTCCAAGTTCTTCAGGCAAGTGTGTCAGCTACTGGGAACAAAGAAGGTTCAAACAACTCCTTACCACCCGGAGTGTAATGGTATGATCGAGAGGCTCCATCGTACGATTACAGAATCAGTTTCACACTATGCCAGGAAGGACGGTAGGGATTGGGATAGATGGGTCCCGTATGCGCTGATGGCATATCGATCAATACCGCATTCCTCCACAGGCTACTCACCGAATTTCCTGATATTCGGTAGAGAGCTGACTCCCCCGTCGTTCTGTGACTCGTCACCCCTGAGAGAAGGGGAAGCCTGGGAAGACCAGGTTGGCAACCTCAGACACCGCCTTTCAAAGGCGTATGAAGAGGCAAGAGCCAGGGCTGAAAAGACGTGGGCGGAACGAACACGCTATTGTAACAGAAGGTTAAAGGAGCGTGTATTCAAATGCGGGGATCGAGTTTATTTGCATGTGCCTGCAGTAAAACCAGGTCACTTTCCAAAATTCCATTGCCCTTGGACGGGACCTCATGAAATTGTGAAGGTACTGTCTCGAGTAACCTACGAGGTATTACTTAGTACCGGGGGTCGGATGGTGGTCCATGCAAATCGCTTAAAGAAAGCGTACTCAAGTGATGAGGGGTCGACTCCAGAGGTCAACCAGGCGGTTGATGGACCTACACCAGTGTCGGAAATACTACCGGAAGAGCCGTCTATACTTGAGATGTGGCCCGGTGCACCTTACGACCTGGAGGACGAATACTTTGGAGGGTGTGGCGAGGAGGAAGAGGCGCAGGGCGCACAGGCGCCAGCCTCAGGCCGCGTGACCCCTGTGGAAGGGATGTCGGAGACTGCAACCGTGGAGCCGGGGGAGAATTCGTTAGACCCAACGGGGCAAACGATCGTGTTAGGGAATACTCAGCCGGAAGGGGTAGTCACTCCTGAACAGTCGGAAGGGGTAGTCACTCCTGAACTGTTAGAAGAAGCACCGGGCCCTCAGGAGACACAGCCTTTGGGTTTGCCAATGACGCCAATACCAGTCGCGCCAGGCCCGAGTTCAGGCCACCGCCATTCCCGATGCCCCGTGCGTACAAAATCAGCAGTCCGTTGTCCGCTACCTGATTGCCCAACCCCTGAGACCCAACGTAGTGTTCTGGGAGAATACTTCAGACGGTTGCGAGATCGGTACTCGAAGGGCAGTGTAGAGTCCCCTGAGGTAGAGACGGAGGGAAGTGAGGAAAGTACCCTCGTTCCAGGGGAAAGTAGCGATTCAGGAGAGGATTCCACTCTTCGGGCCCCTAGGGGGGAACGGTATCCGAAGGGAGTTAATAAGAGTCGGAAAGGTCGGGAGACGTTACACAGGATCCCGAATGGAGTCCTCCGCACTTGGCCAGGGACGTTGCGCCAAGGTCTCCGTACCAACTTCGCCATCGTAGAGCACCCGATGGTCCAGGTGGCGTATGAGCCTGTGATGAATTACAATCAGCGAAGTCGAAACTCTTAGAGTAGGTATTTCTATGTACCTGGGTTACAGGATAAATTTTAATTCTGTTCGTTTGGTTGGGTGTTGCGCGAGTGATAGGGACCTATCACAGGAATCACAGGGAGGGACATCCAGGAATGAGGGGATAGGGTAAGCAGTGTCCCCCTCAATGATGCTTTTAAATGAAACAGTAACCATTACTGCCTCTCTTCGTAACCCCGAACTTGCCACTTTCGAGTTGTTACTTAGGCTTGAGGAAACGGTAAGGGGGGTGGAGTTGTGCCAAAGGGGGAATCTTTTCAAGGGTCCTATTGCGCAGTTGGGAATGAGAGAGAACCCTGCGGGATGTGGAGCTGGCTCTCCCGATGGGTGTGACTTTGGTTTCAGGTGCAGACGAGCCAAATGTCTACTACAGTCTGGCGAGGGTCCATCGTGTGGCTACAACGCACGAGATATGGGTGGTCTTAGACTTGCCACTGAAGACTTCAGGACCGCCCATGACGGCATGCATAGTGCACGCAAGGTCCCAACGGCACAACTCGACAGGTGTTCCTGCAGGCGCTGGCAGAAGCAGAAGTGTGAACAGCTGTTTCTTCACTTTTGACATCGGAGGGCAGTTCCAGCTTGGATGACGTTGGCGGAGATCACGTCTAGGAACTGCGGAACTGCGCTGGAGGAGGAGTATGGACATTGTTCCTGTTGATGTCCATCGTATTAGGGACTACCCTTCTTGTGGGAGGCGTCGCCTTCGTGGCGGTTATTGGATGGCCAAGATGCGGCGGAGTATGGCTGAGGAGACCGAAGACGGGGTGCGCTTTGGAGGAAGCGTTGTGGCACGTAGAGGTGAAGACCCCTAAGGGGCCGGTGGAGAATTTGGACTCATAGTACCGGGACCCTCGAATAGTGTTGTTCTAAAGTGCCGTTCAGGAGTGAAGCGACACTTTTTCAGTGAGGGGGGTATTGTAAAGGGTAGTGTGTTTAGTTTAATTGTAAAGGGTAGTGTGTTTAGTTGTAAGATATTAATTATTTAATATGAGTTTACTTGGGTGGGGCTGGCTGGTGCTAGAGAGGGGTTTTCTGCTGACCGGTGCTAGATGTGGGGCCGGGGGACAGTGTCCAGCAGGCAGGGACTGGGTGTGCGTGTCAGTGCTGTAGCAGAGCAGACCCTCAGCATGTATTGGCCATGGATAATCCTAGGTGAGAGACCTTTGTCATACCCATTTATCTGATAGCCAGTCCCATTCCCGTTTATTTAGTTTTATGGTGTTTATATTTTTTTTTGGTGTTAACTACTTTTTAATCTATTTGTAAAATATATGTATTTAAGAGAAATAGGACTATCATCACCTCCCTCTCACAGAAATCCTCATTACATATATATATATATATATATATATATATATATATATATATATATATATATATATATATATATACTTTTGAACGGACCTAATTTTCTTCATTTCCTGGGTAGGATCGATGGACTTTCAGTAATTGATATGCATTGGAGAATTGAGCATTAGATAGATAATGTCTTACAATATTTTCAGAATTTCGTAACACCCGTAATAAAGATGAATTATTTATTATACTTTATGATAGTCACATATTTGGACAGAAAGTGTGGCTGGTGTTAAAATGGATTAAGTAAGGGCTTAATAACAAGTACGGCAAATATATTAAAATTAAATAAATTAATACCCGTTACATACAAATTGGGTGTAAAGTAGAGAAGACAGATATCACTTAGTTTATTGTGTAAGAGTGGGGTTCATAAGAAGGGAGAGAGCTTATCATTGTGTGCTTGCTCGACACAGCCGGTAGAAATTATGATTGATGACATGTGGTGAGTTTAGAGAAAAATATTCCCATTGGTGAGGCGCAACAAGTGACACAAGCCCTGTTTCTCTCTAACACATTTATATTCTTTCCTCACACCATCACCATCTCCTCTTATACTCTTTTCACATTCAATTTTCAACCCTATTATTTTCACGAGGGCATTTAGGATTTCCGGCATGTCAATTTTACTTACATAACTCTGAAACCTTCTAAATCTTTTTCCATCTCTTTTTTTTTTTTTAAAAAAAAAACCTTTTGTTGTACAACCTCCTGGCTGGCTGAACTAAACATCCCAAGTAGAATTAAAATTTTAATTTTTATCACTTTTCTCTGTGGAATATTCTAAATTGTGATTTGCTACCCACTTGTATAATAAAATATTTTATAACAGGTTTCAAATTACTTTATCACTTCCAATGTTTAGAATTATCTTTTGAATACAATTTTTCGTGTAAGACATATAAATTATTTAAAATATTATCAAATATAAATAGTTCTGCCACTGTCGATGGATATTCTGAATTATCTTCTAACAATCGGACTGTTTAATTACATTCCACCTAATAAAAATACCTCACCTTTCGCTATCACTAATTCAGACTATTCCTCCCGGTTTTCTGTCATGGTGTTTAGCTGATTTCTTTTAAGCAATATCAGTATCTTGCTGTACTCATGACGTGTTTTTTTTTTTTAAATGCCTTCAAAAGTCCATTGATACTACGCAGGAGAAGAAGAAAATGATGTCGGTGTATATATATATATATATATATATATATATATATATATATATACATACATTAATATTTATTTACAATTGCTTACAGGATTATTCCCATGCAATTGGGGTTCAGCTTATATAATCGTGTTAACCTATATTAGTTGTTTTATGATGCAATTATTGATTATAAGTAATTAATAACAAGTTTTCGTATTAAAAAAAAATAGTTTCTTGGCTAAAAAAAAATTAAAATAAAATGATTTAAAGCAACCATAAAAAACAGAAAAAAATATTAAAAATAATGACGTTCACAGAACTTCTTTTTTTTAAATAAATAAAAAAGAATGTCGTGACATATACTGGAAATGAATAAAGAAATCTTAACTTACAGAAAAAATATGGATCATAAAAATGATGTTTATATTACAAAGCTAATAATGATGACCTTAATTTAACCACAATGGCAATTTATTTACAAAGTAGCAATAGATCATCTTGGGATGAAGTGTTAATAACATCATGGAACCAGCTAAAATGTACGAATTTAATAATAATTACCACTAGTTAAATCTAATAAGTAGTACCCAATGAGCTGATATATAACTACAATATTTGTTAATTAGGGGTTAGATAATAGCATCAAACCACCGCTAGTTCGCCCTCGCGCCTTTTCCTTAGTTGCCGGCGTAAAAGCTTCTAGAACAGTTGCAGGAAGGGTTGGTGGAGCTAATAATCAGGTTTCACTGCAGCAAGCATGCAGCAATCTTTTAACTCATTTGTTTCCGGTAATAAGTTGTTTTAACCTGTCACATTCCGAAAAGATATCCCATGAGGCGTCAAAAATTCGTTAGTCATGGAGAACTCTTCTTCTTCCTCTTATTTTTCCTTGGTACTTGATTATATCTGCGTTCAGGCTTTGGTCGTGGATTTTACTGATCAGAATTCGGTTCCCTAATATCAAGTTCTTTTGAATCTGTTTCATAAAGTGGTAATATCTTTGGATTATTTAAATCAGTTTCAATAGATGACTCCCCGGAAGGAATCAATTTAACCTTCTATAACTAATTTATTATTTGTAAGGCGTGCTTTAAGGTTTTCACTGCTTACTTTATGTAAGAAAGATTATTCATATCCATATCAATGCTCTAACGGTCGCAATTTTCTTTATCGTTACCAAATTGCATATTTATACGTTTCATGTAAAAATAAAGATCGACATCGTTAACGACTAAAGTTGGACAAGGGGTTAGAGCGTTAAATTTTTAAAATTCCCAATACCTCCGTTATTATACTTTGAATCGAAAAATAGTATAGACAAAATCTTATTGCACATTTAATGCCCTATAATTATTGTTCTATACATCTTTTCTGTAAAACAAGTATTAACCGAGACATTTGGAATTATTTTATTTTTAGCCTTCAGTAAACCCCCCGCTCCTGCTTCTGTCATATTAACAATAAGCTTTTATATCATGAACTACCGTATTGGAAGCTAAATTTTTTTTTTAATTGAATCTTAACTGTGAGAGGTACATACAAATATGTTGTGTGGTGACGCTATCATTTAAGATTTTACGTTCTGAGCTCGAAAATGTTTATTTTATCTATAATATATTTGATACTTAATCGTATCATTCAACACTGAAGTTTTTTTTTTTTTCTTTTTCTTTTTATTTCCCCCCCTTAACTTTGTTGTTATTAATGGCTGTGATTTCGATGTTTTTTTTTTGTTTTTTCTCTCGTGATGAGCTTTAAGTCTAATGCTGTCATGTAATAGTTAATTAGAGATGTAGTCCATAAGTTATTCTGCCTTAATGGGTCGAAATGGTTTCTGTGATACCGGCGAGTGGGTGTAAAGGCATACGGCCGAAACCCCCCTTACCAAAAAAAAAAAAAAAAAAAAAAAAAATAGGGGGGAAAGAAAAGAAAGAAAAAAAAAGTGGTTGAAAAATATAAAGTTAAAAAAAATAATGTAAAAAATATATGCATATTTATATATATATAAAAAAAAAAAAAGTCGGCCTAGCATGCGTGTGCCTGGGACTTCCCATGATTGGGGAACTCAAATACGGTCTGAAGAGTGTTGGGCATTGATAACCGTGAAGTTTTTTGCCCAAAATCAAACAAACAATTGTTGGTCTATACATTTTTTTGTAACTCAAATATTGAGTGCTTTATTTGTACTTTTCAGCCTTCAGTAATCCCCCACTTCTACTCATAGGATTTTTACTTAAAATAAATGGCGAAATGAGATCCATAGTGTGTTACACCCACAAATGGTAAATCTGCTTAGTTTACTTAGGCCTGCGTGGCGGATTTTATATTATTTTTTATGCTTAAGTTAATGAATTCTTCTCTTTCAAACAATTTAATAATTAAATTTTATATATATATATATATATATATATATATATATACACCCTATATACATTGAAAAGTAAGTGTAAAATAGGATAGCAAATACCGCTTTAAATACTAGCTTCAGTAGAAAATGTAACAACGGTTCACAGTTAATTCTAAAAACCATTCATTTAAAAGTTTTAATTGTGATTGCCGGTGTCCGTTTCTCACTCGCCACTTCCTGGAATCTCCAATGTAGTCTGGATCTTATTAGTTTAAGTGACCTCCAGCCATACGTGTCAACAAGTGTATGCAAATTGAATGTAAATGTGGTGAAGTGGAATAATTATCTCGTCTCATACTGTTAATGGGAATGTGTGAAGCTGCAAACCGCCATATAATTGCTGAGTTTGAATTTATAAATTAGATACATTAAAATGAACAAGAAGTTATATAATATAAGCCATTAAATAATCGGACAAGATTAAATTAAATATGTATTTTTCATCATTTTCGTATGCTATTTGTATGTATTTCTCGATATTAAAAAGCGTAATTTATGGTAATTCATGACACCAGAATCTATGGTTTGGATCCTTCTTCCAGAGTTTAGAGGAGGGGGGAAGGAAGAGTAATACTTGGTGAAAAAGTGAGAATAAATGGAAATTAAAATTATTTGACAATATGGATCTGAGGAATCTAGTGCAAAGTGAGTCGATGGCCTGAAATAAATAAAATATAAGACAAATTCCCAATACCTCCGTTATTATACATTGTATCGAAAAATTGTATAGACCAAATCTTATTGCACAATTAATTTCCTATAATTGTTGCTCTTTACATATTTTCTGTATCATAAGTATTAACCGAGGCATTTGGAAAATGTTTATTTAAACTATTATATATTTGTTACTTAATCGTTTCATTCAACACTGAATTTCATCGTCGTTAATGGCTGAAATCGTGGACCAAGAAATAAAATATAAGAAACTTTCTTACCTTCTTAAGTGTTGAACTGGCTTGGTGTGAGTAGGAGATAAAGTCCGTCACGCAGGGGCTGCGTAAACTAAGCAGATATCCCTCGTGAAGTTTAGTTATAGATAAATCTATATACTGGTAACACAACACCACCGTAAATGAATACAATCGGAAATAAGAAATGCTTCAATTTCAATAAGCTGCCGACAGGAAGCGTTAGGTTAGAAATGTAAACACTGGCCGCCTCACACCGGAAAGAAAAACATACTCAAATATATCAGAATGTAACATATTAATTTTATTGAGAACTATTTACTATATCTAGTACTGTAATTAATAATGAGTCAGAATATTTGTTATCTCAATCAATCAAATTTTAGTAGTCCAAAACATTAAGAGGGGGGGGGTCACTAGGACATATTTGCATGTATCACGTATAATAAAGGTCTCTAGAATACTATTTTTGGTATTTAAACTTCGAATAATGTTATTTATTATGTAGCAGAGTATTGTTTATGTAAAATGAGTAGAAGGGGCGGCTTGCTGACGGCTGAAAACTGATAAATGCAAATATCTCGGTTAACTCTTCCACTATCTCGGATAGTGAATAAATGTATATACCAATATTTATAGTAAATTTAATTCTATACAATTGTTCGATCCAACCTATGGTAACGGAGATATTTCGAATTTTCGAAAATCCTCCCTCCCCCTGGCCCGATTTCAGCCGTTAACGAACTTGATCTGTCTTTTTACATAAAACGACTAAATATGGAGTTTGGTAACGATTAAACAATAACTGCGACCGCTAGAGTGGTAACAGACAAATATATATATATATATATATATATATATATATATATATATATACAGTTTTGAACGACGGACCTCATTTTCGTCATCTCCTGGGTAGGATCGATGGACATTTGAAGAGTAATTTCAAAAATTGCGTCATGAGTACGACCTCAATAGCTGATTTCCCTTAAGAGAAATCTGATAAAAAGATAAAAATAGGAATAAGGTGAATGGAGCCGATGATGAAGCAACACCATGTGAAAAAAAAAAAAAAAACCGAAGTAGAATGTTAAAACAACAAAGAGACTTCACAGTGCCAACTACAAATAGAAAAATGGGTTAGCCGAGGGAAAAATCAGCAGGAATAAACTCGTAGAGACGCTGAGAAAAGGAATGGCAATTGTAGGAGGGAAAGCTCGCGGGAGCCGGTAATCAGTTTATCGAA
This sequence comes from Riptortus pedestris, assembly GCA_019009955.1. Lineage (NCBI taxonomy): Eukaryota > Metazoa > Arthropoda > Insecta > Hemiptera > Alydidae > Riptortus > Riptortus pedestris. The sequence goes on from CM032233.1 coordinate 81,169,617, forward strand.
CAGGGAGGGGAGAATGCAGTTGACTAAATATAGCACTGAGGCAGGAAATCAAGAACATGGGGGGTCCTGGCAATGCAGGCCAGTTCAAACTACTTGAAATTCTCAACAGAGACCTTTTTTCTGTTTATTATTTTACCACAATAAACACAGGCATTTTCTTTAATGCAATGAATGATATATACGTTTTAGGGAAGTGACGACACTTTATTCACCGTTTTTCGACATTTATTAGAAAAGTCCATCGCGCAGGGGTGCGTTAACTAAGCAGATTTCCCACATGCGTCACTATATGCATTTATATCAAATTGTAAAAGTCTAATGAGAACAATATTTGATATTTAGCCTTCAAATATAGTGCTTCATAACATAGCAGCTTACTGTTAATATAAAATTAGTAGGAGTTGGGCTTCACTGAAGGCCGAAAATTAATAAAATGCAAATATCTAGGTTAATAATCAAGATAGTGAAAAAACATACAAAACAACATTTATAGAACATTACATTTGCAATAAGATTCATCCGAGGCACAATAACGGCGATATTTCGAATCCTTCTAACCCCTCCGTCCTCCCTCCTGTCCGATTTCAGCCGTTAACGAACTTGATCTTTATTTTACATAAAACGTTTATATATCCAGTTTGGTAAGGATCAAACAAAAATTACGGCCGCTAGAGCGTTGTCAGACAAATGTATATATATAATTTGAATAGAACTTTCGTCATCTCCTAGGTCGGATCGATGGACTGGACATTTGATGAAAATTGTCGAAAATCGCGTCATGAGTACGACCTCAATAGCTGATTTCTAGCTGAAATCTGCTAAAAATTATTTGCCACTCATATTTCTGTCAACTATAAGTGATTTGGAGTGAGATAACATTCAGAAAGGATACTTCTAAATGAATTGTGGTGTTTGAATCCATAAAGAAATAAAACCCTGGATTTACTAGTCATCAAGGCCAGTATTCTAGAAACTAAGCCGCAGGTAAAGTGACAGAGTTTAAGCCTTGAAAGCTAAGAGACCAGTGGGTTTAAAGGATTTTTTCTTAAATAAAATAGTAATATTTAGTGACCATGTTTTCCGTACATTCTAATCCCAACAATGCTTATATTTTAATAACCATAAATACTCTTAAAAAATAACAAATAAAGAAAATTCTACTTAGAGTTCACCAGGCTAAATATGTTCTAATAAATGGAGGTTATGGAGTGAGTGGTCTTGAAAACGTTTAGGTTTAAGAAATGTCTTTGGAATTTACAAGTGGATATAACGGTAATGACAAATGGGGAGAAAGCTCCTATATCTGTATGGAGTACTAAACTAGATTATGGTTGACACACCACAAAACAAAACCAAAATATTTAGGCGAATTGATCTCCTTCAAAAACTCAACAAATCACTGCATTTGCGAACACTCGACTCAAGAAAAATTCCTGATTTGCACTGACTCGTTGAGTGCCTTATTGAGTATCAAAGATGTATTCACAAACAACCCAATAGTAAAAAAAATACAAAATCAAATACAAATGCTCCGAGAGCTAAAAAGAGTCGTCTACTCCATGTGGATTCCAAGCCACGTGGGAATAGATGGAAACGAAAAAGCAGATTTAGCAGCCAGAGAAGCCCATCAACTCTCACCCCAACAACAATTACATCTGCAGAACTCTACCAACCACTCAAAGAAGAAATTAATAAAACTGGCAACACAAGTGGAATGAAACCCAGAACAATATACTAAAAACTATTAAAACCACCATCCGTCCATGGAAATATTCGACAAGAGACAACAGAAGAGATGAAGTTGTATTAGGAAGACTCCGAATTGGGCACACACGACTTACGTATGGCTATCTTATGACAAAAGATCAACCCCCGATTTGTGAGAAATGTAACACAGAACTGACTATATATCACATATTAATGGAATGCCATAAGTATACAGATATTAGAAACAAATACAATATTTCCAATAGTATAGAAGTGGCCCTTGGAGATGGCCCGAAAGAACTCCATAAATTGTTTAATTTTGTAAAAAAGACAAGTTTATACAAAGAAATTTAAAGTAAAATTGTTTGTATCCTCGTTTATATTGTTAAAATGGCGATATGGATGAGGATACCAAAATGTGAATTATAAATATTACAGGGCGATGATAACCTGGTAGTTTTTCGCCCTTAAACCCTATACAACAACAAAAACAACAAATATTGGTTAATAAAATTTATAATGAAAAGAAATTTCCCAATCGAAATGAAGAAAAATGTTTTTGATTCTTGTGTTCTTGGCATACGGTAGCCAAACATAGAATATCACAAAAGCCAATAAAGGAAACTGGAAGTACGTCAAAGGTCAGTGGAAAGGAGCATGCTGAATATCAGGAGGAAAGACCATATCAGACGTTCTATCATTAGGGAATAAAACAAAACTGACAAAATAGAATCATTGAAATGGATATGGACAGGCCACCTCTTGGGGACTGTAGATGATATATGATCAAAGCCAATAACTCTGTGGACTCCATACAAGCTAAAAAGAAGACGTGGAAGATAGACCAAAAGATGGGCAGGCTGGATGATAGAAATGGCAGGAGCAATGTGGTGGGGATAGGCCAGAGATGGACATGCTGGGATGAAGAAGAACCAAGAGATGGCGATGACTTCTGCTTCCTAGAAAACTCCTCACCTCTCCAAGCCTACCACTACTACTCCCTAAAGGAATGGACAATGTCTTAGTTGTCTTACCGGCCTTACTTAATAGAATAACGATTACTATACAATTCAGGATATAATTAATTACTTATTGAATCACAGTTTTGCTTATTTCTACTTTTATTAGTAGTAAATATATAACAATGTTGTAAGTTCATAATTATTTAGCTTAATATTTAATTGATGTTATTAATGAACTATTTTGTTTGTGGCACCTGAGGCATAATAAAGACTATTTTTCATTCATTGATTCATTGGCCTTGCAAGGCCAAGACACACTCTGAAATAAAGTTTGGCGATCTTTAGAATATACCAAAAAATATTAATATTAACTTTTCATATTAAATATTTACAACTATTAATTACAAACGATATTGAAAGAAACGTTTTATAACAAATATTGTACAAACCCTCTTTCTTTTAACATGCGTTGTACACTAAGCTTTAATACCACTGAAGTTGCCGTCGGAATTTCCTCCATTATTTGTTCTCATATCTTTAAATGGTTTCAGAATTCTAAAAAGGAGCTGGTCTTTGTCTTCAATAGCTACATTTTATACTTCCAACTTGAGCTTGCATCTCTCATTAAAGTCCATCTGTGTCAAAATCAGGACTTCTGGGATGCCAATGCAGGTCAGTCTCTCGCTATCCATTATTCTGGATAATGAGCTCCCATTCAGCCGGTTTCATTATAAGATAGGTAATAGCCCATCTACCATCATAATCCCTCCCTGTGTTTTTCTGGTGCTTCATTGCATGCTTGTGGTATCTCATTCTCCAGTAGACGAAAGAATGTGTTTGTATTTAAACAATGGGCTATAAAAGTCAGCTGTATCGTTCGTTACTCAAAACACCCAAACACTCATTGACAGTGAATTCGTGCTGCAAATGGAATTACCTACAGTATGTGGATTTTCAGAAGTAGCCCAGAATTGAGAATACATGAGTAAGAAACGACACCAGGAGGCGTGAATATTGTCTCGTTCGTCCGAAGTATTTGAGGAAAAGCTCTGTCATCACGACACATTTATTCCAACTTTGTGAAAACTCCAGACCACAAGGAAATGACTATTGCAAATACAACAGTAGTGTTGTGACAGAGATATTGGTCGTCTTCATCAAGTGTTAAAGAAACTTAAGATGCGGATGGTGCTCTTTGTAGGGCCATTTTTACAAACTGCTTATTTTATTGTAGTTCTAGATTCAGGCATACTTTTGTGATTGCATGGATGATTCAATTAAATTTTGGGTCAAGCTTTGAACTTAATGAATTATGACCATCTTCCTACTTTTAGGTGTATTTGAAACATACCTCTTTTAGTTATCTTTTCCTATTTTTCTTTGCTTTTCCTCTTGACCCTATCTATCATTGTTTTAACAGGAGTGTCACCCCATAGGGTGAGCCATTTCTTCTAGATAGGAAATAGAAATATTATGACAAGAATGAAATGAGCTGGGGCGTATTATTCAAAGACTAATCCAAGTTGTACTAAAACAATTGTTTACAAATAAAACAAATTGCTCTTATTTGTTTTCCACAAGTCACGAGCAGAACACTTACCTGTCCTTGATGTTTCCGTTATTAAAGACGTGTTGTGCTGCGTTCTCAATCTCATACACCTTTGTAAACTGGCTAAGAGAAGTTGAAATTTTATATTTTTAAAAGGATAGCCAAAACAATATTTGTATAGAATAAATATATTCTATACACTCCATTATGTAACTTTATGCGATAACAAGTAGTAACTAAGACATTAATGAATATATCTGAACTACCGCTAATTTTTAAATAAAAAGTAGAGTATGAAAAATGTATTCAAGTACAAAAAAAAACTATCTAACTTGAAATTCTTAATTATTTTCTGGTATTTCAAAATATTACCTAAACACAATCTCGTATTTGCGCATTTACCATTAAATTAATAGAAATAAGTTATTTATACTCATATAATTTTCATGTGAACTCCCTCTCTGAACTCTTATACCCCATATATCCTTAGCCTAGTAATCAGTTGGCTAACGAATGTAAAGATTAATGGAAATTATTCAATTATTTTTAATGTCATTAATTAAAAAAAGCGGGCGGGAAGACAGATGACGATACATTTTTTGAAGTTATTAGTTTTTGAATGCCCTGAAGCAGAAAAAATAAACGAACTATTATTAAGTTCACCAGAAATACAGATAAAACAAGAGTTTTATGAAATACATAAAATTTGATAGAATATAAGAGGGAATTGATTGAAGGATGTTAAAAGGAAAAAAAAAGTCTGTCACGCAGGGGCTGAGTTAACAAAGCAGATTTCCTACGTGCTTTACGTATTTTCGTTTATCTCAAAACGTAAAATTCCAATGAGAACAGTATTTAGGCTTCAAATAAAGTGTTTCATAACATAATAGAATATTGTTAACATGAGATGAGTAGGAGAGGGCGTTTACTAAAGACCAAAAACTAAAAAATGCAAATACCTCGGTTAATAATCAATATGGTGAAAAAATGTACTTAACAACATTTATAGAACATTAAATTTGCAATAAGATTGGTTCTATATTTTTCGACCCAACGCATAATAACGGAGATATTAAGAATTTTCGAAATTCTTCCCTTTTAAACCCTCCCTACCCCTGGTCTGATTTCAGCCGTAAACGAACTTGATCTTTCTTTTTATATAAAGCGATTATATATCAGGTTTGGTAACGCTAAGACAAAAATTGCGACCACTGGAGCGATAACAGACAAATATACACTTAGATCTATCTATCTATCCGTCTATATGTATATACATATAACATTTTAAACGGACCTCATTTTCGTCATCTACTAGGTAGGATCGATGGTCATTTGAAGAAAAATTTCGAAAATCGCATCATGGGTACGGCCTCAATATCTTATTTCCCTTACGGGAAATCTGCTAAAACCCTTCAGACGAATGCTGCTAACCTCATGAATGAATAAGCAGAATATGCTGAATTAGAATGTTTTGTGGGGAAGAAGATTATAGATTGGAGTCACGGTGAGTGGGGTGGAATTACGCCTGACATGGATGGTAGATATGAATTGAATGAGATCATAAATGTAAGGAGGGAATAAAATATGGGAATGCTTTTTATGTTCCCAGGAAATATAGCCGACGTTGAAGCCGCTAAAGTCATGTTAGGTCAAGGCATCTAGGCGAAAAGCGCTCATATCTTATCTTCTTCTCATTGAAGAAATAAAACAATTCCATTAAAATGGCTTTAACTATAAATTGTATACAATATAAATTGCGCCCTCTATTTGTTGAGATCGTTTAACTATATTGTATTTACAAGCCCTTCGGCCTTATCCGCTAACGGCTTGCAATATTTTAAGAGAGGTGCTGGTTCATGGAAGTTGTATATGATTTAATACCAGAGGACCATGTTGATGTATAAGACGGTTATTACTATTATATTGGATAATTACATGATATTGGGGGATGGACTATTGCAGGGCATATATGTGTTAGTGAGTTAGTAGATTAATGATTCTTCAAGGGATGCTGATGAAATTGTGATGATGTTCTCGATGCTGCTCTGGTGCTTCCCACTTTCTCCCTCCATCCTGGTCTCCCCCTGGATGTTCCTTCTTTACTCACTTATGTTGTTAAAACATGAAAAACACGGGGTGTGTGAAAGAAACTGATATTGCTGCCACTAATGAGAGGCTCTACTCTCTCCTGTTGTCCTACTCACTCTACTGTTCTGATCCTGTTCCTTATCTTTGCCCTTTGAACCCAAGGGTGTCCTCTCAGGTAATGGTTACACAAGTAGCCTATAGAGTACAGCACTCTTCAGGGGGCATCCTTGGTTGGCCTAGTTGATAACAGATAGTGTAGTTTTATTACCGCTTCAATTTTTAAATTGAACATATATAATTAAATAACTGCAGAATTCTGTGTTATAACCACCATTGAAGAGTATCTCTAAACATAGTAATCTCGTAAACTGAGTCAGAAAATTGATATTATTTCAAGGGAAAACCATTGCAGAATTTTTTAAAAGAAAGTATTCATTCTTGCAACTAAGTATCATTTTTAGTTCTAAGTGCCAAGGGCTGTTATGTTTGGCAAGATGAGAGCCATGAAAAAATAAAGGATTGCTTACGCTCAGTTAGATGTCATTCAGGCAATACCACCCAATAAGATAAATGGAAACAACAAATGATTTGTTCAATCGATCAAAAATCAGTGCCTTTCAGAAAATGAATAGGAGACACCGAGCACAGAATAAAAGACTTGATTTTGTCTTAATAGCCTTTAGGCAATTGAAACATTTAATGCAGAAAATTTCAAATTTTCTTTAAAGAGTGTTATAAATAAGGATGCAATAGAAAATAATATGACGTCGAGCCATTCTTGAGCGTTGGAAGTCTGCTTAGTTTACACAGATCATACGGTACAAGATTTGTGGGGTGACTTTGATAAATAACAACAGAATCCAAAGCTTAATTTTCTTAGCAGGTTTTCCTCCCCTAAATCTTGAGCTCCCCTCAAATCTTCCCTTTTTATTGTAATGAAGTATACTGTTTATGGGGCCGCTGACACTGTGGTTTTATCAAATCCGCTCCCAGCGGCTCGCTCCACAATATCCGAGGGCCCTAATGATAATACCAGGGCGAGAAGAGCCCGCCGCTAAGACCCTCCACCCCTCTAAAATATGGATAATAAAAGTGGCGGCAGTCGGAAATGTTTGAATTACCAGGGCGAGCTGGATTCCATAAGGCGAAAAAAGTTAATGGAAAACCGCAACGAGCCGTGTCAGAATCCTTTTTTTAAGCCCTTTCGCCCCTCCACCCGTTCTCAGTTACTCCTTACAACCACGTCCTTCCTCTCACCCTTTCGTTAATTTTCTCAAAAGAATTACTGTGATATTCATATACTATTTTCTAGAAGTTTTATATCTCCATTCATTTTCCTCTTCACTACTAATTTTTTTTCAGTAATCCCCTAGTAGTTTTACTTCAGAATATAATAATAGTTAAGAATTCCAAGTATGGTTTGATGAATTTGGCTATTTGAATTTAATGGAGAGGGATAATAGGGGTTTAGTATTGAAAGAAACGCTTTTTGGTGAATGTATTATCATCCTTTTTCGTTAAATACAAGCAATTCACCAATAATTGGCTTCTTCGAATTCAGGCACTAACATTATCTTATCTATTTTACTTTCATGTGCATTCATATTGTTTAATTTAAATATGTTCAGGTTAATCGGTCGTTTATCAGTGATAAATCAAATATATAATATTGGGGCTCTGGTTAGCCATGTGAGTTAAAGGGTTGCCTTTAATCTCGCAACGTAAACCTAGAGTGGCGAGTTCGAGTCCCGCCTGGACAAAGGAATTTATTTAGTGACGGAATTCATTAAATAAAATCCTGTGTGCCACCCTGGCTAGAAAAGGGTGGTAACCTTTAGATAACCCGTCCCAATTAGCCTTAGTTGAAAAAAAGTGGACGTTAATAAATAATTAGTTCAATTATATAAGTATTATTTATATAGAATTTATTTTCCTATGAATTTGATTAAAACATAACTTCAATTACCATTTTATCTATGTTTTTATTAGAATTGTCAATTTTAATCTCTCTTATGGTTTATGCTTAGGCACTTGGCAAACATGCAGAATGCCTTCTGCTTCTGACCAGAAAGGTACAAATATACATACATACATAAATACACACACACACACACACACACACAGATTAGAGATCCAAAAATAACTTTCCAGATGCAACCTTCCTACAGAAAGAGAGACTCACCTTGGAATAATAGAACTTATTGGCCTACAACGAATAACTATAATTGATAAACTATCAAGAACTACTATGTGCTTATTTTAGTTGAGCTTAATGGATTGAAAGCCAATTATCCGGTATTAATATTCTCTTTAAAAGGTGGTTTCACTCATGTGTATATGTATTCTTAGAAAACTTACTTGAGAGGTTAATAAGTCTCTGTCCTCTCTGTTTCGTCGGCAAATACAGTCATGTCATTGTCATACTAGTATGTACTATTTCAGTGATTTTAATGCTCTATCGGACAACTTTCATACAAAAAAAGTGTTTTTACTCAATAGTTTGTTCCTTTTTTTTCTACTCAAATAAATTTTTAGGATCAGATTTAGCCCCTTAGAGTGTGAACCCTTTAGTTCTTCCTTAGCCTATTTTATTTTTCAAATGCCGTCGTTAGCTTAGATGTTCTTGAGTCCGATTTCACTCATTAGGTCTCTTTGAAGACTACTTTGTTATAATTGGAAATTCACATTTTGACAGCATTTTCTGATCGGATTTAGTTTGTTATGTTAGTTGCATTTTGGGCGAAAAGGAGTAAGGACATGAATGCCCAACAATTATTGCACCGTATTTGAGTTCCCAGAAATACACACTAGGCCGGTTTTTTTTTTCCTATTTATTTATTATTTTATATTACTTTTTTAAATAGTTCTTTTTCTCTTTCTTTTCCCTTACATTAATATTTTCTATTTCAAGCCCCATCTTTTTTTGTTAAGGGCGTTCTTGGCCGGTAAATGAACCTAACAGGTACACTATACAACTATTAAAATTAAGATCGGATTTAGTGACATGGCCTCTTTAGATATGTTATGCAGCACTTTTCATTTCAGAAGTATATGTCGATGATAACGTTGGTTCTTCGCTTTTATCTTCAGGTTATTCACGTATAAGCCTTGAGTTATTGCAGATTCATTTTCCCCTAAAAAAAAATTATAATTCCAGTATCTTGTGGTATTTGACTCAAAGGAGTTGTTAATACAAAGAGATGAGGCTCTCAAGTGTGCAAATGCATATTTTTAGTATAGTAGATTTATTATTATGGGTGGGGTGCAATGGAATATATATCATTATATATATATATATACACACATATATTTAGTATTGTATAACATAAAGATCACAAGCCATGCGCATCTATTTGGATCCCACGAACTCTGTATTAAGTATCTTCTAAATTATGGACTCCCACAATTACTAAAATCCCCCTAACAAGCTGGAACCACGAAAATATATCTGCCAACTAATTGGGAATACGTAAAATCACATATCCCTTGTTAGGACGACAGATCCTTTCTATCGCTAATTGCAGACTTCAAATATCTTATTTAAGAGAGAAGACTCCACATCTCAAAGCCAGTCTCCTAATTCCAATTAGTCCTTTGAAAAAGGATTACACACAAACATATCGCCTATGCCTCTCTCATAGGGATAATTTGCCTCCAACTGTCACCAATCCCAAACAAATAGAGATTCTCAGCTTTAAGAAATCTTATTGTAAGAAACACACACAAACAAGCTGAGGGATTTGCAATGATGAGATAAAATCATTGAATGACATAAACATCACAATGAAGACTTAGGCCGACTCTCTTGGACGCTCCACGATTCGAACACTGCCTGGAACTCCTTTTGTAAACTGGAGTCTTACGATCCTCATTATTGAAAAGAACATCTATTAGCAGATTTCCCTTAAGGGAAATTATCTATTGAGGCTGTTCTCACAACGCGTTTTTCGAAAATGTTCCTCAAATATCCATCGATCCCACCCTTGTGAACTTGATTTACTCAGATAGTTTAAATATTTCGCGGCCAGCTTAGTATGTTAATAGCCATAAAAATTAACTTAAATAGTATTCTATTAAACCTGAGAATATAGCGATAATCCAAAAAAAAGAGAGATAAAATTGTTTGATGGCTATTTTAAATTATTGGTAACAATATCACATAACAGGGCTAATTTATCAATACAGATTAGCCAGAAACTTCATTTTTTATAATTCGACAACTACTTCAAATGTTTAATTATTGAGTTTCCCTTGCCACTCAAAAATAATAAGAAAAGATGAGCATGGCATGTTTAAAATTATTTAAGGGAGTAAAGGACTCTTGTTCCTCCCATATTGCACCCGATACCTACTATATATTAGTTTAGAATTCATGGTCATTCATGGATTACAATAAATAATATTTCACATCGAAATATAACTATTTCATCATCCTATTATCATTAGTGCAGAAAACATGATAAGAATATTTAAAGCTTTCTGTTCTAAAACATAAGAATTATGGGTTTGATTCCGAAAATCGGAGTTATCGTTTTCATTTTAAAGCTACAAAAGATTACTGAAAAATATATTTTAATTACAATTAGTTAATTACATTTTTTTTATAAAACTAATATTAATGGTAAATTTAGTGGATATCCTTGCAAGAAATATATTGAAAAAATCATTTTATTTAGGCAAAAACTAACAAAAAATGCTCTCTTCCATGTACCATGTTAGGCTAATGTCTTGTCAGAGTGCCACCTCTAGAAGCATTCACTTTGTTGAATTCAATTCAAATCTGCCGTTTAAAGAGGTCATGGTGAGGTCAACATAACTGAAGGTGGTGTAAGAACCCTTAAGGGAAATATGCTAATCCACTGAGCATGTTCACCAAATTTAATAGAGATTCTGGGATAGCAATCGAATTAAAGTCAGGCAAATTCCTTACGCTTTTGACAGTACGACTGGCTTACGCTCGTCAATTATTGTAAAAAAAAAAAACAAATTACAGAAGCGCCGGGTTCCTTGGTGAAATCTATGTTTGTCCTGACAGTGCGGTGGTGAAGAGGCTGGAGTGGGCGGGCGTTGTTGCCCAGTGGTGCCTTGGGGATCTTCTCCGAGCCTTGCATCAGCTTGCGCAGTGCATACATCTGCAATGTAAAATCATCGTGAAAAAATCATTTATATAAATAGACTTAATCAATCTATGGCGGAACGTCAATAAGATAGAAAAACATCAAATGATAAGTAAAATCATTTTTATTTCTCAACTAGTTTCGCGTCCATATGTAGGTACAAATAAAACACTTCATCAACAACTACTTCGTTATTTATGACCTTCCACTAGCTATGTGTCTGAGAATGGTATACAAAGTATGAAGGGTCTAGTCAGCTGATTTAGATCGATATGTCAAGAAATAAAAAAAATATCGATTACCACTAATGAAGTGTAGACTAAATACCGAATATAATTGAACAGCCACCACTTCGGAGATTATAATATATAAAAATATATATAATTCACATGTTTAATTTCCCTTTTCTTACTTATTACCTTTTTCCTATTTTTTTTTATAATTTCCATGCTCTTGTTTACATTTCTTTCTTTTTCTAGTAGACTTACGTTTTAGAAATAAAAATGAAAGGTCTATTTAATACCGTGTTGGGCTAGAGACGCTTTATTGACTTATTATCAACTTTTGTTACACGCTGATTGAAATTTCTTTTGAGTAATTGTGATGATTGACCTATATAACTTATATTGCAATCCATATAGTTCATTTTGTATATATTATACTTGGGATGTTTTGAATTCACCTCATCTTTTATAAGACTAAATTTCCATGTGATTTGTCCAATATTTTTACATATCGATGTGATCTTATTAATATTTTTTATTTCTTGACGTATCGATTTAAATCTGCTAACTTGGCCCCCAAACCTTCTTAGCCAGTCTCTTACTGGCACAGCTTGGTGGCAGGTCCTATGTAACGATATAGCCGTAGTTAAACCTTAGTGTTTTATTTTTTCTCCTGATGAGGCGTCGCCCAGTGGTCCCGATTCCCCAACATGCTGCAAAAAATCGGAAAAATCAACTATTTTTTTCGGAACCAAGTATGTTTTCTTTGTTTCTCCATTAATCCTGAACCTTGAAAATGTAGTTGAACCATAAATAAGGTGCAGCAAAGAGAGGTAAGTTAATTGAAAGTTGCAAGTTTTCAACGCCTCGACCCGGGTACTTATTGATCCATGTTAATCAATGTTCCTATCACACGAAAGATTTCTTATATATATATATATATATATATATATATATATAGATATATATATATATATATCAGTTTATGTATGTCAGCCTTAGGATCAAGAAAAGATTTCCAGAGGAAAAGGGAGATACCTGCTATCCCTACTCTCCGACTCCTAGAGTCAATCTTTCCTTACTTTTCGGCAATTGCAAAAGTTCTATACTGTTTTACTAATCATAGAGTACACACATATTTATTTAATCCTGTATGTTTATTTAAAACGGTAATAGTATATAAATATCCCGTTTATATAACATAAAAAATACGAAAGTACTGGAAATGTCACCTGGAAAAAACACCTTCCCTCTCCCTTTAACCCCCAACCCAAACCCTGACAATTATAATACAACCTTTATAAAAACACATTTTCAATCCCACAAAAAACTGCATACAAAGATTGAACGTGATTTTCCTACTAAAAGTATTTTTTTGCACCACGATGGGACGACTGTGCGTCGTATGGAGGCAAAACTAGTTGAAAAATAAAAGTGTTTTTAATATTCATTTGTTGTTTTACTTATTTGTTGACCTCCCGCCGTCGATTGGTTAAATGTAAAAGTAGTATTAGAGTCGCAATAAACCTTATTGAATATTCTGTTAAATATATATCCTTCATGAAATATGAGAACTTGATTTGAAATATAGAAACAATATTTAAATTATGCCAACATAATTAGTATAATTTATATTATTCGTTGATATTTCTACTGGTGGTGAGGGTGAAGAATGAGGTAATTCCAGAAAACAAATGTGTGGCTCCTCATAATATATTTTTATAAGCACTTAACGCTTTCAGCTTTTTAGGCAACCCATTGGGGGCTTAAATTAACCCTACAACTTTCTTAATGGTATGAATGACATCAGATTCTCCTATCGAATCTATCTGTTCATCAATGTTTCCGATCACCCATCCCTGATGCTGATCCCTGAATGCTTCTGATGGTACTAAATATCTTTCTATCTACCTATTACGGGATTTGGATACATATCCTCAAAACTATACCCCCGATCCCCCTAGAGTACTTTAATTAAACTTCTTTATTTAATTTAATTTATTGATCTTTTAATTTATGCCCATAAATGCTCGCTGAATGTGGTTTCTAAGCTGTCAACTTTAATTTTGTATAATCTAAATTGAAAAGGAATGATTTATGAAAACTTAATTTTTTTCTTAAATCAAAATATATACGAACACCAGCAATTATGTATAATAAAAAGTTCGTTAGAGAAAATAACATTAAATAGGTAAGATGTATTTTCATTTTTTGATTAACTCTATCATTACTGACAGCAACATGGGACTACAGGCAAATAACTAAAACTCTAAAGAAAGGATTTTAAGCAAGCACAGCAATCCATTCTGCTGAGGTCTAAAATTAAAAATATTAATTTATTCAATTAACCCAATATATTCAATGGGAGACATTGAGTAAACATCATTCATCACTGTTGGGTTTCTATTCGAGAGCGAGTGAAAAGAAAAGAAAAACGTTAAAACAACTTTCCTGCAGCTAATTTTTTCTTAGGCCGATCGGTTTTACCCGTCCCTTGTGGCACTGATTGAATTTGGATGGGTGGTTTTTCAAGCTAACCGGTTAAATGGGTTTTTGTGCCGCCACCCCTCGTTCAACACCCCGATTGATGAGCCTTCAACCTCTAGCCACTGTGTTTGCACCTCTCAAAAGTTACCCTCATGGTGACTTGTCTTCATTACCTCATAAGCTAAAGCAGAACATTATCCAAGAATTTCTGTTGGTGGAATAAGCAGGCAAAGATTGGTCAAAATCTATTGGGTTCTAATAACCCCTTTGGGAAAACACTTCACTGGGATCAGTATTCTGCGCTAATTAGAGATCTACTTGACTAAAGAATTAGTTAGCTTTGGCTAAGTATGAAGCATAATGCCTTGACCGATAAGGGATGTGAAATGCAGAGTATATATGCACCCAAAAATAAATGTTTAGTTGAGTTAAATAGTTGGCTTATTCCAATTTAAACAGTGGGAGTTGTGTTTACACAAATCCTATACTAAGGGATATTTAAACCCGTATTTTAGTATCAAAGCAAACTACTGCAGGCTTGAATTTCGTTTATCAGCGCTGAGTTAAAACTAACTACCTATTCTAGCAAACTAGCCAACTACAACTCATTTCACTTAGGTATAATAAAGTCTGTGAAACACGTCATACGAAGAGGAGAACTGCCATATCTATTGAAATATTAAGCACATACCAATACTGTACAAATGTATACAGTTTTCAGAAACAGCCGAGGTATTAAGTGAATTTCTGGTTACCTAAGCAAATGAACGAATCTTTCAAATTGAAGAATATAAAGATCCAAGTTATTTTAACAGAATTTTTCCAAAGAATTGAGAGGAATTAATTCGTGTCAGTTATAATCATGAAGCGACAAAGAATTATTTGCTATTCTTGTGAGACCAATGAATTTAAAAGAAGTTGGAAGTTAAATTAATGAACTCAAGCTACTGAAAGACATATACTAATTCATGATAGGATTTGCCAGGTTTTTCTAGCCTGCTTACAAAGCTTCGGCAAAAATTATAGACCTGAAAATAAAGGAGCTTTACCCTAATTCTTTTAAAATGGTCAGAAAAAAAGGAATATTTTCAAGTATTGACAAATATTTTAGCATATTGTATTGAATTACTTACTACATAGTTTTTTAATTTGAATTTTTATTATATGTAACATACATTATATCCCTAATACGTTTCACTCTTCAACAAAAGTTTACATGACCCAATAAGTCCTTTTAACGTAGCAAGATTATTTTAGTTAGAAAACTTCCTCACTCTATTAAAAGGCATATTTATTGGAAACAAAGTTTGGCAGCTCTCTATAATATTTGAAAACGTGTGAACACCACTGAACCGGATGTATGTGCACCTAATAATTGAAGAAAAAGAAGTTTTTCACTCCATAAGTTGGGTACACGAATGAACCCAATCGCTCAATAATCGAACACCAAATAAACATTTTCGTGTCCAAGGATCTAGTATATTTTTTTTTCTTAAAGAAACTGAAATCCGACGATGATTTATATTTCCACTAAGTTTTTTTTAAAAAAAAAACACCAATAATTAGAGCATAGTCAAAACATATTATGACAAGAAGAGACCGACTGTGTTGAAAAATAGTAATTATGGACAAGTTGAAACTCGGATTAAAAAATTGAAATAGATTCTTGCCAAAAAAAAAAAAAATGTTAAAGTGATCCCACGATAAAAGAAGGATTGCTGAACGGCTGGAAAGAATTACTTAAACCCCTAGTGAAACGAGGTTTCGAGCGCTAAAATTGAAAACTCCTGTAATGATGATTACGGTTTTGCGTGAGACTGTCCTTCCATTTTCCATTTGACCACGGCAAAAGCCTGAGGATAAAAACAAGTGAAAAAAAAGGACGATTCAAATAACTTCTGATTCATTTGTCTAGAAGGAAATAACTTTTTTGAAGTTATTAATTAAACAAAAAAATCGCTTTTAGAACACATTAAAGTAATAAAATCATTAAAAAATGTTTTGTTTTTTTATATTGTAAATGAATAGATATATGCCACACAGCTTGTCTTGGGCGTAATCTTGTCAAAGCACATTATACTTCTATTGAATTATAAAGCAATTGTTTTAAATAATTAGAATTTAAAAAAGAAGACAACGGTTTTAATGGCCAATGGTTAACAGTGTTGCAGTTTTATTGTATTTATTAGGGTTATGAAATGGAGTTTTAAAATAAAAACTGTAATTCATTAGTTATTTGATAAAAAATATCTTAGGAATCTCGTTTATAGAAATATACGGTTTAAATTGGTCTAAATCGTTAAATTTCCATAAATTGAAGTAAGGAACCACTAGTGTTCTTATTCACCTATTATCCTATTCTACTAGAGTACGAAGTATACTCGACCTTATATATAGATTAAATTTATGATTTTGTGTAATCTTCTACAATAATTTTGGAGAAAACATTCATTTTGCATAATTAATGACCTTTCAATTGTTCTCTATTGAGTAGTAAAAGCCCTCAGGAGTTCTTGTCTTGATTACCGTTTCAGATTTTCACAGTAGACCTTTTCTAGACGAACTTGCTAGGGAGCTTAGCCTGAAAACCGTAGGTGTCTCTTCTTGTTAAAACCATTCTTTTTGCTAGTCTTGAAACACTTCAAAACTTGCAAGGTTTAATCTCTGTATTATTGTCCAGGCTCTTCAATTGGACATTCTTAATTAACAGGAAATATTTCATTTCTACAAGTTCGGGCTTGTTTCGAGAAACTATGAATCAAAGATTTTCTGTTATATGTTTAAACCAATAAGAATTATTATTATTTATGAACGAGGGACAACCATTTATAATTATAACAAGACACCTTCCCATTGTCATGTGACAAGCAGTAGCGTACTTGGCCCTATTCAATTGGTTTCTGTTCCATCAAGTAAGAAAGTTATACAAATCATTCCAAGTTAACTATTGTTGAACATACTATTCTAAAATTATTCCTTGCTGGACTTCACCTGTTTGTACTGAATCTCCAAAATATAGAAGACATATAAACTAATTTTCGGGGCAAGTGCGCGTACTGTCAAATTTACCGGATAAGAAAAGGTTTAATTGCTTATATTCTCATTACAACCCTATATGCAAATACTGCAACAAACACCTTACGATAAAACACATACTGACAGACTGCATCCAGCGAAAAGACCTTCACATATCCTACGATATGACAGAACTATTAACTGACAGCAGCCAATATATTCCACAAATACTGTCATATCTAAAACACATAAACATTTACAAAAGCATATAGTATAAAATAGAATAGGTCTACAATATACTTAAAATGATTTAAAAGGGTTAACTATTATTATATTCATTTAGACAAAGCACGGATATGAGAAACAATCAGATATTTAAGAAATATTTTCCATAATATAAAAATAAAGTACAAAAAGGTAAGCACATGAAGGAGTAAATATATTATTCTAATTATGCCAATCACCATCGCTGTGGGTCACAAACCAAATAAATAAAATAAAAATCATTACAACAGACAGTCGACCGTGAACACTATGTTATTTGAAAGTTAGCCTTTTTTTTCTTTTCCAACTACTCCAAAATATTTATTATTCAATTCAAATAATACAATTCCAACTTAAGGAAATAATGAAAAATCTCTGCTAACCTCTTGTTTGGTCATGTAAATTGGCTTGTTGAGTATGATCCAGACAGTAGTCTCCCAGCAGCCAGGGTGAGTAGTGGATCCCTCGTATGTCATGTAGTGCTCGGTGTTGGGAAGTATACTCCGGAGGGAGAGGTGCCGGATCGGCCAGGTTGCTCCTAAAACACAAAGCATGACTTTATTATTTACAAATCAATGTTATGCCTCATAAAGAATCCTTAAAAATGTTCATATACACTGATGTGGATTTATTTATTTATGGATATCACCAAAGGTGATTGGCCCTTTCAAAAGTCAAAAATTGTACAAAGAGAAATAACAAATAAATAAGAGATAACAACAAGTAACAATAACAAATAACAACATTAAAATAAATAAACATTTTATAAATTGACATAGTACTAAATTCAAGTAATTATGATCAGATTAAAAAAAATTGGTAATAAGCATAGTTGGTGTATGATTAATAGGAAATCAATGGCTGACTTTTGCTAATGATTGTCTTACTTTCCTCCTTCATGGTTGCTAATATATATATATATATATATATATATATATATATATATATATATATAAAATTGTAACCTCTGTCTGTACATTGATTTTTGAGACGAACAGGAGTGGGGGTTATAAGGGAGGGCTGAAATTAAAAATAGCAATATTTCGTTTCCTAATGCATTTTCGGCAATTATGCACATAACAAAAGTTGTTTATTTTGTTATTTGGAGTAACGTTTGTTATATACACTTTTGTCGTATACCTAAGTATAAATGAGTTATACGTTAAAAACTACTGCGGAAGTCAACAATTTTATTTGGCACAAAAACTCAACCGAACTAAACCAAACTCGGTATGTGAATTAGCACTAACGCCTTCCTTATAATAAGCCATACTAACATTTCTTGGGACGGGCAGGAGTGGGGGCTATAAGGGAGGCCTGAAATTAAATATAGTGATATTTCGTTTCCTATTGGGGTTTCGGCAAATATGCACATTACAAAAGTTGTTTATTTTGTTATTTAGAGAAATTTGCTCAACAATTCATTTCAATATGAACTACCAGGTACCTCACCTGGAAAAATTAATTCAAATTATAATATAGTATATTGTTATAATATTTTGTCCTTAATAATGTAAATCTGTGCTTAATGCACAGGAAACGGGAAATATGACAATATATAGGACAGTGAAGTCTTACATAAAAAATTAATTTTATTATTAAAAATCTACAGAAACGACAGGTATTAACCCTAAACACTGGGAAGGGTAAATGTCAAAATATTGTGCATAGTTAAGCCTTGCCAAAAAAATACCATCACCATCCAGCCTCAAATGAATTCCCGGCGAAGCTGGGTATCTGAGCTAGTATATATATATATATATATATATATATATATATAAAACGGACCTCATTTTCGTCACCTCCTCGGTAGGAACAATGGACATTCGAAAAAATTGTTCGAAAATCCAGTCATGAGTCCTCAATAATTTATAGATTTTTACATGATATAAAAATGGGTCTATGCCTGTTTTTGTATCTCTGATACAAGAATAAGGCGAGGAGCTATTCTAGAAGGTACAACAGACCTAAATACGAAATTTCAACATTCTAAGACTAGTCGTTTTAGCAGATTTCCACTATGAGGTTTTACTCATGACGCGATTTAAATATTGAAAATTAATGAGAATTTTGCTTTTTTTAACATTTGGCATTCTGTAAACCGCCATTTTTAGTAATCGGATTTTTAAAGATAAATGAATATATCATGAATAGTTTTTCCAAGCTTGAATACAAAATATTGTGTTCAAAAGTTCTTTACTAGATGAGATACATGCAAATACGTAGTGATGACGTCACTGTTATGATTTTATTTCTGGATTCCAAAATGTTTATTGGATACCACAATCGGGTTTTAACCACTTCAGCCAACACTAAAAGTCATCCTTAAATATCTCACCTATTATGAGTTGGACCGAAAAATGTTATAAATCCACTTCTTGTTAAAATTTTGTTGCTCTATAATTGTTGTTCTATAAAATCAAATTTGAAGATCAGTTGCAAAATATCAGTTAATTTTTTTTTATCTGTGGCTCCTTAAGGCTTAAATCGGCAAAAACCACAGTCATTTATGAAGATCTAATTGAAAGAGTGTCATTTTTATGGTGTTGGAAAATCCAAAGAAAGGTAAAATCCAGATCTTTTCCATTAAAAATTATTAACAGCTAACCAAAGTGAATTTTATATATATGTATATATATATATATATATACATATATATACGTAAGTGAAAAATGGATATAATTTGAAATTTTGTTGCACACCACAGACTTAATTTGTATACACTGATTTAATAATGGCAAATAGGTACTTTTTTATTTTAATTTTTTAAATATTTTTAACACCGTATTTGAAAATACAACATAAACTATGTTGACGACAACATTTTGTAATCTGAAAACCGAAAGTTTCCATGATTTACTGTGACTTAATTTACTTTGAATAAGGACGAAGAACGAGACTTAACAATAATTGCGGGGTAATACACTCAATTTGGAGGGAATGTGTACAAAAAAGGAATAGAAGTTTTTTTCGAATTTTGGACGCACTAGCTTATTGAAAACAAAATATGGTGGCTTGGACTAGCCGAAAGTTTCTTCATAATCATCTAACTAAAATAAGAAACACACTCACCTACATCAATAAATTTTTACAGTAATATCAAAGCCCCGTTAAGGCCATTGATTTACGAATTATTTCCTTGCTTTGTTTTCTTGTGAATAATACATGGTGATTTGGACACTTAGTATGCAACAAACGTGCATATTTAAGCATTGAAATGTGGACTTTCTCGAAGGAAAACCGGAAAGCTCTTCAGGTCGGAAAGGGAAGAGCTCTAAGAATAATATTAGGGGATTTGTTGTATTGCCAAGGCTGATATCATCAGTGCAATATTAAAGGACAGATTGCTCTGGTTAGGGCACGTCAAGAGAATAAAGCCTGACAAATGATGTTTGTTGTACAGCTGGTGGAGTGAGGCAGACCCAGGGAGAGGTGGCAGGGATATCATGCCCAGATTGGGGTATGGAATTGAAAGATCCTAACTGCAGACGCGTTAAACAGTTTAAGATTCTGTCAGAGACCTACCTGTAGGTCGTGCAAGCATTGTAGAGCCTAGTAGCTAGTAGTCAATACATATAATAACGTATAGTGGTTAATCAAGAGATTCATTTTGGTTATTTGTTATGATTTTTTAATGGAAAACATCTGTACTTTACGTTTCTTTTGGATTTTTAAGATCATAAAAATTACACTCTTTCAAGCAGATCTTCATGAATAACTGCGTTTTTTGGCGATTTAAGCCTTAATGAAGCCACAGATAAAAACGTCTGTCAGGCAGGAGCTGCGTTAACTAAGCGGATTTCCCACGTGCGTCACGTACTTGATTTATCTCTAAACTTAAAGGTCAATGAGAACAATATTTAGTATTTAAGCTTTAAATAAATTGCTTCATAACATAATAGAATATGGTTAATATGAGATAAGTAGGATTGGGGGTTTACTGGAGACCGGAAACTATAAAGTGCAAATATCTCTGTTAGTAATCAAGATACATTTATAGAACATTATATTTGCAATAAGATTGGTTTTATACAATTTTCCGATCCGCCCCATAATAAGGGAGATATAAAGAATTTTCGAAATTCTACCCCTCTAAACCCCCCCTCCCCCTGGTACAATTTCAGCCGTTAACGAACTTGATCTTTCTTTTTGTATAAAACCATTATTTATAAATTTTGGTAAATATAAGACAAACATTGCGACCGATACAGCTGTAACAGACAAATATATATATATATATATATATATATATATATATATATATATATATATATATATATATATCCAGTTTTGAACAGACCTCATTTTCGTCATCTTCTGGGTAGGATCGATGGACATTCGAAGAAAAATTTCGAAAATCGCGTCATGAGTACGAAGTCAATAGGTGATTTCCCTTAAGGGAAATCTCCTAAAAATGACCAATGTATTTCGGATAACCGGTTTTCAAAATTTATTTTCTCCGAGGATTCTTCACAAAAAATGTGGCCTTCTATGGGAAATTCTAGAGTGAGAGTGAGTCAATGAGTGAGAGAGAGATAGAGACTTATGACAGGATTTTTGAACAATTTCTTCAAATGTCCATTGTTCCTACCGAGGAGGTGACGAAAATGAGGTCCGTTCTTTGTTGAGATACATTCGAATTCGTTATGGGAAGACATCTTGGATTAAGATTTTACGTTATTGTCTTATAAATGTTTATTTGATCTATACCATACTTGTTATTTTATTTTTTGTCAACAATATATATTTGTTATTGGCTGAAATCAGACATTGAATTGTGGGAGTTTCGAAAATTCAAAATATCTCCGTTGTAATGAGTCAGCTAGTAAAAAAGGAAAGAGAAACAATCTCCTTAAACTATTGATGGTATTGCTGTTCAATCTATTCTTTCAAAACTCAAGTATTAACCCTCGGTCGAGCGCGTCAAAAATATTCCGCCTTCGGGCGCGTGTATCTCAGAGATACAACCTCAACCGTTTTTATGGAAATACAGTTTTTTAATATATATTTTGCACTAAAATGTTCAGTGTGTAATTAGAAATCATATCTGAGGAAGTATTTGTTTGAAAGAAGTAAATAATTTCCAAAATTGACACGTACTATAATAAAAAAAATCATGGTTGATAATATAACCAAGTTGGTTATAGATTCATTGTTATTAAAACCGTGGACGATAATTTTTAAAATATAATTAAAACATACAAATACCAAAAGAAATAGTTTAAACGCACATGTCTTAATTATTCATAATTCATTTCAGTTTGTGAACAATATAAACAGAATATCTAAATATAACTTCATTCAAAAATATGTAGCACGAAATCACTTTTAGATAAGACTTATTAAAAATCATCTAAATTTTAATGTACCAATACATTAAAATATGTGGTAGTTTTTAAAAATACCAGTTTAATTATTATCTCTTTTGCAGAGCTGCATTACAATTAGGACAAGGCGTGGAACTATGTTGTAAACAAATTTTGCTTTTGCAAAGCTCACAAGAATAATGAGTAAACCTACATTTCTTTTCAGTTTATCTTGGTTTACATCCTTTGCTTTAGTTCGTTGTAGTGGAGGGACTTTTTTTATGCTGTTCTGTACTTGAGTTCAATGAATGGTCCAATGAGTCTCTGTACACGTCAAGTTTCGTCCCTAGTTCGGTTGGTAAATGTCTACTGTTGCCATTGCGTCATACAATATTTTCTTGAATAAGTTCTTCTGAAAGCTCATGTATGAGCAAAATAATAGAAAAATTGGTTTATATGGTTCCATTTAATAAAGAGAAAGTTAATTGATGTATATATTTATGAAATACAGATTTCAAAAAAACTTACGAGATCGGGCGCGTGGTATCTAGGAGATGAAACTGAATGAGAGGTGAAACACACGACTCCATCTAACACAGTGACACTACTGACCTTGAGGGGGGGACCTATAAACCACATAACTCGAAGCACTACACCACCACTCTCTGCTAGGAGGAGTGGCAAATATTTTTCTAGAAACCGTGTATCTGAGAGATCACGCGCCCGACGGAGGGTTAAGCAAGTTATTCAAACTTTCTTGTTTCTAGCCTTTGGTACCCCCTTCTAATCACATCACTCGGTTTTTCACATAGAAATAGAGAGTATGAGGTGAGATGAGGTGTGTTATTCCAGCACTTGGGAAAACTGCTTTGCTTTCACAGAATCTGGACTTTTTTCTACATTGGAAGAACTCTTAACTTATGTTTGAGACTAAAACTACCATTTAAAAAAAAACACGTTGAACGTAAAACAAAATTGTTAACATATTCAATGAGGAATCCAGTAATAATGTCCAGTAAAAGTTTATTAAAATGGTGTAAGATTGCTATCATGATATCACGATACTAACATGGGGTTACATGCATGGTTACATAGAGTGGTGTCACCAGAAAAATTGTTCTGGGATTGAGCTGGTCAACAAACCCATTTTAGCGTGTAATGTCTATTTTTTGTTGTAACTCAATCACTGGTAAGCGGCTTAGAGTGAGCCGCCACCCGCAGATTAGCCCCTCTGTCTGAAATTGCTTATTGGTTACACAATCAGGATTAAAAGTCAACATTTTTATACCTCTTTTAATTAATATGATGTTTGTAAAGTAATTCCAATAATTTTGTATATTGTAGAACAGAATTACTTTAAGTCACATTTTTGTTCCTTTAATGTCACTATTATTCAACCCTTTTTAACCACCTGAGGGAATATTTTGGATTTACTAAGTCAGTCTAAATACTGTTTTCTTGGCCCGTTTTTTGTCATAAAACATATTAGGTCGAAGAATGAATGTTTCCTAAGTCTACCAGTTTTTGAAAAAGGAAAGCACCTCCACCTATATTTTTCCCCAATCTGAGCCAGTTTTACAAAACAATTCTCGTTTTCAGTTTTCTCTTAAATTCGTCTATCTTCCCACTCGTTTCTTCTCACTCTAAAAAAAGGATGACTTTCAATATCTAACTTGTAAATATATTAGGTGAATCAAATATAAACGAGACTTTTTTTTTTTAAATTTATTTTAATTTTAAACGCAAAAAATAATATAGCTTATTTTTCTACATAATCCCCTGACTTGGAAACACATTTTTCCCAACGGATTGGTAGCTTTCCAATTCCTTCCATGTAGAAAGATGCAGGTCGTGTCTGCAGCCAATTGCGCAATAGGCTTCAGCCTCACCATCACTGTCGAATCTTTCGCCTCCTAAAGCTTCCTTGAGAGGGCCAAACACATGAAAGTCACAGGGTGACAGGTCTGGACTGTAAGGAGGGTGTTCCAGTGTCTCCCACCCCAGTTGCTCCAATTTTTCCCTAGTCATGGCTGCTGTATGGGGGCGAGCATAGTCATGGAGAAGAACCACTTCTCTGATCGGTAGGTCTCGTCTTTTGCGGCGATATGCAAGTCGGATTTCCAACACGATCACGACCCCCCACAAACTGTTTATGGCATGCAAACACACTGGCTCGCGAAAGTGTCTTTTCCCCGAACTGTGCAGTCAATCTCCTCAAGATTTCGGCCGGTTTTACACCTTCTGCGGCGAGATACTTAAGTACGACACGTTGCGCAGTCGACGGGGGTACCTCTTCGTCCAACATCGTCACGGTGGACACCGAGACGATCGAGGTGGCGAGATCACGTGCTTCCCCTACTCCTGACTAACCTACCCAACAACAAAAAAGGCGGGAACGTTCTCCCACCACTACTGTGCCCGAAAGGCGAAAAGTCTCGTTTATATTTGATTCACCCACGTATGTAAATGTATAGATATTTTGCGGCTTTAGTTTCACAGTATTTTGTTCAATTGCCCTTACTTATTTTAGCTGAATTTTGTCATGAAGCAAATTTACATGAAAGTTATCGACACTAGTATAAGATGGCCAATTATATTAGAAACTATCTGAAGTACTGATCCTATCAAATACCTCCAGATTTTCTCTGCAGATTTTAGTGCATCAAGAATTATTTGAAAATGCAAAAAGTTTATTTTGTATGTATATGCTCACACTATTCATGAAAAAGAATATTTAAGTTTATTTCTTTAACTTTACCCTAAAATAAATATCAATTAATTGCTAAAAAATAGGTCATTAATAAATTAATTGATTTAGCATTATCAGTGTGAATATGAAATACATTAGGTAATTTATATATATATATATATATATATATGATTAGTATTAGTTATTACAACATAGAATTAGTTGTAAATAATTAAAAGTCCAGAGTGGGGAATGTATATTTTTCAGAATATACCGTTAATATGGGTTTTGGAGAGTTTCTAATAACGACGGGATTCTACAGGTAGGGATCCATACATTTTAAATGAGTAAATGTATGGTTAACTAAAAACAAAATATACCATACATTTTGTATGGCGGTGTAACAAAAAGATCTTGTCGCATATGTTTCAATTTTATAATTCGCTCTTCCAAATTTTCTTAATAGGTATTGCAGGTTAAACAACGTAGTTAAATTAAATTTTAAATTCTGGCGTTAACACAGCTGTTAGGTCCCAAATAAGTCGGCTATAATACATGAAAAAGTACTATTTGCTTTTAATAATAATAAATAATTCTATGGCATTCAACTAAGAATAATTTATTAGATTTATATTCAAGTAAATGGATTGTTTTCGTTCGTATTTCAGGTAAGGAATCATTATTCTGAGTTATCTCAGTAACAAACTACTTCCTTTGCCGCCAAAAACCGTATTCCTAAAATATATTAGCAATTATATAATTAACAAACTATCTTTATAAAGTGTATTGATAGCAAAGAAGAAAGTGACTACATTTAGAAAAATATTCTTTAAAACACAAAGGCCTCAGGTTAGTCATGTGAGATAGAGCGTTGTCTTTAATCTCACATGGTAAACCTAGAGCGGCGAGTTTGATCCCCGCCTGGGCAATTGGAATTAGTGACCAACTCATAAAATAAAATCCTTGATCCTGGCTAGAAAAGAGTGGTAACCTTTAGATAATCCGTCCTAATTAGCCGTAATAGCAAAAAGTGGATGTTAATAAATAATGATAGTAGTAATAATAATTTAAAACACGAAGTAATACCATCCTTTATAAAGACTGGTTGATATTGTAATCTATATTTCCACTCCTGTCCATCAAAAAATGTATAAACTCATGGAGTTGAGCAGTGTGTATACAGCTTAATAAATGGGAATTGAGTTAAGTTTTACTTCGCTTTTCGAACCCTTTGGAGTAAATGATTAATAACCTAGTTTACCCGTGTTGTCATTACTTAGTGACACTAAAGCGTTAAAAGGTAGGGGCTTACAATATAATTAACGTTCAAACTCGTCAGAATCTTTTGAAAGCAAAGCGTATTATTTGTTGATCATTGTTCAATATTAGAGATTCTTTCACGTCAACGGTAGAAGGGTAGAAGATAAGCAATATTGAGGCTTTATTTACGACAGGGCCGGGCTATTCATAGGGAAAGATTAAACAGGCCCTGTAGTTAGAGGATCATTAATTATGTCGGCTCGCCCCGTGTGGCGGCCACTTGTTGCGCCTCCCTAAATTTCTGTCAAGATCTGAACCAGCCTAGATTACTGACTCCTCCCATCTTCTTCAACCTTTTTTCCGTCAATTATTTATTGATGATTCATTAAAAAATACGCACTAAACGAACATTAATTCACATAAAATGTCTTGCTCCATTGAACATGGTTAGTATTATATGGAATTCATTTCAAGAGTAGTTCCCGGTAAACACATTGTGAAGTCTCTGCATTCATGTTATCACGCAGTGACACGATGTTGTCTGCAATAGATGAGGAAAATGAGATGAGAACACCCTCTGTTTACCTTATTGATGCCAAATGCCCGTTTGCTTTACATTCAGGATTCACACGAAATATAATTACGAAAAGTGAGTGTTTTCGACAGACATTTAATTCCCTAATCATTAATTCTGAATTCAGATAACCCACGTTGTCTCTCACGTTCAACATGTCAATTATCAGCAAAACTTGATATATATTATCGTTTTCTATGGAACACCTTAAACAAGCAATATCGCTTAAGGTGTTACCTCGAAAATAAAAATCTAAAATACCATTTTTTAAAATCAAGAATAACTACTTTTTTTTTGCGCTAGAATACTTTATCTGGCAAAATTAAATATTTTCAGTGTCAGATTAGCAATGTGAGATAAAGTGTTGGTATTAATCTCACATGATAAATCAAGAGTAGCGAGTTCGATTCCCTCCGGGGCAATAGGAACTTATTTAGGAGCATTAACTAAAATCCTTAGGTCAAACGTGGGTAGAAAAGGGTGGTAACCTGTAGATAACCCTCCTCAGCTAGCCGAGAATCTCATAGTGGACGTTAATAAAAAAAAGAAAGAAATATTTTCTATTATTGTAGAGGTCCCCTAAAGGCTCTCATCGGCTGTGAGGGGAGCCAAAACAGCGACATTTACCTCAGACTGCCCAGGGTGGAACTCAGAGATGTAGCGAGAGTGATTTCGGGGCACTGGAAGATGAATAAACTCATGTTTAACATCAAACTCAGTAAAACGCCAATATGTAGGTTCTGTGGAGAAGAGGAGGGGACTCCTAAGCACATTTTGCTAGAATGTGGAATGCTAGATAATTTAAGATTCAGGCAGTTTGTACGTAGGGATGCTGAAATAGGTAAGAAAGAAGCCACAGGTAAGGAGATACCTTGATTTTATAAGGAATATAACGCCCTTCTGAAAGAGCCATTCAGAATGGAGATGTAAGGTTATCACAGTAGGACCTCAAAGACCGCAGTGCCCTCCCTGAAATCACGGAGGATTAAGCCACAATTAATCTATTTATCTATCTAAAGATCCCCTACAACCCCTCAGGGAACCTAGAACTGCAAGGTTCAGCCCAGCATGCATACGTTCTTTTCGAAAACCAACGTTGTTTCTACTACTTTTTTGAAATAGAGAAATAAATTGATCTATGGTTGCTTCTTAACTCTTAATGTCATAAATGCCTGACTTCAAACAACATCATTTGGAGGCTTATTCGTGACTTATTCCTTTCTTCTGTCTGAATGTTACTCCAACTCTAGCTGATATAGTTATGCGTGGCCGAGAAAATCGATCGTGGTTTTGGGGACATTTCCCCCTTCAGTAAATCATGGCAATAATCCCTTGCCGCAGTCAGCCAAGGCGATTATTTTGTTTATTTATTTATTAAAGTCCACTTTTTGCAACTAAGGCTAACTGGGACGGGTTACCATCCTTTTCTAGCCAGGGTGGTAGTGAGGATTTTATTTATTGAATTCCGGTTAATCACCCTCACCACCAGCTAAAAATAAATATGGTTCATGAATTCCGTCATTGAATAAGTTCATATTGCCCAGGCGGGAATCGAACTCGCTACTCTAGGTTTACTATGTGAGATAAGGGTCAACGCTTTAACCCAAATGGCTAACATGAGTTAAAACGTTGTAAAATAAAATCATTTATTTTTTATTTTGTTTACTATAAAACCTTGTATACTTCAAGAAGATTCCTTTCATTCATTTGCAATTTTCGCTTAAGAGATCTATTATTATTATTACAAGGGATTAAAATTATCCTGCCTCCTCATTGTATAAGGAATGATGATACCGCTATGTCTGGTCAGTTTTCGAGGGTGTATTGTATTAATCCTGTTCAATGCATGGATTGCTAGCAATTTCTCCAACTTAAGGGCATGATACTCGTAAAGTACGTCTGGATCGTGATTGTTTTTCCAAGTAGTTTAAAGCTATCATGCTTTAAACCACTTGGAAATAACACCACAATTGCTCCCTGACCCTACTATAATAGACTAAAGAACGACTGTCAAATAACCTAAAAGAAACATAATTTCGTCAACAATAATCCCACTTTGAACCAGGCCTAACTTCACACTAGTTGTTTCGTCCCATCATCAAAAGAGCTGGACCTTGCTCAAGTCGGGCATTACAGAAAGGTTTCGTTTTATAACCCCCCTTGTGCTATTTCCATTAACCACGGAACAGTCCATAACGAATTTTGACACCACAAATTAGACATGTATTAGCGTGTCCTGAAGCTTAATAATTTTCCTTCCCACACAATTTTCACTTCCTTGTACGTGGTAATATAAGTATTTTAATAGTAAAGACGTTTGGGTTTTTTTTTCAGATTTCAATGGAGTTATCCGATTTGACCTTTCCTGTACCCATTTTGCCTAGTTTTGGCGTGACCTCTGTACGTTAATAAGTTTGTATGTATCTCGCATTTATTGAAGAACGACTTGCCTTAGAACATTGACAGTCTCTATTTTGGACTGCTGTATCGTCTAGTTTCGTGCCTCCTCTTTTGAGTGAAATCGACTAAGGAGGGAGTTCAGTGTGTGGGAGGTCAAAATAAAAAAAAATGTCAAATTTCTCCGTAAGTATTAGAGATACAACAAAGTTGTATAAGCTCTTTATTGTTTATTACATAACAGGTCTATAAATTATGTACTCTGACATATTTCGCTCTGATGTATTGGAACGAATATATCGTATATCGCATTAAAGTAAAATATTTTTAAATAACAAACACTTTGTTTACTTAATTTAGTAGTTTTTCTTCAAATTTGATGGCAAGGATCTCCAATAAAAGACATTTTTTTTCGGTGCAAACGTTATTGAATCTGCCCTACATGTTTCGTGGCTTATTTGATTACAGAAGTACTCGTTTACCCGTTACATTACGTCGTGAATGTCCTCACAGAGGAGGCAGATGACATTGAGGACAGTCACAAGGTAATGTAAAAGGTAAACGAGCACTTCAGAAATGGATAGCCCCTGAAGAGGTGGCAAATAAGCCACGAAACATGTAGGTCAGAATCAATGAAGTTTGCACCGAAAAAAATGTTTTTTATATTGAAGAATATAGAAATAACATTGGATGCAGATTAAGAAGTTTAATTTTATAGGAATACCAGGAAATCAGTCGACATCAGATGTTTATTTAGCAGAAAGAACGAAGGAAGATTCAGTTCCCCCGACCAGTAATATATAGGTGCCTGAAAACTATAATAAGATAAAAGGGCGTGGAAAAACTCTTCTCTTCAGAAGCAACTGTATTTAATAATAATAGTACATATTATGACCACGGGTTTCAAGAGGACGTGGAATAATTCACACCATTGCCAGTGATATTTTACACAAAAAATACCAGTCAAACCAAGGATATCAATTAAATTTATCCACTCGAGGGATTACACGCCTAGCTTTATCGTCGGCCGATAAGAGAGGGAGCAAAAGGAACTTCAAAGTTAAGGCCATCCATCAAGGAGGTGGTTCCTCCAACCAATTCTCAGAGCTAGTTTAAAGGAGGCCGGTCAGACCTGAGGCAAGCTTAGTTTCTGATCGATTTCGATCTTACTCCACTACATTTTTGTCAATTATGCTATTGGATGGATCGTTAAACTAATTTTCTGGACGAGGACCTTTAAACGTTTTATCCAGTATTAGCTCGAATCGACCTGACATCAGGCAAAACGAAAAACAAGGAATTTTATGAGCATAGCCAATTATTTCATCCTACCTACAAGGAATTTTAAGAAAGAAAATGATTGAACTTCATCTGTTAAGAATAATCGTGATTTATTCCAAACACCAAGCCAATAGCAAATAATGAACGCATACAAAATTAACTGATATTAAGCACTAAGTATTTAAATTAAGTAAAATAAATGAAATTAAACTTGTATTAATGATTCAGTGAATAGTGAAGTTATTCCATTTTTCGAAAATTCTCACTCTTATGATTTGAAGAGAAGTAGAATAATTTTAGAAGAAGACAATAACAACCATAAACAATTTTTATACCATAGAAAATATTTTATAGATCTTTTTATGTCAAACAAGGAAGGTCTTTTAAATCATTGTTGTATAACTAATGCGTACAGAGAAATGTGTAATTTTTTATTTTCGTCCTATCTAAACCCCCTTCCCATCCCCCTAGTCACTTAAAATGAAAAGTGAAGGTACACAACCTGACGGTACAACAGATTTCAATATTAAATTTTGTTAGTTGAAGACAAGTCTTTTTGAGTTATGCGTGCTACAAAAGTACGTAGAGGCGTTACCGCGAAACTAGTCAAAAAATGGACCAAACTAGTATTTCCGTTTAAATCTGATAAACAAAACTTTCGCTATTGCAATACTTCCTTTACTTCGTGGAAGAAATTAGAAAGTCCGTCAAGCAGGGGCTGCTTTAACTAAGCAGATTTCCCTCGTGCGCAACGTATTTGCATTTATCTCAAAACTTAAAATTTCAATGAAAACAATATTTGGTATTTAAGCTTCAAATAAATTGCTTCATAACATAATAGAATATTGTTTATATGAAATGAGTAGGAGTGCGTGAAGACCGAAAACTAAAAAATGCAAATATCTCAGTTAATAATCAAGATAGTGAAAAAATGTACTTAACAACATTTATAGAACATTACATTTGCAATATGGTTGGTTATATAAAATTTTTCGATCCGACGCATAATAACAGAGATATTAAGGATTTTAAAAATTCTCCCCTCTCACCCCCCCCCCCCCCTGTTCCGATTTCAGCGGTTAACAAACTCGAACTTTCATTTTGTATAAAACGATTATATATCTAGATTAGTAACGATAAGAAAAAAATTGTGACCGCTAGAGTAACACACAAATATATATATATATATATATATATATATATATATATAGATATATATATATATATTTGAACGGACCTTATTTTCGCCGTCTCCTGGGTAGGATCGATGGATATTTGAAGAAAAATTTCGAAAATCGCCTCATGAGTACGAGCTCAATAGCTGATTTTCCTTAAGGGAAATCTGCTAAAAACAGGGCTTCATTGCAAAACCCATAATAATCTATCAAAATTATACGGGAAACATAAGATAAGCTTTGAAGTTAATGAAAATCTACCAAGAATAAAAAAGATTAATATAATAAATTGACTCTATCGTAAATGGATGACTCCTTCAAGAAACAAAATACTATTAATTTATAAATCAAGAAAATTGAATTGATAAAAGCTCATCATTGATCAGTTTCAGTACACCCATTAAATAAGCTTACAACAACTGAAGAAAGGTAGATTACTTTTAGTCAAAGCCTACCAGCAGCAAACCAAATAATAAACTGTTGCAAGAAAGTTAATAATAGTATTAGTAGGGTTAAAAACGCGGTAAATACATTGGAGTCTAAATAGAATCTTATAAAGTCAAATGTGAATGTTTCGACAAATGTTATAGAGGGGTATCAGAGCAAATACTTATAAACATTTTTAGAATGTTGACAATGGAAAAAATTTAAAATGTCTCTCACGCCCAGACACGCAAATCTAACTTTGATAGTGCAATGATACCCAATGTACAGAGTCATACAGAGAAGGCCTGTTTTGCCTTCCAGAGAAATTATCCACGGAAACCTCTCCAACTCATACCTAAAACTGAATCGATGCTGTTTAAAGCTATGAATTCTACAGAATGTAAACAGTAATTAACATAAAAAATCTCCTAATAGCAAAGTGTTTAATTTTTGGACTTTTATTAAAGGAAAACTTCTATTAAAAGAAATGAAGAAGGTCAAGAAAGAGAAGTAATTTTTCCAAGTACATATACCGAAACAATTATCGAATGCTTGGGGTAAAAGAGAAAGATATTAATGATGTTGTTTCCAGGGAAAAGGAGGAAAATGGTCGAGTACTAACGGTACTATATTGTGTCCTCTGTTTAAAAATTCGTCGGTGAATCTGGTTTTTAAAGTAGACCAACTGCTGATGAATATGCATCGCAAGAAACAACACTCTTAACAAAACTGAAACTGGTAAAGTAAGGCTAGGCATACTGCTTGCTTAATACGAGCAGAACATGTTTTCTACGCTTCACCAACACATATGTGAATTATTATTACGTTATCTCCACTCGTTTGGTCATTGATGTGGCATTCTTCTTAATAAATCTGTGTATTTATGAAAACCGAAAATACTTCTGGGATAAACTATGACCGTCTCCAGTGTTCATATTTTCTCCATCAAATGTTGTTACTAAGTATTCTTAGCGGAAGAAATTTACTGCACAATGGTTTGATTATTTATTATTATTTTATTAGGTAAGTCCATATTCCGGCACGAGCCATCCTAATGTACATATATTTACATGTAAGTAAGATCAGTCAATATATTTGTTTCTTAAAGGCCTAATGGCTACAGTTTTTATTTGTTCTTTATGAAGATCGTTTTAGGAGATCCGCCCCCCCCCCTGAAATCAGAAATTGAGGTCGTGGTCATGACGCGATTTTTAAAACTTACCCAAAAGTCCAACGGTCCAACGCAGGAGATGTCAAAACTGTACACACACACACACACACACACACACACACACACACACACACACACACACACACACACACACACACACACACACACACACAAACACACACACACATATATATATATATATATGGTGTTGTTGTTTTGATATATATATATATATATATATATGGTGTTGTTGTTTTCTTTTCTTTTTTGGAGGTTTGGTCAATATTGGTGAAAGAAACTTCTTAGTTTATGCCGATATTTCGAGAATTTTATTTTCTCTTTTTCAGGGCAAGACTAAAGATACTTAAAAATTACTATACATATTGCACTAGAGTTACTGTAACCAGTAGCTCTAGTGCAACATGTATACTAATTTTTAAGTATCTTTAGTCTTGCCCTGAAGAAGAGAAAATAAAATTCTCGAAATATCGGCATAAACTAAGAATTTTCTTTCACCAACATAGACCAAACCTTTAAAAAAACAACAACACCATATATAAATATAACCTGGTCGAAAATATCACCACAATTATATTTATATACTAGCTCAGATACTCGGGAATTCATTTGAGGCTGAATGGTGATGGTATATTTTTGGCAAGGCTTTACTTTGCACAATATTTTGACATTTACCCGTTCCAGTGTTTAGGGTTAATACCCGTTGTTGGCATTTGTTAATAATAAAATTATTTTTTTATGTAAGACTTCACTGTCCTGCATATTGTCATATTTCCCGTCTCCTGTGCATTATGCATAGATTTGAATTATTAAGGAGAAAATATTGACATACATTTGAATTAATTTTTTCAGGTGAGGTACCTGGTAGTTGATATTGAAAAGAAGTGTTGAGCAAATTTCTCTAAATAACAAAATAAACAACTTTTGTTATGTGCATATTTGCCGAAACCCCAAAAGAAAATCATTATTATTAATTTCAGGCCTCCCTTATAACCCCCACTCCTGCCCGTCCCTAGAAATGTTAGTATAGCTTATTATAATGAAGGCGTTAGTACTAATTCACATACCGAGTTTGGTTTAATTCGGTTGAGTCTTTAGTGCCAAATAAAATTGTGGACTCCCGCTTTAGTTTATAGCGTATAACTCATTTATGCTTCCGTATACGGCAAAAGTGCATATAACAAACGTTACTCTAAATTACAAAATAAACAACTTTTGTTATGTGCATATTTGCTGAAAAAGCAATAGGAAACGAAATATCGCTATTTTTAATTTCAGCCCTCCCTTATAACCCCCACTCCTGTTCGTCTTAGAGAATATTAATATAGCCTAAAGTCTAAGTTGGGCTAGTATTAATATACATACCAAGTTTCATAAAATTCGGTTCAGCCGTTTATGCGTGAAACGGTAACAAACAAACAAACAAATATACAAACAAACAGACACGAAAGAAACAAAATGTAGTTATGGTGTCTATGACATGTGAAACGAAAAGTTATCGTGAAATTTCGCGAAAAAAATCAATGTACAGACAGAGGTTACAATTTTATATATATATATATATATATATATATATATATATATATATATATATATATATATATATATATTGTCTGTTAATGCTCTAGTGATCGCAAGTTTTGTTTGATTGTTACCAAACTCCATATTTAGACGTTTTGATGTGAAATTTGTACCAAACTAACGGCTGAAATCGGACCAGTGGGTGGGGGGGGGTTAAGAGTAGGGACTTTCGAAAATTTCTATTATCTCCGTTATTATGCGTTGTATCGAAAAATTGTATAAAACCAATCTTATTGCGAATGAGATGTTCTATAAATGTTGTTATGTACGTTATATCTCTATGTTGATTCGCATTTTTCGGCCTTGAGTGAACCCCCACA
The DNA here is from genome assembly GCA_019009955.1 of Riptortus pedestris. Lineage (NCBI taxonomy): Eukaryota > Metazoa > Arthropoda > Insecta > Hemiptera > Alydidae > Riptortus > Riptortus pedestris. The sequence goes on from CM032233.1 coordinate 81,205,228, forward strand.
ACTACTCATGTCATATTAACAATAAACTGTCATACGAAGCATTAAATACCGAATATTGTTCTCATAGAACATTTAATTTTTGAGATAAAAGCGAATATGTGGGAGGAGATAAACGTGAACAGGGGAAGAGTGGGTAAATTGCATAAACTTAAAATCACAAATTTTCTTAACGAAGTTATTGTATTTTATATATGTACCATTTGTTAACGGCATCATTATAGTTGCTCTATACGTTTTTCTGTGTATATTAAAGACAATAACATTTTCTTTTAATTTTTAGTATCTCAGTGTTCTCCTGCTCATACTATTATCCAACACACACACACTCACACACACACACACACACACACACACACACACACACACACACACACACATATATATATATATCCAGCTTAGATCTCAATTATGTTTTTCGTAAGTATCTATCTATGAGAGAAATAGAGAATATAATGGAAAGGACGTCTTCAGTATGCTCTTAAAGCTTAACAGTTTGACTGCCCACAAAAATAAGTGAATTTGGCTGGAGGCCCATTACATTTTTCGTGTTATTTGACTTGAAATATGCATAAATATTTTTAAAAAACCAATGATATTTGTTGCAAATCTAATGTGGGGGTTAAAAAAGGGAGGAAATAAAAATTACTCCTTTGGGCGTGACGGGCACCTAGGAAGGAATTTCCATCTTAGGTACCCATCATGCCCGAGAGCGTTAGCAAAATTTGAAATTTGGCGCGACGCCCGTGCGATACAACGCTCTCAGGCAGATGCGAGTCACACTTAACTCGTGGAACGCGGTATGAACCGTTCCCGCCCTTTGGCGTGACGGGCATTCCCTCTTGGCCGCGCTTCACGCCCCGAGGCGGAATGGCCAGTCAAACTGTTAATGAATCTTTATTTACACAGCCCCTGGTTGACGGACTTAGCTCATATCGTTTCCTAGTCATAGAATCCTAACTAATAACAAAAAAACTGAAGTGAGCGGAAAAAAGTAAACCGATTATTGAATATTACTAAACATAATTAATTAAAATCGCACTAACTCATCTACGTTCCGACATTTTTACTCAGAGTGGCTCTGTGTACATGGATCACCCTTGTATTTCCACAATTTTAACAGTTTCATAATGTTGCATGGAGTAAGTAGTTTTCGATGGTTTTTCAGCGAAATTTTGTTGCCTCTCCTAGTTTTTCTCGCAAAGATCTGGCGCATGATTTACCATTAGGTCGAGGTCAAGGAAATAATTTTCACTTTTAAGTTCCTACATCCAGTCTCAATTATTAACCCACGAACATGCTCCCTATTGTATGTTCGAAATTAGAGGCGGGCATCTTTTTTGTATGTTAAGTAATGCATATGTATTCAAGTCCACGGCTCTTGAAGTTGTTCTTTCTGGCCATAATTTCATTGGCTATTTGTACCTTCACTGTATACTGGAACTGCCTGCACTTAATAAATCTTGAACTCTAAATTCATTTCAATTAATTCCTGATTATCAATAAATCTTCTTTTAACAGTAAGATTTCACCCTGCATATAATTGGCTTTTAGTAACGATTCTAGTATAGTAGATTTACAAAAAAATGTTATAGCTTAGGTATTAGGGTGTCTCTAATAATTAGTTAGATAACCTGAATGAATTCAATTTTATATTTAAGATTTAGATCGGTCTGTTAATTATAATGCCTACTTCCCGACTATATAATAAAGAAATCTGGAAAAAAAAATCTATGATTTTTCTTCCCCTAATTCAGTGCTATAAACCCACATCGAATTTTAAATGGCATATATTTCTTGAGGTGTTAAAATCATTGAGTTTTTATTACGGTAGGAGGAAATAAAATTATTTAAAATTCTATTTAGTAGCCTCATCTCTACGAATTAATTGAATGAAATCTCTAACTAAAAAAATTTATTAGTTTGAGGTTAGATAGATGTTAATAAAAAACAAATTGGTAGAATGAATCTCATTTTCAGAATTAAGTTTATTATTAAAAACTATATCTACTAAGCTATTGTAAATAAACCACAGGTAGCAAACATAAATCCCTTCGTGCCATAAAATGGACGGGAGTAGTGCCGCAGGCTATAGCAAATATTAAGTAATTTTCCAGGTGATCCGGATTTTCAATTATCTGGACTCTAGTCTCATTAAGGACGGATAAACCGATTTGTACTGTATTACACCCCCAAACTTCACTACTTCACGCCTTCCCAGTATCATTTATTATAGATTTTGTTTTGTGTTGTGCTTAGATGGGGATGGTTATATTGGTTCCCGTCGGGCGAAGAAGAATACAAAACTAAACAATAAGTGGGTGAGTAGAAAAGGGTGGTAGCCTGTAGATAACCCGTCCCAGTCAGCCGTAGTAGAATAAAGTGGACGTAAATAAACAAATTAAAAAAAAAACAATGGGATTGATTGGCACATCTTGCTAATGTCTAATCAGTTATAATTTTACAATGAGCATTTACTTTATTTACTGTAAAGAGTGTGTGGATAGTGCAGTGTTGTCAATTTTACGTGTGGTTAAGAACCAAATTTTATCTAGCTGTAATCGTATAGCAAGTTCCAATGTTATTAGCAAATGAGCTATTGAGTTCTTACTCATAACGCAATTTTCAAAATATTTCCTCAATTTCCATCGATCCAACCCAGGAGATGACGAAAAGGAGGTCCATCCAAAATTGTATACACACACACACACATATATATATATATATATATATATATATATATATATATATATATATATATATATATATGTGTGTGTGTGTGTGTGTGTGTGTGTGTCTGTTAACGCTCTAGTGGTCGTAATTTTTGTTTAATTGTTACGCAACTTCATATTAAAACGTTTTACGTAAAACTAAAGATGAAATTCGTTAACAGCTGAAACCGGACAAGTGGGAGGGGGGGGGGTTAAAGGTGGGCATTCGAAAAATCTTAATATCTCCCTTATTCTGAGTTGGATCGAAAAATTGTATAGAACCAATCTTATTGAGAATGTAGTGTGCTATAAATGTTGTTAAGTACGTTTTTTCACTGTCTTGATTATTAATCCAGATATTTGCCTTTTTTAGTTTTATATTATGAAGGGCGTTATTTGAAGCCTAAATACAAAATACTGTTCTCATTGAACTTATAATTTTTGAGATAAATGCAAATAAGTGACGCATCTGGTAAATCTGCTTAGTTAACGCAGCCCCTGCGTGACTTTATATTCAGAACAAAATGTGAGTGAGTGGTTTGTATGTAGTTGTGCAAGTCAGTAGTCGAATAGTAAATACTCATGTGAGTGATAGTACTTCACTTCATAATAAATATGGAAATTGTAAAGTGTCACAAGGTAGTGTCGAAGAGTGCTACTACAAATAGACTGCAGTGGAGTGAATTTAGAAAGAGTTTCTAAAATAGGAATAATGATGCTTTGGAAAGTGCAAGAAAAGAGGAACGATTTGTTGAAAGCTTGCTTTGATTCGAACTGAGGAAGGAGTGTATTGTGGAATGATGAGGAGGGAGGGATTGGATTCCCCAGACGCATTTCCATGGCTCTGAATGGATCTGTGTCGGATGGAGCTGAGTGTGTTCCTAGCGGCCGATCTCCATGATAAAGGGTTTTTCTTTCCAAGCACCCAGGCAGAGGCGGGCTAATGGAAGGAGGTCTGGCCCACAGCCTGCGATGCCTCCCCTTTGTCCCAGGTAAATGCAAAGGTTCAACAGGTGTGATCTAAGTGTTGCTGTGAAGGCGGGCATTGTGATCCAAATGGAGCCCCTCTAATGCGGCCTCGTTACCTCCCGCCCTTTTAAGTGCCTCCCCTGTCTTAATCAACGCATCATCATCACGGCTCTCTAACTTTTACCGCGGGGAAACTAGCGGATTTTAGTGGCCCTAATTCATGACAACAAGGCGATTCGAGCCTTGAAGCCCTAGATGTCAACCGGCTGGTGAATACTAATTGCTGCATTAAGACAGATTACTTGTGCTTTCATTATGGAGCAAGTCGTAAAGTTCAAATGATTATGAGGTAACGAGCTGAATCAAGGGGGAGCCTCCTTTCGAATGCTAGAGGTATCTACGAGTATACAACAGCTTTTAAGATGTATCTGTTTACGGTATGAAAAGTTCAACAAACATAAAATGTGGAATTTAATTCTATTTATCTTTTGAACCGCTCCAATTTCATTATCACTTTTAATGAAATGTATTATTTTTCTCATTATAGATTTATTCACTTTTAACAATTAAACTCGGCTCTGTCTGTAACGTTTAATAAAAAATTATTGTCGTAAATCTCCGTTATGTGCACTTGCAATAACTGTCGTGCTCTGAAATTGGTTTCATCATTACTCACTAACTACATAAGTTATATTTATCTTTTTGTCAGTACCATTTTAGTCATATTACTCTAATTTTTAAAGATTTTGTTACATTTTTATTGAAATGGTGGTAAGGAGCACTTGTGTTTAAATTAAGAATGTTCGCTTAACGATATAATAGGTCAAGATTGGGGTTCCATAATCTGTTTGGTGTTAGAATGTTTTTCTTCTTTAAACCTTTATCTTTAGATAGTTCCAAAATCCTAAAAAAAAGAAGCCACTTATATGATCAGAGGAAGCACACCATTTCTTACTGCGATTTACTACTTAATGTTAACTACCAGGCCTTCCTCTGCAACCTCCCTTTCCCAGGCATCAAGGAAAATCGAACACAAATTATCTCGTATAAACCGTAAATGCTACACTCTTTTAATAAAGGAAGCCAAAATTTATTGATATCACAACATTTTGCATCAACAAAGAGAGGCGAGGTGTTAAGTGGAAAAACTAAATGTGATCTCCTATTCGTAAAAAAACACTAATATTAAAACTTTTTTATGAGGATAGCTTCGGGCCTACAAGAAGAAAAAGTTCTTTCTCGTAATTACTAATTAAATGGAACTAGGTTAGTAGTTAATTAAATCATGTCAATTAAGAAAGATATAGAAGTGAGGGTAATCTAAGTGGACAGGGGTTGAAGCATTGGCGACACTTTACACCTTATTTACTTCTATGTATATTAAACTAGGTCAATTGCCATACTTCCTTTTCTTATGATTTGTATAATTTGTCATTTATTTTCAATGATGAACATAAACTAATATGAAACACTGGTGATATTATCCATCTTTTGCCATGTTAAATTGCATTTTGGTAATGCAAATTTTCTGTTTTTGAAAAATTTAAATTAAATGAAGGAGATCATGATTTAATAATTTTTAATAAATCAGTTGAAAAATATTTGCACTAAAAAGACGTGTTAATAATTCTTCAATTACAAAAAAATAGCATTCAGTAGTTAGACTATAATAAAAAGTACTTAAATAAATAAATAAAACCTTTATTTGTACATATATAAATACCAAAGATCGTGAAGATCAGTACATTTTTTCTTTCAATAGTTCTATTAAAAATTCAACTTAAAGTTGAGGTCTTATGATTTCATTATGATTTTCGTGTGCAAAGATATGCTAATTTATTGCAGGTTTAGTCCGGGCCAAGTAGTGTACTTCTCCATTCTCTTCTTTCTTCAGCAACTCTTTGCCATGTTGCCCCGCCACATGTAGTTCTCATCCCCAAGTCCTCTTGTAGTAAGAGCTACCAGTTGATAATATTTTTAGACCATTTATCTTTATCCTCCCTCAGCAGGTGACCTGGCCATGTCAATTTTCTCTTATCGATGATCCACGCTATGTCAGGGAATTTACTTTTTTCTCTAAGAGAGAAAAAGTACTTACTTTTACATTTGTTTTCAAGTGTTAAGAACTTCTGTTAAACATAACTTATGTGATAGCACGCTTGTAAAGTGTATTTGGACTTATGCATACAACAAGTGTTACTATTGCAAATACTAAAAAACGTTAAATTATTTATAGTTATGTAATGTATATGACATTGCATTACATAAACCCATCACAAATGACCATAAATTTTATATCCTGAATAATGCCAGCACAGAGCACATTAAGATTATTATTTATGAATACTTAAATGTATAGTTTTTACCTTTAAATAAGGGTTTTATCCAATTTGGGGTTAAGGCACCATGTGCTCTCGTATTTTAGTAGATAACGCCAACGGATTTTTATAATAACATTTACAGCTCTTAACGTTGAAACACTAATTAATATTACGGATGAATTTCGATAATAATTTCCCGTTAAATACACTTTTTGAGCATATTTTGAGTGGCGGGGTCAAAGGGCGAGATCGGCTCTGCTTATATAACGACGATATCGCGAAGGATTAAAGGCAGTAATATCTCAGATACTCTTGAAGGAGAACGCTTGTCGGTGAGACCTAATTAATCCTTCAGCTTTGCTCCGGCCTGCCGTAGCCAGACTACTTCTCGCCTGTACTATCTCTCACGGCTGAGTCTCATCGAGAACTTCTATAAAAACAGCTAAGTGCTTTAATTGTAATATAGTATAAGTAGAGATAAGTGTACCCCATTATATTATTAAAAGATGCCTTCGATCCTACCCAGGAGATGACGAAAATGAGGTCCGTTCATAATTATATATATATGTCTGTTAAGGCTCTAGCGTCGCAAATTTTTGTTTGATCGTTACCAAACTCAAAAGTTAATCGTTTTATGTAAAAAGAAAGATCAAGTTCCTTAATGACTGAAATCGGGAAGGGGGGATGTTTGAAAATTCGAAATATCTCCGTTATTATGGGTCGGACGAAACAAATGTATAGAATCAATCTTATTGCAAATTAAATTTACTATAAATATTGTTCTATACATTTACTCTTTATCTTGAATATTAACCGAGATATTTGCATTTGTATTGTGTGTGTGGTCGGCAGAAGTCGGCTATATTCGGGACTTTCCGCCGAAAGCTAGTTCGGCCGTTTTCGTAACTGTTCGTCCCTCGTGAATTGGTTTAGAGATTCGTTACTACTATTGTTATTAGTAGACAGATTTCTCTATTGTAAAACTTTACGTGGGAAATCTGCTTAGTTTACGCAGCCCCTGCGTGACGCACTTTATATATTTATTATTGGTGAAGATTTAATTATAAATGAATTTATATATATTTTAATTTTGACTAAAGTCGATTGTTGGTGAACCCTTCCTAAATTCTTGTAAGTGATTTGGTTGTGGGATTTATCATCTCTTACAGCTTCCATTGCGTATCGCCGCAGCCAGATCGCAACAGTTATATAGACATTATTTGAAACCTCAAAGAAAGGCACTTCATATTAGTAGATTTCATTAAGGGAAATCAGCTATTGAGGTCATACTCATGACGCGATTTTCGAAATATTTCTTCAAATGTCCATCGATCTAGGAGATGACGAAAATGAGGTCCGTTCAAAATTATATATATATATATATATATATATATATATATATATATATATATATATATATATATATATATTTGTATTTAAAAACTCTATCGGTCTCAATTTTTTTTTTATAGTTACCAAACTCGATATTTATATTGAATGCGAATCCCGCCCTGGGCAGTAGAAATTTATTTAACGAAGGACTCCTTAAATAAACTCCTTGTGCCCACCCTGGCTAGAAAAGGATGGTAACCTGTAGATAACCCGTCCCCGATTAGCCTAGTAGAATAAAGTGGGCGTAAAATAATAAAAAAAAACTCGATATTTAAACGTTTTATGTAAAAAACAGATCAAGTTCGTTAATGGCTGAAATCGGCCCAGTGGGAGGGGGGGGGTTTAGAGGGGGGATTTTCGAAAACTCAAAATATCTTCGTTATTATACATCGGATCGAAAAATTGTATAGCATCAATCTTATTGCAAATTGAATTTACTATAAATATTGTTATATACATTTATTCTCTACCTTGAATATTAACCGAGATATTTGCATTTTTATTAATTGTGGGCGGATAACGGACGAGAGTGAGTTTCCCGACAAAAGCTAGTTCGGCCGTTTCCGTAACTGTACGGCACTCGTATGGAGATTTATCTATTGTATAACTTTACGTGGGAAATCTGCTTAGTTTATGCAGCCCCTTCGTGACGGACTTTCTTTTATTACAGGCCAAATATGGTAGCACACCACTAGAGTTATTCTTAAAGTCACACCCACCTAGTGATTATTTTAAAAATAAGATGCTCTCCTTTATACTGTAACCAAGAGCACTTGTGCGTAGGGGAGGGTGACAAAAGTGGCGAGAAATAATACTAACTGGACAGGGGTTGATGCATGTGAGGGAGGGCGAGGTGCGAAGGAGATTCCAACAGACATTATCCAGCGACTTAAGCCAGCATAAATCCCACCTCCCGGAATATCCTCTCCCACTCTCGCTCTCCTAACGTGCACTTTACATTTTGAGGGTGGCCGTTCATCTGTCCCCCTTATACTAAATTAACAGAATAGAATGGCTATATTATGCCGGGTTTTTCTTAACACTAAAATATTGTATCATTTTACCTAGTGCACTTTTTTTTTAAGATCGTGGAGTGCGTTATTTCAATCCAAATGAAAGTTTTGTTACCCGTCTTACAAAAATTGAAATTAAAACGATATCTTCTCAAAATATATAACTAGATTAACTTAAGCCCCTTCCTTTTCATTAAACTTGAGCATGCTTTCATTTATTTAACATAAAATTTCCTAACACTCATTCTATTGATGAATAGAATGTTCCCTGCCACACATTACTAGAAAAATACTTTTTAGGCACTTAGCTCCACGTTGGGCGTTCTACTAGTCGAACAAAAGTCATTTTTGATAAAATAAATGTTTATTGGTCCTATCAGTTTAGTTATTTTGACAAAGTATTCCGAAAGAGGTATCACTCTTGACAGTGATTTTTCCAAGTACAGTGTACTTGGATTTTCTGTGTCACAAAGGGGAATAGTTAATAAGAAGCTTCCCTTCATAGTACAACTTTAATTTAAAAATACTTATAAATTCAAGCAATCAAAGGTAATTAAAAGCCACATTTGTTGACATAGTTTCAAATTAGTCCATGAATCAGTTGGTTGAAATTCCTGAATAACTGAAATATTTCAATTCGTTATTTTGTGATTTTTGAACTTTTGTTTCATGTTCTGAAATATAATATTATTCTTATAATCACACCAGTTTTCTTTAAAATATGTACTGGGTCTGTTTTTATATTCCATATAACACCAGCGAAGTATGAATGGGTGGCCGGGTATCAGAAATAATAATTCATACAATGAAATAATTTTTTGTATCGGAGTATAATAATAGTTAGTTAAATAAGTTCGATAGCGTTTATCAATATTTTTATTTAATCCTCTCTGTGTTTATAAAATCATGTTTACTTGGCCAAAAATCTTTACATATTCTAAAAAAGGATTAGTTACGGTGCTCTTATGCATCAGTTTCAACCGATTCCTTAACTTGAAAGTGGTATTCTCACCCAAAGTGGATGAGAAAAAAATTCATTTTCGTCATATAATGGTTTGTTATTTCCGAAACTGGCTGTGACTGGGATGTGATCGCACACCCACCCTATTCACCAGACCTTGGCCCAACAGATTTTCACTTATTTCGGGCCCTTCAAAACTCTCTTAACGGGAAACACTTTAATTCGCCCGAGGACTGCAAAAGACACGTAGAGGAGTTCATTGCGTAAAAATCTGAGAAGTTCTGGGACGACGGAATTAAAAATTACCTGAAACATGGCACATTGTAATAGGTAAAAATGGGCCATATATAACTGATTAAAAATATTTATAAGAATCTGAAGTTTTTATTGAAATTAACAGTAAAAAATCGCTATGAACTTATTTTACAACCCAATATATGTAATGTTCATTAATGATCTATATTCGACGTTACTTTATTCCCCAATCTAAAGAAAACAAAGTGCAAACATTGAGATCAAAAATAATAATGGATAAGCGTAATTAATGTTTATGTCTGCAAAAGACGACATAACTTAGACTTACCTTACAATTTGGACGAACTGCTGAACAACGAAAGTACACATCTAGACGTATTATTATCATATTTAAAACAAGCACCCATTTACATACTTATATAGTACCCAACCTCTCCCTTATTTCCAGCAAAGTATAGCCATAAAGGTTTAATTCAACACAGTATGTGTGTGAGTGCGTGCGCGCGCGCGTGTGTGTGTGTGTTACATTACGTTTTTGTTTAGTATTTTTTTTTTTTGTCTTATACCAACCAATTATTCATGTTCTGTTTCCTCTTCATAACTTTCCCTGTTCTGTTTTTTTCTGTTTTAATAGTTTTTCCCCCCTATTAGTCCCTACTTTATTTTATTTTCCACTAGAGTTATCGCCCAGCAGCAACAATGAATTTATATTAACTAGACTGAATATTTTGGAGTAATCTTTAGCATTTGGTTCGTGCGATAAAGGGTGTAAATCGCTAAACTTGCGGGACACCAAACAAATAAATAAATAATGTTAACGTATTTGACAGTTTACACTGCTCAGAAGTGTGGAGCTATATAATGTATTCAAGTGGGATTGTATTCGATTAGCTTGGCGTACGGCAAAGAGTATCTGTATAGTTTGTTTCAAAAGTCTACAAATATATAAAACCAATATGAGAGGAAACTCAAACGATCGTATTATATTATCCTCTTAGGAAATCAGCAAGCAATTGCAATAGGATATGAGTTCAGACCCAATATCACAGTCCCCGAAGGGAGGTTGTATTCACCTACTTTTCACACTAAGTTAGCAAATATTGAAATTAGCCATGGAATATCAAACTTAAAAATATTTAAACTCTTACTTTTAATGACACAAGTTTTATTGGTTAAATCTTTTTTTTTATTTAATATTTTATGGTTAATTATATTATAATACTCATTATTGGATAGCCCTACCCCGGGATTCCCAAAGGGGTCGAAATCGGTTTCCCAGAGGTCAGCATAAACGAAAACTGGTCTTGGGGGTCGGCTAGGTCTACAAATCCACCCCTGTTAGTTAACACGAGTTCTTATTAGATACTTTCAAAAAACAGTATAAGTGTGTTACATGTACCAACTTGTTATAAGTATGACTAATATTTTAGCAAGAAGTGTCATTGTTGTAATTTAAAAAAAAAAACTCGACAAGTTCGTACAAGATCAAAATCTTGGCAAGTTAATAAGTTGGTACAAGACAATGAGTTGGAGCGTACAAGTCTCTCAGGAATGTTTTGACTTGCTCTGTTTTTGACAATTGATCTTTACTATATTTTATGTTTATTTATTTTGTTAAATTTTGATGGGAAAATGAAGCCAAGTTTACTCACTTAACCAAACGTAAAGTTTTTAAATTGGTAAGTATTTAGTATCAATTGAAAAAAAAAAAAAAAAAAAAAAAAAAAATAGAGATAGTATTTTTAATGTAATTTGGCTATGGGGCTCAGTTCATTCATCAGTTCATTTTGTAAAAGGTTTCTTTTGTACATGATAGTTTGGGAATACCTGGCCCAACACATAAAATACAGGCATTAAGTATTTCAGGACAAAAGAAAGGATCTTTAGGTCTCAAACAACTATATTTATTCTCCTTATTTCGGAATCGCAGACGTTTCGCCCTCCTGGGCATTAACAATGCTACAAACATACAGGGTATTTTTTTTTTTTTTTATCTCACAACCATTAAGGCCTCTTAATACATAGAGTTCTAACAAACCTTATAAAATTATTCTTCTCAGTCACGTTTATACTCACTAATGAGTCCACATAATTAAAAATCTCCTTAAGGGCGAAATGTCTGTGATTCTAAAACACAGAGAATAAATATAGCTGTTTGAGACCTAAAGTTCCTTTCTTTTGTCCTGAAATACTTTAATTTTGGTCTCAGTAAGGACTAGATGCAATTACATGCATTAAGATGGATGTGTTTAGGGGAGGGGTGAGGGATAAATTGAGTATGAAAAGAAATTAGCTGCAGGATAATGAAGAGTATATAACTTGGCGTGGAATCTTTAGGGCATCAGTGTGGAAGATGTTAGAATGACGTCCTGAATGAGCGGGAGGTCCTGCATTCTGAAGTCTTCAGGAAGAAAGAATGCCATTTGTGTGGGATGGGACTGGAAGCACTGGTCATGAGAAGGTTGGCAGTTGTGTAGTATGGTGAAAATTAAGTTCATTTAGAACATGGAAGCTGTTATAAATAATTATAAGCATTCATTTTCCTTATATTGCATCAGAATGTAAAAAAAAATAGTAGGTCAAATATTTAATGGCAAAGAGGTTAAATATTACTAACTAATTTTTTATCAGAACAGTTGAATCACCAGCTATCCACCCTGTTACAATTTAGTATTAAATATGTAATTCGAGTTGTGTGCTAAATCTGCTCAATGTATACACCTCTTTTTAATGGGCACATTAAATATCCACAAAACAATTCATCTTAGATGCATGGAAAACCGACTGGACTAACATAAGTACGGACAACAAACTACGAACTATTAAGAACACTATTTGCAAGTGGCCATCAAGTTTCAGAAACTCTAGGAGAGAAGAAGTAGTTCTCTCGAGACTTAGAATCGGCCACGCCAAATTAACACACTCATACTTAATGACAAAGACTGACAGACCTACTTGCTCAACTTGTAACATTCCTTTGATGATAAGACATATCCTGACAGAATGCCGAAAACGACAACAGCAGGACTTCCCCTACGACTTACTTTTAACGGAAGGCAGCCCATACATTAACAACATATTCTCATACTTACAGAAAATTCAAATATACGACAAAATGTAACATACAAATTAAGTCTGTGGTTTGCAACAGGGTCACAACTTATATGCATTGTTTTAGATGCGTTTGTACACATGTATATGTTTACCCTGAAGGAGGAAATTACGACAATCTTTAGCAAAAGTACCATTTTCAGCCAATCATTTCCTTCACCAACTATAATCATCACCAATTATTTTACGTTTACTGATAAAATGTTTATCTATTTCACTTTTCTTATTTGTCATTGTTTTTGGCAGTTGTTATTGTTACTTGTTATTATCTATTTTACTTTTAATTCTTTGATTTTTGAAAGGGCAAATCACCTTTGATGTGATGTCCATAAATATATAATATCAAAAACCAAATATCCAATTTGTGATTTCGTTCTAGTTCCTACCTTATAAAGAATTCGAGAATTATCCTCTCTCTCCCTATTTCTAATTCTCCTGCCAGAGGTATGCGAGGACAAAAAATGAGAGTATGGCAATGTTAGGAAATATTCAACACATTTTTGATAATTATTCGAGACATTAATTATAATAATAACATTATTGTATAAACCGATGCTTTGAATTTAAAGGTAAAACGGAGCATAAAAGCTGGAGATGCAACTGTCAAAGGCACTTAGCACTTTGAAGAAGAATTCGTCGAAGAAGTACAAAAAAAGAAGGAGTTTCCGCTCTATCGAACAGAGCTTCCGTCTCCCTTTTGCCTCTGTAGACTAGAAAGAAAGGTGGTAGGCGCCTCGAATTACCAAATATAAAGGTAAAGAAGGGGTTAGGCTCCCTGTTTGGACGCCCTGTTTCCCTTTTGCAAATAATTGCGCCCCCTGGGTTGGCTTCGAGCAGTGGGGGGGCTTCACTCTTAGAAATATCCCAGCCCATTCACAAATACTCTTCCGCCTTCCCAACGCCCCCAGATAACGACACAGCTACTTCTATTTTCTCTTCTCTCGAGCCACCCTTCGTCCCAATGGAGTAAACGAAACGACACGACATTTTGCTTCTCGAAGGCTACTTGTCTCCAGTCATAACCAAGTGTTCTTTCAATTGCCCACATAAACATTTACAGTTATAACCCCTTTTTCATACACTTCCTTATGTACGTTCTTTGGCCCCAAACGTGTTTTATAAACTGGGTGAAGAATATGTTCTCATATTAACATACTCAAAATATTAAATACTTAATTTCAGAAAATAATATTTTCAATCTATTATTTCTTAAACATCCCTCTAATAACTGCTCGTTCCTAATTGCCATTTTAATAATAATAAATAAAAAAAAATAGTTCAAATAAACATTTTCCTTAAAATCTGAAATGATGATGTCATCAGAACATATTTCCATTCACCTCCAACTGTAAAAGTTCGATGAAAACAATATTTGGTATTTAAACTTCCAACTAAGTGGTTCATGATACAAGAGTTTATTGTTAATATGAGATCGAACCCCCCCCCCCATTAATGCCATTATTCCAGGAACATGCCTCGACCTATTCCTATAACTCCTCCCCCCCCCCTCCTATTTCAGTATGATATTCGCCTTCAAAGAAACAAACACGAATTTTTCGCCATGGATGTTGATATTGAGCAAGTAAATTTTCCAGTACTTGTAGTTATTATTTTCTTTTATAGTTTTCTATATTAGTTAAAGAATCTCTGTTTTAACAGTTGTAATCATTAGAATTACGATATTTGATTTCCCCGTTGAAATATAAGCCTGATAAGACAGCGTGTTCGTGAGGACACGCTAAGCACTAAGGACGTTGAATGAAATTCGGTGGTCTCAATTGCATCAAATACTTATGGGGCACTTCCAACTACTACTGTAAAGCGATATTCCCAACAATTAAAAAAAAATGTGCAAGTTCCATGCTCTGCGGTTTTTCCAAAATATAATGAAAAAATGGGAGGAGTTGACAGAATGGGGCAAAACATAAATCTTTACAGAATTTCAATTAGAAATCGAAAATGGTATTAGCCGCTGTTTTCATGGATTCTCGATGCCAGCGTCAGTAATGCCTGGCAAATTAAAAGGCAAAATGGAAATAACATAACCCAACTAGATTTCCGACGGGAGTTAGTTCAATTTTATCTTTATAAATATAGAAATGAACCAAAAACTCCAGGAAGACCATCAACCGGTTTACGAGCAGTACGATTAGATGCAATCAATCATCTTATTCAAAGGATTCCTGACAAGAAAAAACGGAGATGTGTTGGAACATTATGCAAAGCTGAAAAAAATATCATCCCCTGTTACAACACAATGCGGCAAGTGCAACGTAGGCCTTTGTGTAAATTGTTTTGAGGACTACCACACAAAGTAGTGAAAAATTATTTTAAAATAATGTATAATTATATAATCTGCAATAATTTATAGTTATAATGGTGTGTTATTGAAGTTCAATTCTTTTTTTTTTAATTCAAGATGTTTTAGTAGATTTCATTTTTTTTTTTGGACAATCCATGATTTATCGAATTTCAATTTTTTTTTTAATATAAAATGTTATATATTATAACAAAATAATTTTTTTAGATAAATAAACCGACAAAATGGACAATAATAAGTATAATAACAAAATAATTTGTTTGTTTTCATCCGTATCCTAACAAAACTTACTCCTTTCATGTAAGAGCTTAGCGTGTCCTCATGGACACAGGACTTACCAAGGTTCCTGAATGCAATACATTTTTTTTAAAATTTTTATAACAATCTTTGATATCAATTGATCTTAAAAGAGGCAAAACTTTCAAAATTTTGACCAAAAAAAAATCTGGGCACTACTGGGTTAACATACTCAAAATATTAAATACTTAATTTCAGAAAATAATATTTTCAATCTATTATTTCTTAAATATCCCTCTAATAACTGCTCGTTCCTAATTGCCATTTTAATAATAATAAATAAAAAAAAATAGTTCAAATAAACATTTTCCTTAAAATCTGAAATGATGATGTCATCAGAACATATTTCCATTCACCTCCAACTGTAAAAGTTCGATGAAAACAATATTTGGTATTTAAACTTCCAACTAAGTGGTTCATGATACAAGAGTTTATTGTTAATATGAGATCGAACCCCCCCCCATTAATGCCATGCCCAATTTCAGTCGTTAACGACCTTGACCTTTAGTATGGTTGTGATTAAACAAACATAGTGACCACTAGAGCCATAACAGGCAAATATATATAGTTATTATTTTGAACGGACCTCATTGTTGTTAACCACTAGGTAGTATCGATGCACGTTTGAAGAAAGGCTTAAAAATCATAATTTAATAATAATTTTTCTGACTGCCACCTGCTTTCTTCTCCAGGGTCTTCTTACCCTTCGGTGGCCAGATTTTTTATTTATTTTTTTTTAGTTCCCGGACTGCGACCAAGCAACAGTAGTGGCTATGACCAGAAACCACTGAAGAAGGCAACCACTGAAGAGTTGCCAAAAATTAACTTTCTAATGAAAGATAAGACCTCTGGAGCAGATAACCGGCACAAGTCAGATAACAGTTTGCCCAGCGAAGAAGTCTACAACATAGTATAAAATAATGATAACAAATTGTATAAAGTGCAAAAAACAATTGAATAGCTAAATTTGAGATAAAAAACCCCTAACAACAATTGTGCGCTTGTTGATTAATCGGTTTGTACCAATTAATTCAGGTCCCTTTCTTACGGTCTCACTATTTCTTCAATCGGTAAGTCAAAATTTCAATATTTTTATAGTTAGAAAAGGAAACTTGCGAAATATGGTATAAATCAGTACCTCGTTACGGATGACCATTTTTCATATAGTAAATTCTTGAAAATTCTTTTTAATCACTTTACTTTGATAACATATTTGATGACTCGTATCTATTAAAACTTACCTGATTTTGAATTTTTCAGTACCAAAACTGTGGATTTGTGGACCATTGAGTTTGGTATTTTTATTTCATCCTTAGTTTTCCCGTATTGGATGTTAGTGAGTCTCTAAGCTAATATATCATAGATACATTTCGTATTTCAGACTTTTATATTTTTACGGGAGTCCTTTCATTAAATAAAATAAAATAAAATAGAGAAACAAAACAAAATAGAATCATATGTATATAAAATTGAGAAAACGAAATAAAAAAAAATAATAATATTTACTGTAAGAAACTCTTAATTAAATGAGCATGAAGTAAATAATTATTCATTTGTAATAAATGGCTTTGTTTTAAGCACACTCGTTATATAATAATAGAAATCTTTGATTACCTTGTTTTCTTCTGGAATCAATATTGTTTTCAGTTTTTCTTGAGTTGGGTCTCCCTGGTTGTAGTACTACTGAAGTTAGTGGCGCATAGGATCTGAACACGTTGGGCATTTGAATAGGAAATGTGTTATGTCTCCTTCTTGAAGTATATTGGAACACACTTCTCTGAGTTGATTTTATACCTATTCCCACTCCAGTAGAAGAATAACCGTTTTCCCCCCAAGCTAGGCAAAGTTGTAATAGCGTAATAACGTAGAATTCTGGACACTGGGAAACTTTTATATTTCTGTAAGTAGGCGAGTAAGATGATTTTGCATACTTATTATAACTGACTATATTTTGGTCTGTATAGGTCTACCAGGATTTTAAGTATGCCTCTGACAACATTGGTTTCCATTTGAATGAATATGCATTCTTCGCCAAGCTCTTTGAACATTACCTTGACCTGTAATACTTTACCACGTGAATATTTCTAGTCTCTCTAAGTCTTTCCGAGGGGTTCTGATGCTTGGCATTTATAGGAGCATCACTAACCTACGTAGAGCTAATATATCATTATCCATATAGAGTTTCTATTTATTTCAGGTATTGTGAAATGACGAGATCATTAGGAATTCATGCCCTCTCCTCAAACGTCTGACTACTATTTAAAGTTTGGGCACTTGTGTTTTTTTATTAATACATTTTGTTTATATAACATCTTTAATATAAAGGAACGCTATAGAAAATTATTTTATATACACACACACACACACACACACACACACACACACACATATATATATATATATATATATATATATATATATATATAAAAGTAGCTCACCGTTAGTACATTTGGCCTATCATCATTAAAGCTGTCTGTACATGTGCTAGTATATCTGACCAAGTTCATTTTCCTTTAATGCTGTGGTATATTTTGGTTATTCCTGAAATAGTTTTTGCGGTAGCAGCCAATTTAGTCTGGTGACAGCAGGTGACGATTGGAATCGATTTAATACATTTTTAAAAATAGCTTTACATACGTATTTTAGGGAAAAATTAAAATAATTTCTTCTTTTTTTTTTTGTTATTACCGATACCACTATATAAACCCTTAATTGACCAGAAACTCAAAAAATGACTTGAAATGATTTTTTTTCTTAAAAACTCATTTTTTGCGTTCCTAATAAATAGAATATATAAGGTTTTACTTAATTTTTTTTTCTGAACAAAAATATTACATGGTGTCTTTAAGTACACTTTGGCCAGTTACCCTAAAACCTTAATGGTGTCTTTAAGTACACTCTGGCCAATCACCGTAAATAAATGGATAACTAAATATCATCGTAAATAAATGGGTAAATAAATATCATCGTAAATCAATGGTGGTGTTTGTAAGTTCTGTTAATAAACTGACATAGTTTCTAAAAATGTAATTAACTAATTTATTATGTAATAAAAGAAACGTGTTGTAAATAAAAAATAAGTACATTGTAAACAAAATATAAATCCGTCAAAAATAACATTAAACCTTCCATTCATTCAAGAAAACAGGGCCTTTCACGGGTGTTACAAAGTCACACATTACATTTTCGGCATAAAACAACCCTTTGATTTTGGTGATACAGTCTGCACTTTCCTTTTGTAGTGAATACTTGTCAATGGTGCATCCCATCAAGTCTTGCTGCATCGGCTATGAGAGCTGCAGCAGTTCTTGGCTGCAATTGATGGTCCTGGTTCCACTAGCCCTTTTAGCTCGCCGGTCCAGCAGAATATCCTCTGCAATGTGTATTCGAAATTGTTTTAAAGTCAATTCTTTTTAGGGTGTTCCTTTTGTACAATAGCAATGCGTTATTAACCACCAAATCCAATTATTAGCTGAAAATGTTCATGTAATACTTGTGGGAGCGGTAACCTGTTCTATAAAGTGCAACGAACATGTCGCTTAGGTCAACACTTTGTTGTCATACCATTTAATCATGTTGATACACTTTTTGTTATCAAGGTATTCTTCATAACATCCTCTTCCCTCTTTCTCCCTCAATATTGAAATGTTCCAATACTTCATTCATTTCCATTTGAAAATTTCCTTCATCCATTTTGGGGCATCCGAGTGCATTTTCTCCTTCATTGTCGCTTTCTTCTTCATCAGAAGTGATACTAAATTTTGTTAGCAAAGAGAAAAATTTTTCACCTCGACTTTTATACGTATCTGTTAATTAAAATGGTAAAAAAAATGGTAAGAACTAATATAAAATCATGCCCCTGGGGCAAATGTGTTGGTATTTGGCCAGAGTGAACATAAGTACACCATCATTAAAATCCATGCTAAAACTCTATTTCTCTCCAGAATGGAAAATGAAACACATAGGAACTTAAATAAAATCCTTTACAACTAATTCACCCATTTTGGTTCATATTTAAATCGAATAGCGTATATTTTAATGAATTAGAAACTTCGCTGGCAACTAGAGTGATGTAGGGTGGTAAACAATGATGATTTTCTTCAGTATATTGTTAGTAATTAGCTCCAATAACAATAAATGTACTTTTGTCGTATATACTCATGCTTGGGAGAATACAGCGGTGTGAACTGTGGCCCAAAAGAGGTAAGAATAGAAGCAGTTGCCCTCTGGGAGTGTTAAATATGAACGGTGTCTTTAAAGACACCTTGGCCAGTTAAGGGTTAATGTCTTTGCAAATGTTTACATATGGTTTCAGGTGGATATTTCCTTAGTTCCTTGGTTTGTGAAATCTTGGGATAATGGACTCTCGTCAAGACAGTATCACACTGTCCTGATGTACAGCTCTATGTACTATTTTTGGCACAAAAGAATAGTATAGTCAGGAATAGCAGAGAACTAATGAGATATATGTGATATATATGGTGAGTCTAATATTCTCCATGCTGTCGGGGAAGATTGATATATTTATGTGGCTAGGATATTACAATACATATCCTGGCCGCCTATTCAAATAATTGGTGTATACAGGTACAAGAAAAAGAGGCAGACCCATGTGACGTTTTTTTGGTTAATTAGAAGAGGACTTTTGGGATTTTTTAATTGGGAGTCCGTGATTAACAATCGGGGTGTCGTTGCTGAGAACTAAGTTATTCGCGGACTGGAGCACATGGGGAATCTACCGATTTTTTTTGTGGTGTTATTATAGTTAAATTAGTTAATATTCATAATTAAATATAATTTGGAGTCATGGGAATTAGAAAGCATAATAGAGACATGCTGTTTGCTTGAAGGGGCTCGAGTGTTTAGAAATGAAGATAGGATGGAGGTGATTAATAGCTATTTCCGTGACACCAACCATATTTAATGAGTCCTTACTGAGCCCCAATCCAAAGGGAGGCTTTCCATAAAGCCCCTTTCGCGGGAGGGGGGGGGCAGAAGAAGAAAGGAGACTTAACAACAAAACAAAGGCGGATTCTGGAGCGGACTTTTTAAGTGAGGGATACCTCATTACGGACCGAATTCATTATTCATAAATAACCAAATTAATCCGATCCCCAATCTTTGTTCTAATGGGAACTCCGACTAAAGGGCCGAGAAATAATGACGATTCTCGAGAGCCCATTACGCTTTAACCGCCCTCGCTGCCTGCTCCCCCTACCCCCGCCCCCTGCCCCTTCCCCCGACCATCCACTCCTATTGAACAATTCATTAACGACTACTAATGACCGATGGACAAGTACAAGGTGTAAAGTGGTCAACCCTAACTTGTTAGTATTACGATAAGCCTCAATTAATCCGGCCATTCAATAAATGACTGATTCAGCGTAACTAAGTCGTCTTAAAGTGATACAAAAAAAGCCATTACGAATAATATTGTTGTACCAATTCTCCATAAATTCTATTTTGCTTTAAAATAGGGGAACCACCTTTCGAATCAAGATTGCTTGGTAACTTAGCAGATCGATAGAAATCTCCTCTGTTATTGCACGTATTTTATTAAACATCCCCCCTTGCCTAAATTCTATCTTACAGCATGTCAGTGGGGCAAGACTGGAGAGTAAATAAAAGTTGTAGTCTGCATACTTCTTCTCACCAATGCCTACAATTAGTCAGCTTATGCAAGCTACGGGCTACTAAGAGATGGCTGTCTAACAACTCTGGCTTGGAGTTGAATTTTGTCTACTTATGCCATTATTGGTGTAAATGGCATATCCGTCATGATGTCCCTATTGAGGGATGGTGGGATGCAGAAGAAAACGGAAATCCTCAACATGTCCTCCTGACCCTCTTATTGCTTTATTCAGTCCCGTGAAAATCAGGTTTACTTGCTCACGAGATCAATTACAAGGTTTAGACTGTAGATACAACAATTTATATAACTTATCTCATTTGTGGGCAATTAAGGATAGCCTTCATTTTCCTAACATTTCTTCAATAATATATATGTGTTCTTCATTGTTTATTGGCAAGGGTCACCAATAAAAACCAATTTTTTTCCGCGTAACCTTCATTCTTATTGTCCTACAGATCACAATTTTAAATTATGACGAGAAATAATCGAATTGAAAGTTGACGTGTAAATAATCGATTTTTAGCCAGCTGACTTAACCTGCTTCGGGAATCTCAGTATCAACGACCTACCCAGTGAAGAAGGGATTGTCGCAACGAACGTACGAGAGAACGACCACTTCAAAAATGTAAGTATCAATCTGTAATTAAATTTAATAAATATATCATATAAGTAAGAACTTATTAATGCATTATCTAGCAAAGAATTATCGTTGGGATTTTTTTAAATTGTTATTTTTTTTTAAAAGGATGGCCTCTGAAGAGGAGGTCTTAAAGTCACGAAACATGTTGGGCAAGTTGCACAGGAAAAAAAATGTTTTTTATTGGTGACCCTGCCATTATACTATGAGGAACATATAAAAATATTGGGTCCTGAATATGAAGAATACACACACACACACACACACACACAGACACACAACACACACACACACACACACACATATATATATATATATATATACACATATGTATGTATGCTGCAGTTTTCTTTTCTCACGGTTTCTCTTCAGTATATATAAACAAACAATATTCCAGGCCTATATTTCCAGCATTTTATCATTTTTTTCTATTTCTCTTCCCCAGGGATGCAATCAAGGGCTGACTTATATTACAATAATTGGAGATTATTGTTGATAAATCAATTTTTATAATGTGGTATTTTTCTATTTTCCAAAAATTATGTCCTATTTAT
Organism: Riptortus pedestris; assembly: GCA_019009955.1. NCBI lineage: Eukaryota > Metazoa > Arthropoda > Insecta > Hemiptera > Alydidae > Riptortus > Riptortus pedestris. The sequence continues at coordinate 81,227,398 of CM032233.1, forward strand.
TCTACTTGTTTGCAGCCCTGATCTATAGAAAATAAATTTCTCAAATAACTGGCCTAGACTAAAGTTTGTTTATATACATTAGCCACAATGAATGACAACAATAATAATAGCTGGACGAAAATATTTACACAGCTTTATACACACACACACGCACGCACGCACGCACGCACACACTCACACACGCGCACACACACACACACACACACACACACACTCTAAAAAAATCTGGGGGACCTACATTTTGAATAAAAAAAAGTATATATTTGTGTTGTCAAACAATCGCCCTACGGTTCTTTGGGAATGTTTTCACGTTAAGCTGTCAGGCGTAAGCCATTCTGAGCTATCTGGATGAATGCTCCAATGTTTGAAAATAAAGACTCCCGGCAGTTTGAATTACACATCTTGTGGAATTGACCAACATCACAAAATGAGTTCTATCTTGCTTTCCTTTTAAAGATTCATTTCTTCTAAAATAATGTCTTTTTAGCAGATTGCCCTTAAGGGAAGCAATTTTTGAAAAATTTCCTTAAATGTCCATCGATCCAACCCAGGAGAAAATGAGGTACGTTCAAAATTGTGTGTGTGTATATATATATATATATATATATATATATATATATATATATATATATACATATATACATATAACATATAACTCTTTTAGTCTTTAGTAAACCCCCACTTTTACTAATTGAATTCTGATTTCGAAATATAGAATATATGATTAGCTGAGATCAGTAGTGTAGTATAGTAGCAGCTACATTGGAAATCTATTTAGTTTACGCAGCACCTACTTGAAGGTCTTTTTGACCGCTGGCTGTTAGAGCTTAACCATCAGCCCGTCAATGATTTGCCTATGAGTGAACATTAAAGACGATGACTAGGGGTCCGAGTCGGAGAGAGGATACGCCTTGGGTGTGATGCCTTTGAGTGCTAATTCTGTGTTGGTTTCCGACACTATTGGCTTAGACGGCAAGGCCGACTACAATGGGCTCTAATACTTACTGGCACTGAAAATCATTTGGCTCCTTTCACTATTCATTGGTGGTTATTATGAATTTATGTGGGACACTTCTCGACCGCATGACCCAAATATGGTCATTGATTACCTGTTTGAGGTCGGGATCCGCTCCCCCGAGTAGGGATTTCACAGTCCCAACTTACATTTCGTAGAGAACTTACTAGGAGGTCACATCCGATCCAAATTAAACCCTCATTTGGTTCTCAAGCAGCTCAAGTTGGGAGATGAAAGCCTTATATTCGAGTACAATATATTGGAGACCCCGTCGGATGTATTTCCAGAAAAAATACATTGAATTTGCTATAAGATTGATTCTATACATTTTTTCGATCCGACGTTTAGTAACGGAAATATTTATAACTTTCGAAATTCTCCCCCTCTCACTCCCCCCCCCCCTCCTCCAGGGCCGATATCAGCCCTGCACAAACTTGATCTGACTTTTTAGAGAAAACGACGAAATACCGTGTTTGGTAACGATTAAACTATAGTTGCGACCGCTACAGCAACAAATACAAATATACATATATATATATATATATATATATATATATATATATATATATATATACAGTTTTGAACAGACCTCATTTTCATCATCTCTTAGGTAGTATCGATGGACATTTAAAGAAAAATTTCGAAAATCGCGTCATGAGTACGACCTCCATTGCTTATTTCCCTTACGGGAAATTACTTACGCTTTTTACTTATGTAGTACAAGGTTGATTAATTTTAAAGTTAGTTTTAATTATAAAATATTGTATTTTATTTTCTTTTTTTAAATTTACTCTATTTTTTGTTAGTAAATAACAGTTTATGCAGAGATATACCCCTATTAAAGTAAAAAAAAGAAACCAAAATGTTTTGTTATAACTTCATTTAAAGTTATATCAGTAGTAATTTATGAAGTATGATATATCTGTCTCAATACGTTGAAAAACGTATAGAGTAATGAATATAATTCTATTTATTTTTTGATAGTTAGAATAATCATACACAAATCTTCTTTATTTAAGGAGAAATGTATATTTTCCCTACCTCCTCCCCCTCCTGGTTGATTTTCATCGAGAGAAGAGGTGCACAACTACATGTTAAAAAAAATCCTGAATATGACATTTCAACAGGTACAGATGTCACACCGAAATTAGTCCAATTGGAATCATGGAGAGCCAAAACGGATAATTCAGTTGAAGTATTAAACAGATGTTTTTGAGGTAATATTAATATCTTTGCTTCTTACAAGCGAGAAAAGTCCTATTATGGTGATTAACATAAAAGGATTCTAAACAATGTTTGGAGTATATATGGGTTATAAAACAATAAAAATATGATTTCTGGCCATAAGAGAGTGGAGGCCCAGAATAGATTTGGCTTGAAATAAATATTTCAAGTTGAGAGTATCAATGTATTGGGGCTGATTATTATTCAAGAAAGCCTTTCTTTTGTGATTATTTGCTGTGATAAGTAAATTGTATTACTTTTACATAAATGAAAGTCTTCAGTTTTTGATTTACATTAAGATAGAAATTTTATAGCATATCACTAAGGAAATGTTTGTAAAAGATTTAGTAGAGGATAAATTCTTTATTTTGTCTAGCCATTCCTTCCAAGACATATTTTAAATTACTGTAATACCTTTTTTGTGGATCAAAAGAAAGTGTGACACAGTTCTAAATATAAAACGCTATTTTCTAAAATCAAGGTAAATCTGTAGGTGACACTTCAATAGTTGACGATTCAAAAAGAAATTTATAAAACAATTTACATGTTTGAGTTATTCAATAAAACTTCAAAGGGCGTAGATATGAATCATTTCTACCCTTTTGGAAAATATAAAATTGATCTCCAACTTTGAGGACAAGTAAGGAAATCTTTCATTTCAAATGCCAGTATCTGGTCTCTTGCTTGTAACCTAATCATTTGTGATATACAGCTGAGTTGATTTTGATTGTCCTTTCCACTTATTTATTCGGTGTTTTTTTTTAAAAAACTATAAACGCTTTAATGAAATTAATACACTATTATTGTATAATTTCAAACCTTATAATTACTTATAATTGAGGTATCACGTACTAGTAACATTAAGCACACACTTTAGGAAAGTTTACTTCCCTGTATGCTACTGGCGATATAGTGAAAAAAACAATTATCCCAAACAAATGTCGATAGAAAAGTCCTGGGCTGCGTAAACTAAGCTCATTTCCCGCGCAAAGGTTTACAATAGATAAATCTATATAACGGTAACACAAAACCACCGTGAATATTCAGTGAATAAATACAAACTATAATAAAAAACCTCCCGACGGAAAGCTTCTGAATTGCAAACAAACAGTTCTGTCAACTTCTTACCGGAAAGAAAAACAATTACGGTAAAATATCTGAATATAACGTATTAATTTGATTGAAAACTATTTATTATATCTAGTACTGTAATTTATTACGAATCAAAATAATTTTTATCTCAATCAATCAAATTTAGATTGTCCAAAAACTTAAGAAGGGGGGAGGTCACCAGAAAATATTTGCATGTATCTCGTATAATAAATGTCTCTTGAAAACAATATTTGGTATTTAAGCTTCGAATGATGTGGTTTATTACATAACCGAGTATTGTTTATGTAACATGAGTAGAAGTGGGGGTTTACTGAAGGCTGAAAAATGCAAATATCTCGGTTAATATTCAAGATGAAGAATAAATCTATATAACAATATGTATATTTAATGTGCAATAAGGTTGATTCTATACATGTTTTCGATCCGACGTATAGTAACTGAGTTATTTCAAAAATCCTCCCCTCGAAATAAACCCCCCTCCCGCTGGCACGTTTTCAGCCATAATGAGCTTAGTCTTTATTATTACAAATAACGTTTAAATGTCGAGTTTGGTAACGATCAAGAAAAAACTTCGACCGCCAAAGCGTTAACATATATATATATATATATATATATATATATAAAATTTTCAACGGACCTCATTTTCTTCATCTCTTTAAAGTTCTTAACAGATTAGAAACGAGATAAAAAAAAAAAAAAAAACCTCATAATTACAAAAGCAGATAAGGGTAAATCAAGTGTAATTATGCCGAAACAAATGTATGATGACTTTATTATCCTTCCGTTGATGATGGACCTCAGCCATCCAGCCCTAATCCAGAGAAAATAATAATTATGTACTGGTTACCCGGACATATAAACAAAGCGCACAAATAGACAAACTCCCCAAATCAGCAACTCAAAAAAGAACCCACGTGTACATATATTGTACATTTTTCTATGTATAAAGAGAAAATTATGCTCGTTTAAATAATCACACTGAATCCAAGTATTTTGATGTTTACAAGCATTTTCAGAGTGAATGAAAACGTTAATTAATTATAACCCCCTAAAAACTTGGATTAAAGAAATACATCTTTTAGTATAAGAGTAAAGATGGCTCAAATGTAAGAGTGGAGGAGGGATCGAAGGGGAGGTATCCAAATCGAATTGTTTCAAGCCGAGAAGGCGATCAGTCCTCTCTAGGATCAAAGAGATTTTTACGACTGTAGCCAAGACGGGGAGGGGGAGGGTTGGTTTGACTTAGGACCACTCCTTCTTCGAGAGCCAATATTTGTAAAAGCACCTTCCATATCCCCTCCCCTCCTATCTACTCCCTCCACAGGCACCATTTCAGAAAAATGCTAACTTAACTCCCCTAAGAGATGGGTAGCCCACTGTAAAGCAGCGCTATTTATTGAGAGCCCTCAGGGCTCTCCAAGTCAATTCAAGAGTGTACTCTTCTAAGGGCAATAAGTCTCGCAACTCAAAAGTTAATTCTAGAATACTACCACAATTTATAGTCGTTTTTTTCTCCTGTAATGGATAAGTGAATCAGTGGTTCCACGTTATATCAAATATTTTTTTTTACTGAAACCTGTCTCTAACATCTCTTTCGCTCTCCCCCTTATTCTCTCTCCCTATCCATCACTTTATAAAATTTCACAGCTACAAATTTTAACAGATTTACCTTAGAGAAAATCAGCTATTGAGGTTGTACTCATGACTCGATTTTTGAAATATTTCCTCAAATGTTCATCGATCCTACCTCGTAGATGACGAAAATGACGTCCGTTCAAAATAATACACACAAACACAAACACACACACACACACAAACACACACACACACACACACACACACACACACACACACATGTATATATATATATACACACACACACACACATATTTGTCTGTTACCGATCTTGTGGTCACGATTTTTGTTTGATCGTTACCAAACTCCATATATAATCGTTTTATGTAAAACGAAAGAAATATTTAGATTGTCAATGACTGAAATCGGACAAGTGGGAGGGGGGTTTAGAAGGGGAGAATTTTGAAAATTTCAAATATCTCTATTATTATGAATCGAATCGAAATATTGTATAGCATCAAACATACTAGAAATGTAATTGCCCATAAATGATGTTATATACATACTGTCTCTGTGATAAATATTAACCGAGATAATTAGATATTTCAGTTATCAGCCTTCAGTAAACTCCCACTCCTAGTCATGTCATATTAATAATAAGCTATTATTGTATAACATGGACCACTTTAGTCTAAGCTTAAATACAAAATATTGTTTTCAAGAGACTTTTTTTGCATAGAAGTAGAGAACATATAGTGAGATGACGTCACAAGTATGCTATACCAGCGTGGAAAATCAACTGCGTGACGCACATTTAATTTTAATACCGAAAATTAGGAAAATGTTGAGTCACATCTTCTAAATTAATCTAAAAAGTGTTATGCTGGCTAATACTTTTTTGGGGGTAATAGTGACATCTTACTCAATTACTAACCGTGTTATTCGTACTTTATTTTGAGCCTTCAGTTACCCCCACCCCCCTTCAACTCATCGGTTTTGTCAAAAAACACAAAAACAAATTGAGAATATATGGTGAGATGTGATCACAAATGTGCTATACCAGCAGGTGGGAAATCTGTATAGTTTACGCAGCCCCAGCGTGACCGACTTTTTATGTGTAGACTAAATTTAAAATATATATAGGAGGGTTGAGATAGGGTTCTCCTAGTTGATGCATGTCTGCATCGCTTTTGTGATTAACATACATGCAAGCAAGATTGGTGTAGCTTGAAGGCGGCTATATATATATATATATATATATATATATATATATATATATATATATATATACTAGCTATAAATAGAATAAATGAAAATAAGTCCCTAATCATTTTTTCCTGCGAGGGTCAGGCGGGCGACGTATAGATGAGAAATTTTAATTTTGAAGAATAAATAAATTTTTATTTAGGAACCCATTTGGGTTCCTGATCTATCCCTCTCCACTTTTTAACTCACCTTTTTGAATAATTCAAACCATAATCGTGGATAGCATTTATTACAATTAAATATCCTCTATAATGAAACTTATTTCCTGTAAAAAACCAATCCGAGCACATATAGTTTAAGCAGGTTTGTACATTAGATTATATTTGTAATAGTAGAGCTCAGTGGAAATCACTTCCAGTAATGCCAACATTTCACAGGAAATATGTTAACTCAATTAACTGTTTAGGCTCCTGCCTCCTTCCTCTAGCATCTCCATAGTTTTCCTTAAAATATTGATTCAAAGTATTATTTGAATAATTTATCTACCTGATGGAATTAAATAATAGTATTACCCTAAAAATAATTTCATTTATATTCAAAAATATAGGTGAGGGGAAGAGAACGTGGCCCTCCTTGCAATATAAGTAATACTCTAAATCATATCAAAATTTAAATGGATATTGTCTTTTTTCATAATAACATTACCATTGTCTAAGTAGTTTTTATCGTATAACTCATTTATACTAAGGTCTACGACAAAAGTGTATATGACAATCGTTACTCTAAATAACAAAGTAAACAACTTTTGTTATGTTTATATTTGCTGAAAAACCAATAGGAAACGAAATATCGCTATTTTGAATTTCAGGCTTCCCTTATAACCCCCACTCCTGTTCGTCTCAGAGGATATTAATATAGCCGAAAGTCTAAGTTGGGTTAGTAGTAATATACATACTAAGTTTCATAAAATTCGGTTCAGCCGTTTATGCGTGAAAAGGTAACAAACAAACAAACAAACACACACGAAAGAAACAAAATGCAGTTATGGTGTCTATGACATGTGAAACGAAAAGTTATCGTGAAAATTCGCGAAAAAAATCAATGTACAGACGGAGGTTACAATTTTATATATATATATATATATATATATATATATATATATGTATGTATGTATGTATGTATATGTATATATACTTGTCTGTTACCCCTCTAGCGGTCGCAATTTTTGTTTGATCGTTACCAAACTCGATATTTAGTCGTTTTATCTAAAAAAACAGGTGAAGATTGTTAATGGCTGAAATCGAACTAGGGGGGAGAGGAGGTTTAGAGGGGGAGAATTTTGAAAATTCGAAATATCATTGTTACTATAAGTTGGATCGAAAAAGTGTATAGAATAAATATTATTGCAAATTTAATGTCCTATAAATATTGTTATATACATTTATTCTCTATCTTGAATATTATTTGCATTTTTCAGTTTTCAGCCTTCAGTAAACCCCCACTTCTACTCTGTATAAGACAGAGTTATATAACAGACTATAATCTGTTATATTGTAAAACACATTATTCGAAGCTTAAATTCCAAATATTGTTATCAACAGTCCTTTATTATACGAGTTACATGCAAATATGTTCTAGTGACCCCCCTCCTCCCACATTGACATCTTACTCAAGTACTAACCGTGTTATCGGTACTTTATTTTGAGCATTCAGTTAATCCCCCACCCCTAAAACTGAGAAATTGAGAATATATGGTGAGGTTTGATCACAAATGTGCTGTACCAGCACGTGGGAAATCTGCTTAGTTTACAAAGCGCCAGCGTGACCGCGACTTTTTACGTGTAGACTACATCTATATATATATATATATATATATATATATATATATATATATATATATATATATATTAAATTGTAACCTCTGACTGTACATTAATTTTTTTCTCGAAATTTCACGATAACTTGTCGTTTCACATGTCATAGACACCATAACTGCATTTTGTTTCTTCCGTGTATGTTTGTTTGTTTGTTACCTTTTCACGCATAAACGGCTAAACAGAATTTTATGAAACTCGGTATGTATATTACTACTAGCCCAACTTAGACTTTTTTATATATACTTTCGTCGTATTCCGAAGTACAAATGCGTCATACGCCAAAAATTATAGCGGGAGTCAACAATTTTATTTAACACGAAAAACTCAACGGAACTAAATAAAACTCGGTATGTGTATTAGCACTAACACCTTCTTTATAATAAGCCATATCAACATTTCTAGGGACGGGCAGGAGTGGTGGTTGTAGGAGAGGCCTGAATTTAAAAATAGCTGTTTTTCAATTGGGTTTTCTTCAAATATGCACATGACAAAAGTAGTTTATTTTTCTATTTAAAGTAACTTTTGTTATATTCACTTTTGTCGTATAGAAAAGTATAAACGTGATATACACTAAAATCTAAAGCGGGAGCCAACAATTTTGGACGACCAACGATGGAACCGAACTTAGCAAAACTCAAGTATGTCAAGTAGCATTAATTCTTCCATGATTATTAGCTATATTAAAAATTTTAGGTCCAAACGGGAGTGGGGGTTATAAGAGAGGCTGAAAGGCGAGAAGTCTAATGCGGGAGTGGAAGATGACGGGAGCCTTACCAGTTAATTGAGTTTACTTATTTCCCGTCTGGCATTGCTGGAAGTGATTTCCAGTGAGATTCACTATTACAAATATAATCTTACGTGCAAAACTTTGCCTAAACTATTTGAGCTCGGGTTGGCTTTTGAAAGAAAATATGCCCATTATAGATGATATTTAATTGTAATAAATGCTACCCATGATTATGGTTTTACTTATTGAAAAAACAGTTAGTCATAAAGTGTAGAAGGATAAATTAGGAACACATTTGCATTTATCCTTCAAAACTAAAATTTCTATTCTATTAATCCCCAAAAGTTACCCTTCAGGATTGGCTATTTCGGAAAATCATTACGTCGTGGAGGGCAGTGTAATTGTACACATTGAAGTCTTACTATCAAAATACCATCATTAGCCAATCAACAATAATTTCCTGGGCATCGCCGGGTACCTTAGCTAGTTTAAAATATACCACCTACGGATAGGGGGGTTGGGATAGGATTCTTCTAGTTGCTGCATATCTGCTTCGCTTTTGTGATCAACATACATGTAAACAAGATTGGTGTAGCTTGAAGGCGGCTAATACTTACTCTATTATGATATTTATGTTTAAAAGCGTCAAGTTATTATGAGTTGAATTAACTTAACCGGTAAAACAAAAAAAAAATATTTACATTTGTCAAAATAAAAACATAAACACGTGCTGACGTAACCTTCGCCGCTTGATAACCTCGCCCAGGACTTAGTGTTCAATTATAAAATGTAACTCACGGCTTTAGGGTCCTGACTGTGGTTAACAGTCTTACTGCTACTGTTATTATTGCACTCCCGCTCACTAATTAACAGATTTCCCTTAAGGGAAATCAGCTATTGGGGTTGTACTCATGACGATTTTCAATAAATTTCTTCAAATGTCCATCGATCATACCCAGGAGATGACGAAAATGAGGTCCGTTCAAAATTATATATATATATATATATATATATATTTGTCTGTTAACGCTCAAGCGGTCGCAATTTTTGTTTGATCGTTACCGAACTCGATATTTAATCGTTTTATGCAAAAAGACAGATCAAGTTCATTAATGGCTGAAATCGGAACAGCAGGAGGGGGGGGGGGTTTAAAGGGGGATTTTCGAAAATTCGAATTATTTCCGTTAACATACGTCGGATCAAACAATTGTATAGAACCAATTTTATTGCAAATTAAATTTACTGTAAATATTGTTGTATACATTTATTCTCTATCTTGAATATTAACCGAGATAATTGCATTTTTATTAAATGTGGGCCGATAACGGACGAGTGAGTTTACCGCCAAAAGCTAGTTCGGCCGTAA